>CAJNOJ010000010.1:548963-975395 GCA_905250025.1 Adineta ricciae | reverse complement strand
ACAGTATCCAGATCTTTTCGTTGACGTTTTGTTACTTTGGATAATTGTTCTTCCAACTAAACAAAGAAGATTTCTTTCGACATCACCGAACATTTGTCTCGTTTACTTCGTTAATCTTTCCAGTATATTCAACTCGTTGTATTTCCCATTGTTGCTTATCGATATTATATTTATTTTGTTTTTCTTGACTGTGAAGTTCAAGATCATATAATTTCTGACGGAGACGATCAACCGCATTCTGCAGTTCAGATTTCAATTTGATACTTTCATCATACTATAAGCAAAAGAATGTCATGAATTTTTCTAAATAACAGTCTTTCAAGTACTTTGCGTTGTTTTTCCGCCATGTCTGCTTTCAGTCTAGCCCATGCATGTCCATCAGCATCGTATTTAACTTGTAATTCTTTGTATTTCTTTTCCAGATCTTTGATGATCTTCAATAACTCATCCTTTTCATTGTTGGATTGATTCAGACGAAGTTTGTGCGATTCTATTTCAGCATCAATGATCTGTTGTCGACATTCCGCTTTCACGCGCGCAATTTCATCTTCTACCAGTAATGATTTTGGTCGTTCCTAAACACATCATATTCAATACACACAAGTTGTCATCTATCGCGAACAAACCATTAACACAAAAAATAAAGTAGTCACAACCTGTCACTACAAGCCTATTGAACGTAATTACCGCTCTTTCATCTGTTCATAGGACAAATATGCTACTCGAAAGTGTCATTTCTCATCGACGACATGTGTTGGATGATTTATACAGAACTCGTAGTATTACAAGATCGTAAGTATTGCTCAAACATATGGTTCTCAACGACGACAAAACTGTGATAGAGGACAGATGTGACAAATCTAGTTTATCGAATTGCGAGAAGAAACATTTATCTTTGATAAAGATCATCGAAATTGAATTAGTGAGAGATATTTTGGTTGAGATGCTGATTTCATCCTTCGATAGCTAACTTACACTTTGTTGATTTAATCGTAGAGTTTCCAGATCGTATCGTAACATTTCTTTTTCCATATTTAACTTATCCATCTCTTTGGCCATGGATGTAATTTGTTCTTCCAATTGTTTACCAAGTGTGTAATACTTCTCTTCTAATTCACGTAATTCCATTCGATGCTTTTGGCATTCTTTCACTTTAGTTTCAATAATATCTTCCTTTTCGATAATTTTCATTGATAGTTCATTGACACGTGTTTGTTTTTGGTCAAGTTTCTTTTCGAATGTAACGATCGATTGACGTAATTGTTCAACATGTCGAGTATCTTGTGCTTGTTTAGCGTTCAATGCTGCTAACCGTGTGTTCTCTTTTTGCAATTCATTATTGGCCGTTTTCTGCTGTTCAAGATTCTTCTCCAATGTTTGAGTCGCCGTAATTTGAGCTTTCAATTGCTCTTCGACTTTTTTCGATGATAACTGTATGTTATCGATAGTTGTCTGTAATTGATGACAGATCTGTTGAGTATCTTCGAGTTCATGTTTAGTACTATCGAGTTCTTCAAGGAGTGTACAAGTATCACTGGCATCATAAGTTAAATTTGTTAATCGATAGCGGATTTTATCGAGAACTTCCTGTTTATTTTGGATAAGACTTAGAAATTCATTTGCTTGGTGAACAATCGTCGATGTTTGTTGATTCGATTTGCTAATTGTTGTTGAAACATCTTCTTCCTAATAGAAAAGTACACAATTTTTGCTCAGTATTTCCTTCTCCTGTTCATTTAGCGTAAAAATCTTCGTCTGACTGATTATTTTCGCTCATCTTATCTCGTCAAATGTGCATATTAATCATCTTATTCAGATATGACTGATCTCACTCGAACTTTCTTTTTTCGAGTAGTTCGCTTCCACTTCCATTGCATAACGTTTAAACAAACTTATTCTTTTCTTGTCTGAAGGAATCAGCCTAGAGCTGCTAAACAACTTGAGCATGATGCAAAATCCATTACATCCATTTCTTCTCAGAAGAAAAGCTAATTTCACACATGAATACGTCGGATAAGAAATAACATACAGGTGCTTGTTTACTCCATCGATTGGGTCGTAGAGATTGTTGTAGATCAGTTAGAATCTTGTCGTCAAGTTTGTTTTCTTTGATGAACGTGATTAGATTGTCTAGAAATGAGAGAACGAAAAGTGAGATTGCGGTTTGCGTGTGGGAAAGAGAGGTTGCTTTTACTAATTTTATCAGTAAATAATTGAAGATCTTCGTTAATTGCATCGCCAACGTTTTGCTTCGATTGTTCATCGAGTTTAACCAAAAGAGTTTCTTTCTCCTGGAAGAAAAAAACATTAGAAAACAAAGATTCGCCAGTGAGCTTTACCAAGACTGAGTTGTTCAGTTCGTCTTCTAATCTGAGCAATTTATTTTTTAATAAACGAATTTCGTCAAATGAAGCATCCAATTGTTCTCGAAGATTTCCTCCTCCGTCAACACTCACGCCACGCCGTGATCGATTTCCGTCATCATTGCCATGATTATTATTGTTACCATTGGACGTTCTGTCAACACTCCGACTACGCTGTTTTAATATCTTATATTGAATGCGCAATTGAGAGATTTCATTATCGCGACTGGTAAGATCTTGTTTAAGTTGAGTCATTTCATCATTAAGTATGGAAATTTTCTGTTGATATGCATTCATTAAGTCTGAGATATCATGTCCATTAACATTCGTCGATGATTTCAAATAAAGATTGGTTTTATTTACATTTGAATTGAACCATGCTAATTCTTCCATGAGAACATATTCTCGAAAAAGTGATTCGTATAAATGAACAGATAATTGCCATGAATGATAATCATCATTCGTGTTCTAAAACAGAACGAAAGACTCGAAATCAAGAAGGATATTTTTGTTATGATCGTATTTACAATCGAAAGTTTGTCGTCGAATGATTCTTTGAGTGTATCCAAATGTTGTTTCAAAGCCGAATTCAATTTTTCTGTTATCATTCTTGATTCTTCGCTTTTCTCTAATTCAGTATGTAATCGAACACTAACTTCTTTTGCGATTAATAGTTCTTCATCAAGATCACGGACACGATAATTATCGCGACTTAATTGATGAATTTTCTCTGAAAGAAAGAGAAAACGAGTCGTTTCTTGTTCTCAACTGTTCATATTGAAACCTTTCAATGGCAACTTCATGTTCGTTTATGAAACCAATCAAAGAAAAAGATCTTGTATGTTTTCCTATTTATCAGCCGAGAGATAATCTTACCTTCCAATGTTGTCTTTTCAGCTTCAATGTTTTCATTTCGTTTTTCAGCTTTACGTAATTTGAATTGAAGAATACGACAATTTTTAGCTAATAGAACACAAAAGAAAGAAGTTGATTTCGTCAATAGGAGATCCATCGATACGAACCAGCGATTTCCAATTCTGCTTGTAATTGTTTAAATTCTTCAGCATCTTCTGTACGAAATTGATCAGTAATCTCATCCATTTCCTAAGAAAGATTAGCGGTGTCATTGACAAGTATTTCTCTCTTTCGACATGTTATTCTATATACATTTATTTTGACCTTATCAGTTATGTTTAGAGTGAAGTGTTAAAAGAAACAAAGACGATTAGATGAGCATTGTTGATTGAGAAACAAGGCCTGTAAATTATGACCAAATAGCAGAAATCATTCGCACATCTGTGTACGATTGGCAGAACTTGATTTTTTTCAAGCATTTAGACGACTATGTCATATAAATATTTTTTTACCCGTCGTATATCGTGAAGTTCTTGTCGAAGTGCATCGTTTTGTTGACGAAGTGCTTCACATACAATAATTGGATCAGAAGTTGTGTCCGTAAGACTTTCTAAATAGACATGTTGATATGTAATGTAAATTTCAAGGATAATTATTCAATGAATATTGGCTTATTTGAAAAGTAGAAGAACGAACTATGCATACGTTTGTTGATTTACTCTATTCTCTTATTTTATTCGAAGAGTACTACTCGTATGCTTGAAAAAGTATCGACGACCGGTTAGGTAATTTAACCGTTATTGTACAACGATGATAGGCATATCGGAGTGAGCGATAACGAGTTGAATAGTTGACAACTTTCGAATATATATGTATGTATATGTGAGCACGCATGCATGTGCTCTTTCTGACATAATTTCAAGGTTTTTTATTCTATTAGTTAAACTATATATTAAGAACAATATTATTATATATGCTGCTCAACAACTCCATATGCAATTGCTTTTCTTATTATCACAGTTGACGTTATTTCGATTGAATAAAACGAATGGGGTAGAGATGAGAAGAGAAATTTAATCCGGACGTGTAGTAGAAGTAGTTATTTTGGCTTGGTCTTAATCAAGAAAAGTCTATTTGCATATCGGATGAGTATTTACATAAATAAAAACAAAATTTCTAAACAATCAATATTGTGTCATTATCAAATATAGGCAATTGAAACATTATTTTCATTTTTCACTGCTTTGATAGGAGGTAAGATTAATGATGAACAATGAACAGATGTGTATGTGTGTGTGTCAGATAAAGACTATCTGGCCCATGAGAACAGAAATGGATGGGGGAGAGAGAAAAGGTCAGTGTCTGTTTAAGTTACGTGATCAACAAAGATAGAAATCATGTAAGCAATACCATCAAAATGGAATTGTATTCGTAATTTCAAAGTCAAATTCAAGTATAAAAAGACTAAAATGAAGGTCTTTATTCAATGAAACAGTATACAATCGTTTTCTACCCTTCTGTCATTGACAATAGCCCCCTCAAGATGAATTTGAAAAACTGTAATTAGACACGGATGAGAATCTCTTGTTGAAATACGATTGTCAATCACATTGAATGACACATTCATTATCTGTCTAGTTCGTTTGTACTCACCTTCATCATTATGATGTTGTTTGATTGTAATCTTCTTCTCGTTGTCACCAGTTAAATCACTGACGGTCGCGGTGTCAGTCTTTTTATTTCCATTCAATTCACTCGNATCTTGTATGTTTTCCTATTTATCAGCCGAGAGATAATCTTACCTTCCAATGTTGTCTTTTCAGCTTCAATGTTTTCATTTCGTTTTTCAGCTTTACGTAATTTGAATTGAAGAATACGACAATTTTTAGCTAATAAAACACAAAAAGAAAAGAAGTTCATTTCATCAATGTCAGATCCATCGACACGAACCAGCGATTTCCAATTCTGCTTGTAATTGTTTGAATTCTTCGGCATCTTCCGTACGAAATTGATCAGTAATCTCATCCATTTCCTAAGAAAGATTAGCGATGTCATTGACAAGTATTTCTCTCTTTTGACATGTTATTCTATATGCATTTATTTTGACCTTATCAGTTATGTTTAGAGTGAAGTGTTAAAAGAAACAAAGAAGATTAGATGAGCACTGTTGATTGAGAAACAAGGCCTGTAAATGATGACCAAATAGCAGAAATCATTCGCACATCTGTGTACGATTGGCAGAGCTTGATCTTTTCAAGCATTTAGAACACTATGTCATATAAATATTTTTTTACCCGTCGTATATCGTGAAGTTCTTGTCGAAGTGCATCGTTTTGTTGACGAAGTGCTTCACATACAATAATTGGATCAGAAGTTGTGTCCGTAAGATTTTCTAAATAGACATGTTGATATGTAATGTAAATTTCAAGGATAATTATTCAATGAATATTGGCTTATTTGAAAAGTAGAAGAACGGACTGTGCACACGTTTGTTGATTTACTCTATTCTCTTATTTTATTCGAAGAGTACTACTCGTATGCTTGAAAAAGTATCGACGACCGGTTAGGTAATTTAACCGTTATTGTACAACGATGATAGGCATATCGGAGTGAGCGATAACGAGTTGAATAGTTGACAACTTTCGAATATATATGTATGTATATGTGAGCACGCATGCATGTGCTCTTTCTGACATAATTTCAAGGTTTTTTATTCTATTAGTTAAACTATATATTAAGAGCAATATTATTATATATGCTGCTCAACAACTCCATATGCAATTGCTTTTCTTATTATCACAGTTGACGTTATTTCGATTGAATAAAACGAACGAGGTAGAGATGAGAAGAGAAATTTAATCTGGACGTGTACTAGAAGTAGTTATTTTGGCTTGGTCTTAATCAAGAAAAGTCTATTTGCATATCGGATGAGTATTTACATAAATAAAAACAAAATTTCTAAACAATCAATATTGTGTCATTATCGAATATAGGCAATTGAAACATTATTTTCATTTTTCTCTGCTTTGATAGGAGGTAAGATTAATGATGAACAATGAACAGATGTGTATGTGTGTGTCAGATAAAGACTATCTGGCCCATGAGAACAGAAATGGAGGGGAGAGAGAAAAGGTTAGTGTCTGTTTAAGTTACGTGATCAGCAAAGATAGAAATCATGTAAGCAATACCATCAAAATGGAATTGTATTCGTAATTTCAAAGTCAAATTCAAGTATAAAGAGACTAAAATGAAGGTCTTTATTCAATGAAACAGTATACAATCGCTTTCTACCCTTCTGTCATTGACAATAGTCCTCTATTGATGAAATTCAAAAACTGTAATTAGACACGGATGAGAATCTCTTGTTGAAATACGATTGTCAATCACATTGAATGACACATTCATTATCTGTCTAGTTCGTTTGTACTCACCTTCATCATTATGATGTTGTTTGATTGTAATCTTCTTCTCGTTGTCACCAGTTAAATCACTGACGGTCGCGGTGTCAGTCTTTTTATTTCCATTCAATTCACTCGAAGTGGATGTAATTGTATTGTTAGTTGAGTTTGGAACAATTGTTGCCATTTGATAATTAACGTTTTTGAATTATCAACGAGAGTATAAGGAAACAATCAAGCACGATAATAGGATATCGATGACACCGAGAAACTAACTATCAGTAATGCTTTTACTAACATCATCATTGATGAAGACCGAATTGTTCAACAATATGTTCGTCTCTTTCTTTTTTTTCTCTCTCTCGCTCTTCTTCTTACTTTTTTTCTTTTTCTCTTTCTCTGTCTAATAAAATCTATACCAAAAAGACGACAATGCACAACTAGCTGTATGAGAAAGAAGAATACGTAGACGAAGAAGAAGAAGAAAAGGAATAACTGTACAGTACGCACACACGTACATACATCAAATGGTTAAAGCACAAAAAAAAAGGGAGAGGAGAACGCGGCGAGTTCTTTTTTCTTTTCTCACTCTTATATTCGTCTTTCTCACTTTGGTGCCAAAGTGTGTACAAGAAAGAAGAAGAAGAAAAAGACCATATACGCGCTCGATACTACCGTGTATATAAGAAAGATAATCAAGTAATGAAAGAAAGGACGAAGAAGAACAAGAAGGAAGAAAAAAAATATGCTTTGCATATACATAATGGAGGTTATCAGACATTTTTCTTCGCTTTTTCTCTGATGCTTTTACCAATTACCAGCGTCGAGCGATATTGGAAATGGTTCCAAGATGATGATGATGATGATGAGACAAACAAACGAGAGACATCGATGTACATATCAGCCTTCCTATTGCGCATTACTGAAGTTTCTTCTAACGATGATTATATTGTCGAGTCAATCGATGCGGTCAAGGCATGTTGTTATTAGTGTTTTAGTATCTGATGGTATGTTTCGACGTTGATCAAAAGCAATCTCTCGCTAAGTTATCGAAGTTGAATACATAGAGATTATCAACGTCTATAATGTGTTCCATGTTCGCAATCAATAGTGTTAAAGATGTTCCCATTAAGAGCAAATTACGTCATAGGTTCCTTGGAGAAATTAGATCTGCGATAAATAATTATTCGATGATTTATTTTGATTTCCATGTTGACATTTGACTTTCACTGAAAGTTGAGAAGAAAATCTATTATCCAAATATTTTCATACAAGAATTCTCTTCCTTTTGTTGATAAGTCTTGTTAATTCGATTACTAGTCTTTCTCTCTCTTGACGAATTAGTAGAACAATATTTGTATTATCAAGTGTTAGAACTATCAATCATAAATCTATCCATCATCAAGAACTTTCCTATTCTATCGACTTATCGAACGTGATTTTAGTCGATACAAGCACGTAATCATCTTCGTTCGAGGAGAGATTTCTTGCTTTATTTCTCTCGAGATAAATTATTAATCAATACGATTCCATTATTGTTGCTATGTATTATTAAATAGGATCGATTTCCATTGGATGGACAAAAGTGAGATTAAATATACATGAGAATCAATTACAATGAACTTGAAATAATTCGACAGGAAAGAAAAACTGAAAAATAGTTTGAATTGTGCTCGTCAGTAGTATGAATATTTCATGTGAATAAGATTTTATCGATGTTAATAGCTTTAGTGACTGTCACGAACAAAGAAACTAAATGAGTAATGAAAAGTGACTAAGAAAAACAGAAACAGAATGTAAAATAGTGTAAACATTAATCAAAATGGACAAAACGATTCCGAGTGAACGTATGTATCAATATCTATTCATTTCCCTTGACCATTCATATCTCATGATTGCATCTACCTAAAGCGATAATTATTTTTTATCTTTATTTCAATGAAATATCACTATCAGTGATAATATATCCCGATTGAATTTGCTCGAAATAAACCAGAGTGAATAACAAAAGGCGATGAAAGATCATTAGAAAAGTCTTTTCTTCTTCAGCTGAAAGCAGACATGTTTACAGTGATTGATACTAATATAACAAATAACTATCTTCTTCCATTCATCATATTGTTTTACTTTCTTCATGTTGTTGATGTATATGCGATGCTAATTTGGTATTTCGTCGAATGACGGTAGTCAAAGCATACTAATGACATGGAAAGTGATTGGTTCAGCGCGATGATGTAGTAGAATTTCAAATTCACGGTAATGGCGGTGGTTCTGTACGTTGTAGTTTTAATGGTTGATTGAGTGTAGAGAAAAGAACGAGTGGATATTTGTGTACACATGAGTGTTCTGTTTGGTTTTGTTGTTGTGATTCATTGAATAAGGAATGAAAGGATTTTTTTCAAAAAAAAATCATACATCGCAAAAAAATGAATGAAGAAGAGAGAACTTGTCCTTAAAAATAAACAAATGTACAAGAGAAAAAGAAAGTGCTGAGGCGAATTTCTTTTTAACAAAAGTTTATGAAATTCAGACAGTAAATAAATATTGAAATGATTTTTCAAGTGCTTGGATAGAAATCTATAGTTGATAGTTGGCTGCTCGACTAGTAAAAGTACGTTGGCACATACCTAATCGAACACATTGGCAGCAAATCAATGAAAAGACGATGACAAGAAAGACGATGCCACCGACAATAATACCAATGATTAGACCAGAATTCATATTCGGTATTACAGTTGATGAATCTAGAAAAACAAATAATCGAATTTGTCTTGAAATCATAGTCTAAATAGTCACTTACTTGATCCGTTAGAATAAATTATAGTAGTCGATTTAATAGCATTGTCATTCAGTGAAATCGTATTACTCATCATTGTTGGTTCTGTTGTAGAACTAGTTGCTTCGTCGAGAATGGATGTTTCAACAATTTCTGATGTGGCTGGATATGTTTTCGATTCTTTGATAGAAATTGATATTATCTCGGATGTACCATTTGGTGTTGTGAAGCGTTCAGTTACGAAGTGAGTTGTCGTCTGAATAGAACTGGTTTCTGCAGTATACTTATCCGTTGTCACAATATTTGCGATAGATTGAGTGTTCATAGATACGGATAGCATATCACTTGTATGTTCAGATTCGAGATCATCAGTCATAGTTAGAGTTGATGCTGTTGCGTCTATCTGTATGCTTGAAGGTGCACACAAGGTAATATTCATATTACAATAGGAACTTTGGGTACAGGCACATTCTTCAGATGTTAGGTCAGTACCGAGTGAATACATATAATAGACATACGTTTGTGCATCTATCAATGGATTTTCTGGATAGGCTTGTATAACTGGTTTTAAATCATGAAGTTTTTTGTCAAGAAATATTCCATAATTTTCTTCGAGATATCCTGTTTGTACTATCACATTATTACTGACGCCGATAGTACATAGAACCTTGTGACTGTGGACATAATTATTACAAGTGTCTTGATTGATCAATGAATGTTCGTAACAAGCTTCAGATACTTCGGATGTTTGATTACATTCAACTGTATCACTTAGTACAGGCAAGGGTTCTGGCAAAAGACTAACATTGAATAGATTTTTGTTGGCAATTTGACATGTTTCAAGATCTAAATTGCAATAATCCGAAGCACATATACATAAAGTCATTTGGTCAGCGGTTTCATACGACATTGGGTTGCATATGCCTGTTCCAATATCTGATGTTTCCGAGAAACCTTCACATTGCCGTGTAGCAATCAATCGACGAAAAACATTCATAAACCACATACCATTTTGAACGACAACATCAGTTATTTCACTGGTGCTCTCCAGTGCCGTGTAAATACGAATAGCGCAAAGTTGAAAATCGTTGTAGTGACCTTCAGTAGAATTGATTACACATGATAACTTTCCAGTTTGCTCAATGATAGTCGACACTGGCATATTGAAGAAGGCGCGAACATGTTCAAAACTGATGATTGAAATTGTCAAGTAAACGATAAGACAAGGTCGCATGATGTGAAGTCAAATAAAGTATAGAATTGTTCTTTGAATGAAAGGCGATTGAGTACACAGAGAGAGAAAGATGAAGAGATTTAAACACTGTGATTAGTTATCGCAAAATGTTACAGCAAGTCACATACGCATTACGTCTCTCCTAATGATCACATGAAGTAAAACGAACTCGTTCGTTTCTTTTTTCAAATTCAAGTATGAAAAGAACAAATACCTCATCAGCTTTTGCACTATTGTAAAGAAGATGAAAGTTCTTTCGATTCTATGCTCAGAAGAAAAGAGACTTTTTCAAGAGATTGTTAAAACAAAAAGAAACTCGTATAATGTCTGCTGATTCATCTTTTCAGACTTCGCCGCCATCAACATCATCGATGTTCTATTGAAATTCTTCGATTTGTTTACTATAACTTGCCTTCGAGCAACTTTACAAGTCTATACTTTTGTTTCTCTCGATTGTATTTATATAATCAACAACAATCCAGATGATAACCGACGACCATTCATCAGATTTTCTCTTTATTTATTACAGACGAAAGAATAATAATGACATGTAGGTAGATTGTGACAACAAGCAGACGAGAAAAATCTATCTGGGATAGTTGAAGATAAAAAAAAGTCGAAAGAAATTTTTAATTAATGATATGTTCGTTGACCTTGCGTAAAGTTCGCAGCGTCTATATCCATACCCATGTAATCATCACGCATGTATGTATATGGTTCTCTAAAAGATGCAGAAAACAGATACACATTCTTTGTCATTGAATCATGTTTTACAGAATAATGTTATTCGTAAACACCACGTCTTCGTGTTGTCGTTGTAGGATTAGTTTGTGAACGATTAGTATTTCGAGTAGCTTGATTAGTCAGCTCAGGTCGAGCAAAAGGTTTACTAAATGATTGATAATACGCAAAAAAGTACAGTTTGTTAGACAAAACGACCTATGGGTTATATTCTCTTTGTTTACCTATCAATATCCATCTCAGCTCCACTATTAATTGAATTCCAATGATTGACATCTGGTGACTCTCGACCATCCATTGGATAGCCATCTAGAAAACAAAATCAACAATGAGGATAAATCGAAGATTGTCCAATCGTACCACCGTAAGCGAATTGATCGACATAGTCGTCTTGATCTTGAACTGCCGTCGAATAGAAGCTACCTGGTCCTGGGTTGTTCA
The DNA here is from genome assembly GCA_905250025.1 of Adineta ricciae. Lineage (NCBI taxonomy): Eukaryota > Metazoa > Rotifera > Eurotatoria > Adinetida > Adinetidae > Adineta > Adineta ricciae. Next base: position 963,587 of record CAJNOJ010000010.1, on the reverse strand, counting down.
TGACGGGTGATTCGTCATCGTCATAAGATACTTGCTGTTGCTCAATCGCTTCAAGCCATGCTTGGTTGTGATTACGGAAGCGAGCACCTTTGATACGGTCAGCCCATTCAGGATCATATTCCTAGAGATAAGTCAAACATTCTTTCTGACTATTGATGAACATTTCGATATCCGTACGCTGATAATTTCCAATGTGATATCACAAACACGTCGAACTTCTTTATTTTTATCTTGCATAAGATCAATCAAATAAGCCGGTGCGTCTAAAATAATTACCCAAAGGACTGAGATCAATAGAAACGATTGCCAAAGATTTTACCAGTTTTTTTAATAATCACATGTCGAGTTGATTTATGAAAGCAAAGCTGATAAAACACATAACATATTTGTAAAACAACTTCATCATCTTCTTGTTGGGCTAGAATTGAAAGACTCTCTTCAGAATCTGCCGATCGTCATTATTTTAACTATACTAACCATGTAAAAGTTCAATGAGGATTTGGATGATCCCACTCTTAGCTAACACTTCCGCACAAGCATCATCAGCACAAAGCGTTCCAACCAGAATAACCACGTTCAATGATAATTCATCGTCACTTGATCCAGGTTTCAATTTTGATTTGATCCAATTAACTAAGCCGTATTCACTCATCAATGCTTCATAATCAATTTCAGGTAATGTTAAATTCGCCAAAGTTCCCACGACTTCGGTAAGAAATGCTTCGTCATTTTCTGTGACTAAGGTTTCACCGAATTCGCCAACGAATGGCTTTAGAAAAACGGAAATATTCAGTTAAATGAATAAAATAGCCCTTCTTTCTTACGATGAACTGATTTTTGATATCGGGCGATGCGTGTGACGAAATATTTCGTATCATTTTCATGATTAATGAATCTTTGTGTTTATAGGCTCGTTTCTTCAGTAACTTTAAACCTTTGCCATGCTTATATTCACACAGTTGTTCGGCACAGCCAGGATTCAACGCGAGATTAATTGCTAACGCAATAATTTCAGGTTCAACGGTATCTTCTTTACAATCGATGATGAGTTTCATCAACTAAATCATTTAAATATGATTTCAGAAAGCAAAACTCGACTATACGTACTTGTTGATTGCATTTTGTATACGTGAAGAAAGCTTTGTTTGCATTATCCATACTCAGATGGTACAATAAACACAGAGAAATCAAACGTTGATTATCATCATCTATGAATCGAAACAAAACATAATGGAAATTGAATCAGAGAATGAGCTTTTACCGATCAAATCGACTAATTTTGGCAATAAACCAATACGAACAATTTGTGCTCGAATATCCCGATCGAACGATAAATTCAGCAAGAGACGAAGTGTAATATTCAATAAATCAGCTTGTGGACATGGAATCAATCGCGCAACTTTCAGAACTAACTTTTGATCACGCTAGATATACAAAAAGAAGATTGCCATGTGTGTCTCAAACTGAATGTCGATCCTAGTCAATCGATATCTGCAGTATCTTCTATCTTATGATGACTATTTATGAATTTATTATAGTCAGAAAAATAATGTGTAATAAATTCAAAAAAAGCCTATTGAAAATAGGTCGAGCTACATTCTATATCTGTTGAAAAACACGCAGGCACACACACAAACTAAATTCTGATTCGATCAATCAGAAGATTAAAAATAAATAAATATTATATCTTCTCAATGAAATATCAACTGATACAATCATTGCCTAGAACTCCTTCGTCATCAATAACATCGAAATAAACTCGAGGAAGTGCGCAGCCTAGTGCTGCGACAAGCGGTTCGCGTTTCAATTGACAAACATGTAGAACGGTTTGTCCTAGAATTGATTGTAAAAATAAGGATAAATCTTGTGCAGCTTGCTTTTCTAATTGAAAAAATTCTCCCGTTAACATACAACGCTTTACAGATGGATAAAGTTTCGTAATTAATTTGATCGTTAATGCGATGTTCATTGTAAACATCGATAGTAATGAACGACGTATGGCGAGACGTGTTGGCGCAGATGACGATTGAAGGAAACTATCATCTGTTTGGGTATGAACATCAAATGTACAAATCTCCTTATCGTGAGAAGCATTTCGTCGATTGGACCAACCACGATAGATATAATGTGGCTTGTCCGAATGTGTATAATCATCTGGAAAGTATCGCTGTGATATACGAGTGAAACTTGTGATCGGAATTTGAGATAAATGAATGGAAGATGAACGTGAACAATTTTTACATAAATCTTTGCAAGTGACGTCAAAAGACGGTGGAGGAGATGCTCGTCGATATGAATACGGTGATGTTAGATAAGTACTTTTAGAAGATGATGTGGATGGACTAGATAGAAGTCAAGATGAACAACAATTTCGAATGACAGAAAGAATTTCGCTTACATTTCTTCGTCAGTTGTCGTATCAAAACCAGGTTGAAGAAGTTTCGTTAAGTTGGAATAAGTTTTATAACATAGATTATTCGATGTGACTACTGAGTAATGATTCGATGAATGGACAATATAGAAAAAAGTACTAGCAGCTTCGGCATGAACCAGTATATAAGGATAAAGTTGATGTTTGTCGTCATGAGTGTTCTCATTGGAATTGATTATTTCGATCAATTCGTTTTCGTTAGCTATAGATTTTTGTTTATGAAGTAGAAAGTCTAATCCAATCATATAGGATTCAGCACGATATTGGACAATATCGAAATTTAAATTGATTTTACTTAAGCGAGAGGAGATTTTCGACTCATATTCACTTGTTTGTTCACCAGTAAGTGCGATATTGAGAACAAATGACGATGCTAACGAGGAGTTATAATTCACAAATGATTGTAAACGCATGAGAATCAGTTGAAATTCATCATGTGTTAATGAAAATAGACGAAAGTTGCCTTCTTGTTCAGTGATTGTCCGTAAATCCACATTCAATATTGACCAATCATTATGTTCATGGTCAAGAATTAATGATATAAGGTAACGTTGAAAAACAATGGTAGAATAATTGACATTCTGAGGATAGAGTTCTAACAAAACAAGATGTACACCAGTGCTTGTGATATTCAATCCAATGGCTGGTACATCACATGGAGATAACGAATAATTCTGATTAACTTCGTCAGTGCTGGTTTTATTCGGCTCGGATATCGAAGATAATGAAGCTAAGAAGAAAACAAACGAAAGATAACAAACGAAAGATAACAATCAGAGCAAGTTCTTCGAGTCTCTTCTATCTCTCAGACTGGGTGTTAATTATAAACCTTCGCGATCTAATACAACAGATGTAGAGCAACATAACTTCCTCAAGGTTAATGGACAAGATCAGTTTTTCTTCTCAGCTGACTTGCTTGAATATCCGAATTAGATTAATCTTTCTCGAATTACATTTCTCATACGATCCTTGTTAATTCTATATGTCTGTCCTTTAAGTAAAAATAATCAATATTGATCGAAATCGATTTCTTTCTCTTGAAAAGTGTTAATATTTTCTTTTGTAGAACTGAAGTAAATAAAGAAATAATTTTCATGTTTTTCTTTCGTCGATATTGATAAGAGTTTTGCATCTAATGTATTTTCTTATGAGTTTAAACGTCTAGACATAATGACTTACTCGTAGGATTCACTTGTACCGTCGGTTCATCGATAATAATTACTTGAGTGTCTTGTTCAGCCACGGTGGAGATGGAAGAATTTGTTCGAGACGAAAATGCGGAAGAATGGCTTGACGAGAAAAGATCTCCTCCATCCATGGATAAAAAACTTGAATAATGCGATGTTGATCTTTGATCATCGAACTTCTTTGATAGCGGCGGTGATTCCATTTCTTCCACGGAAGCTTTTTCAGGTTTCTTAACGGCATTACCTTTCGATAATAGTTCAACGAGTTCAGTGACTGTCTCGAATGTTTTAATTGGTCTTGTTATGGTAATATTTGATTTACTCGCTGACGGGCCACGTTTAGGCTTGTAAAAGTAGTCGCTATGTTCGGTGCGTAGTCTATCGAACGAGCGGGGTGATAATGAACGATGAAAGAAACCTCGATGGGTTTCAGGCCCGAAATCGCCTTCGTCTCCACTTGTTGTTGGCATTTGTACAAATTATTCGATGATCTATAAGTCGCTCCTCTCTCTCTCGTGTTCTTTTCTAGAGATATGACACATTTTTATATCGAACAAACATAATGTCATAAAAGCTGATTATCGTATACGATCTCAAAAAGGTGAATGGGATCAGATGTCAGCGCGAAAAAATGATCGTTATGTAATTGTCATCACACATCTATACACACTCTCAAAAAAAAAACGACCGCGAAGTTGCGTGATGATCATCATCGTCGTGTATATAGAGGAGAATTTTAATCGTCAATAAACCTCGAAAATCAAATTCAATTTTTGTTTTGAAATGATTGAAGATCGAGTTTTTTTTTCTTGCCTCTTAAATAAACACGAGTCAAAAACGAAGTCATTTGTCATAGTTTCATTTGTTAATTCGACAGAGAAAAAAGAGGAAAAACAAGTCGTCGTCGGTGTTGTTAGTACTGCTAAACTTACTAAGATGTCAGATGAGATCTGTCTTTAGTTATTGCGGTTCTGTCAAACAGTTGCTGGCTGCTATCTAAGTTCTTTTTTTCTCTGTTGTTGTTCTGTCTGAGTTTACAACGAGAAAAGATATGACTCAAGGAGAATATCCAAGTAAAGAGGAATACGAGTATAAGTAATACCATATAAAAACAGACGAAATATTTTAGATCTAGTCATTGTTTGACTACTCATAACAGAGAAATGATGTTTATCTAACGATTGACGGAACGAACAAAAGCAGCTACTGTATTTGTTTGTCTGATAAAGAAACAAAAAAGAGAACTAGAAGTGATATTTTTATAGTATATCGCGGGCTTTATTGTTTCTTTCGTTCTCGCCATCGAGATGGTATGGATGAATGAATGAAGATGGACAGTGACAATGATCTCAAATTATTGACTGTACTAACCCTCGAAAAGATTGTTTTGACGTAGAAAACTAATTATCTTCGTATCGAACAGAGTAGAGGCAAAACAAAATCTCATTGATCATCATTACTCATTTCTAACAAAAAAAACCCTGAGGAAAGAGAAAAAGAAGGAATTTACATTGAAAACTGTAATTAACGATGTAATGTTTTACTTTATCCTATAATCAAAAACGAAGATCAAACATCTTTGTAACGACAATGTTAAATGCGGGACAAATTAGTGAACAAAGAAAATGATGGATTATCATCGGTTTAGATTCAATGAGATTTCATCATTCTCTACACTTTTTTCAAATGCGCCTACAAAGAATAACATTTCTTTCTCTCAATCAACAATGATATAAACTCCGTTTCTATTTATTATCAGCACGTCAAGTACAACAGTAAATAAAGCGTACGAATACTTCATCATATGTCAGTTAACGATGCTAATCACTAAAAGAAGAAAGTATGAAGATCGACACATCCTAATATGTATTTACTTTTCTAGGATATGGAAGAAAAAAGGACAGAGAATGTAAATTACTATCGTATGATGAACGCGAGAGAGAAGAGAAGAAAGGTAAAAGAGAGAAAGAGCTGCATAGAAAATGAGTAGGTATATTTCATTGATGTATATATAAATATATATACACATACATATTCTCATAGAGTAAAAGACGAGAGAATATTTTAAAAAACTAATACCATTATGTGTTGTGTTTTTCAACAATACTCTATAATTATGCAAGCACAAACACTAGTTAGCACTTAGCGTTCTGTATTGATTATGTTTATAATACACTGTTGAATAATACGACGATTTGAACTAGGAAATCTAGACGGCAAACAGTTGGTGGGAGCGCAGACAGAATGAAATAGCCTTGTACATAAGATACGACCTTCAAATTCATATATGTTTCTTTCTCTGCCTCGAACTCTGTCGCGCGTTCTCTCGCACATGCTGCAATCATGCCTGTTCAATAAGGTTGTACGTCGGTTTTTAAATGAAGCATATGTGACTGAAGTGAAATTAGCATAATACACTCAACAAGACGAGTGCTACACAGGTGTTTGTATATATGCATCATGCGCGCGAGTATGTTAAGTGGTTTATTGTAGAAGTACTGCTACTCATTCTCACAATAAGTTCGGAGTAACTATAGTGATAAAAAAAAGTGCAGTTGACGAAAAGTAAACGCTAAGGAACGAAAATTCAATTCCGTTCAGTCGTTTCGTCTTTCTTCACCGAAGACGTTTTCTATGTGTCACTTGCACTTGTCTATCAAATGACCTTTTCAAGTATTATCATAATTGATTACATCAGAAAAATTTATGTATATGTATACACGTCAATCTGATTGCGTTACTTTCAATTGTTGACCCAATGATCAAGGTAAATGAACATAATATTGAAACACTTACCATATCATTTTTATTTTCAACGAACACGCTCAATTTCTTTAAAAATGAAACAACCAAGATGAGTAGATCATTGTTGTCACGATCCAGTGCGTGGATTAACTGATTTATAATGGTTTTATTACGCATTTTTAATTCCACTTTGAGATCTTCGGCCAAGTTTAACAATAAATAAAATGCCACTGAAAATCCAACGGTAGAAATGAAAACAACAATGTTATTTTCAATCATTCGATGATTACCTCGCAAGAACTGTTCTTGTTTTCGTATAAGTATTTTGTACTTATTATCCACGGTAACATTGGCACGCGCATCTCGTTGTTTCTTTTTCTGTTCACGATTGATTTCGTCCATCCACTGATCGTATTTTTTCATTTCAGCATCAATGATCTTTGAACAGGAAGAGAACTTGCTGTGAAAGAAGTTCATTTGTCAATGTCCTACCGTCATTGTTTGTGCGCCGATACGATGTTGCGAAACAAGCGGATGAAAATCCGTAAATGACGAAAAACAGAAAAATATATAAACAATATTTGTGGTTAACTCAATGCTTTGATTCCAGTCTTCTCGATATACACGTGTTAACACGTTCAAGACACTCTCTAAATGGAATGAAATGAAATTCTGTACAAAAGTTCATCTTTATCTCTTACCTTTTTGAATGATTTCAGAAAGATTATCTGGATTTCGAGCTAACTGTAGAATCAATGCAGATCCTTTGATTTTGTCAGGAACATCTTCGTACAACATTTCTGCATAATCCTCGATGTCATTTAATGATGCTGTTTCATTGATTTGTGTATCAATAGACGGCTGTTCGAGTTCATCCGATAGAGGTTTCTGTGGACCACTTGCTGTAGATTCGCTCGTCAGATTTGTATCACGACGGTTTTGTAAATAGAATAGTAATTGTTCGACTTCGCCGGTTTTCGATGGATGAATTAGTTTACAACGATTGACGACTTCTTTCGCTAATGCGCGAATGTCAGTCGTAGGACCCAGACTCTTGAGCCGAATTCTATAAAACAAATAAATCCTACGTATAAAGTCGGATAGAGTTCATCTTGTATTACATTTTTTGTGCATCTTTCTTGTCACCAATCATCGTATTTTGATATTCATCCAAAACCGTTGCTTCAATGGAGTAGTTAACAATAAGTGCCTTTTCTGTTGGATGAACGTCAATTTGTCCACCACGAATACGTCTATAAGCAAAGAAGAGCAATAGGATCAACTGTAAAAATATTCTCGAAGCGAACCTTTTGAGAAACTTGGCATCTTCAGCTGAATAAAGAGCCATGATTGACACGTTTTTCTAGAAAAACAACGAGAAGAAAGTAGGTTGAAATAGAATTCTAATCATAATCATGCTTGTTTCTTTCATTTGAATGAATGCAAATTCATTGGTTGTTAAGGTCGTACCATGTTGCTACGGCATCGTCCTCCTTCTTAAAACGTTAAATAAATGATCTTTTCCTGTCAAAACTAGCTTCTCGCATTACAAAATCACTTCTAATATCTGCTATTTTCTATAAACGCGATTTATTTCCTTCAATAGAGGTATTACTATAGATAGGTAAGCCACGATGGCTAATATGTAAATTTGATCACCGGACGGATTATACTGAGAATTTATCATTAATCTTATTCAGTAATGGAAACACCAACGAATGCTGTTCCACCTTCGATTCTTAAACCGTCGGCTCGCTCAATAGCTACTTCGAAATGGCCGAATGATCCATCCACAATCGACAAATACAATTGGTTACTGCACGTCATGTACGGTCGAGGAGAATACGATCGTATTCAGCAGTTCATACGTGTTCAACCACAAACAAATCCTTATATGACATACGTTCAAGCGCTCGTAAATCGACAAGAAGGACGAATTGCTGAAGCGCTCGATCTTTTTCAAAAATCAGTGGTAGAAAATCCAACACTGGTCAATATAAAACAAGTGGCAAAATCATTGGCATTATTAGGTCGTTACCGTGTGGCTATTGATGCCTACAAGGAAGCATTAACGCGAACAACGAATGATTGGGAAGTCTTTCATAATTTAGGCTTATGCTATATGCAATTACGTGAATTTAACGAAGCAAAACAATATTTCTTACAAGCACTGCAAGTTTCTGAGATCCAAGAAGCATCCTACATAGCATTAGGGAAAGTTTTATTACTGGAAGGTGAACGCGACGAAGCAGAAGCTATTTTCGAACGAGGTGCTAGACGTAATCCTGAATCTCCAACACTATTTACACATATTGGACTCTTGGCATTTGAAGTATGATATCGAAAAGCGTGAAAAATCTATCTTATCGATTTCGTTTGTATTAGAGAGCACATTATACAAAAGCATTTGAGTGTTTCGGCACAGCACTCACATTTTGTCCAACGCATATTCCCGCTATTATGGCAGCATGTCAAGTTATTCAAAAGCATGGCGATGCAGATGTAGCCTTGTCGAAATATCGAATTATTTATGGACGAAAGCCGGAATGTGCACAAGTCTGGAATAATATTGGCATGTGCTTTTTTTCCAAAAAGAAGTTTGTTGCCGCTGTTAGCTGTTTGAAACGTGCGAATTATTTAGCACCATTCGAATTGTATGTACTTTATAATTTGGCACTTGTACATTTATATTTACAGCAAAATGCATCCGCAGCAATATTTCTTCAGTCAGCTATTCGAATCAATCGAAAACACGCACCAAGTTATGCTCTCTTAGGTGAGTAGAATTTCTCGAGAACTCATCTGATATAAGTTACGATCGTTTATGTTCATACGAACAGGTGTGGCATTATCGAAACTCAATGATTCAGATAATGCTGAACGTGCTTATGCATACTCACTTAAACTCGACTCAGCAGACCCAATGACATTGCTTAACTACGGTATCTTTCAAGCAAATACCGGTGTCTCTCCAGCAAAAATTAATTCCACTATGCAACAATTCCATCGTTGTTATGCTGAACGAGCAGCAGCAGCAGCAAATCCACGTGATATAGATGCATCTATGTTGGATGTGGCTACGAAGTTGGGCTATCCAGCACCACCTCCAGCTCCACCATCCGATCTTCCAACAGAAAAATTATCATTCCCATCAGGACTTCCACCGCCACCTGCATTTCCATTTTCAACGAATTCTAATCGACCAGCTGACGACAGCGCATCTAATGTACCACCACCACCACCACCATCTGCATCGTCTACACTTTCTCCAAGTGATTCAACCAAGGATGACGATCCAACGAAACAATCACCTCCAGATGAACCTGAAGTGAAAACGAAAATTTATGATGCCAATCGTCATAAACTACGACGAATGAAACAGGAACCTACATAGAAAACACTTCGCAAGAGTCTTCTGTCTTTTTTTTCCAATTTTACTTTGTGCAAAAAACACACTTGTATCTCTTTTCAAACATATTCACATTTTTTTTGTATAACACATTTCTTCACGACAAGTTAATACCAAAATGTGTTGTATTTCTTTACTCAACCCTAATTTGAACTCTTCAATAAAAGCATCTTTCTTCTATTTACAGATTTCAATCATGTCATTCTCAGTCGAAACAACACCTAATCATTACACTGAATATGAAATCTTTTCTTCCACTCGATTTAACCAACTTGGCCAACAATTGCTTTCTTTAATCAATCCAAAACATGGAACAAAACCAACTGAAGCGGAACCAGAATCAGAACCAAATACGCGAAACGTGATTCAACAACCCTCCGATCTTTGTCGAAGGCATCAACAGCAGCCAGCGTATTATTTTGCCAATCAAGATATTCTCAGTCAAATCACTGACAGTTTTCTTTCACATAAATCAGTCTTACCATTCACAGCACCACCAATCAATAACCCTAAGGATGGCGATGAACAAATCACTTCATCCGTTCTCGATTGGCAAACGAATAAACAACCAAAAGATTCATCTCAGTATCTTTCCTCGCAGATCATAACAATCGTACAGTGTCGTTTAAAAGTTACTAGTGCCATGTCATCGTCATCTAATCGACCTGGACGGCACGCCGTCCGTCTATTTATTGACTATCAACAACATAAACAAATGGATACATTTCTAGATATCGTCAACGAAGCACTCCTACTCGATCATGACACGATTAAAACACTATGGGATATCAAAGGTCAACAAGTAAGTTATTGTCACTGCTTAATTGTAGGAAAAATTTCGATATCTATCGATTAGATAACTGATCCAATAGATTTACTACGTCGTGGTCGATTGTATTTTGCCTCGCGTGATGAAGATATGGTTCTTGATGAATGTAATGTGACTGATGAAGATATTGCCTCCATCAATCGACTGGAAACAGTTCGTCATCAATTGCGTCAACAAGCATATTTTATTGATAAGCCTTCTTCGGTTGACAGAGCACGTAGCACATCTCGACGAAGTACACCATTTCATGTAGACGATCGTCGTTCATCGTCAGTGCACGGACAACAGGCGACAGATCTTGATTTGCAAACATGTCCAGAAGTCTTATTACGCCATTACAGTGTGGGTGATGTATTAGGTGATGGAAGATTCTCTTGTGTTTACGAATGTCGAGATAAGGCAACAGGAATTCAGTTAGCTTTGAAGATTATTGATAAAACAAAATGTGAAGGATACGTAAGTAGAGTCGCCGATCGAAAATTCTGTTCAATATCTTTTGCCAGGGATATCTTATCGAAAATGAATTGGCCATTCTACGACGTGTCAAACATCCAAATATAATTAAACTCGTAGAAGAATTTCAAACAGATCTCCAATATTTCCTCGTCTTCGAATACGTATCAGTAAGTTCCAGTCTTCACCTAGTTTTGCTAATGTACAACGTCTATGTATATACTGCAGAACGGTGATTTATTAACTGCTGTAACAACCATGAATAAATACAGTGAGCATGATGTTGCGTTAATGTTGAGTCAAATTGCTGCTGCATTAAAGCATCTGCATTCATTGAATATCGTCCATCGCGATGTCAAATTAGATAATATTTTGGTATGTAAAAGCAGCTCACGATGTTTTCTTGTTTTATTTCTCCTATACTAGATTGCAAATCATTCTGATCAAAGTGTCACATTGAAATTGGCCGACTTTGGTTTAGCACATTGTTTAACGGACGAAATACCGACAGTAGCACCGAAACATGAAGAAAGTGGTTTGTGTGGTACTCCGATGTATCTCGCGCCTGAAGTGATTGAAAATAGAGAGTAAGCCAAGGAAAAATGACGGTTCGATGGTGTAGTGGTTATCACGTCTGCTTCACACGCAGAAGGTCGCGAGTTCAAACCTCGCTCGAACCTTTTTCTCTTTTTTGCTTTCCTGCAATGTCTAACTAAGGGATAAACTGCAAGCGACAGAAAAATTTTTACCAAGAGAGAAATTCTTGAGCATGTTTTCTAAATTTCTAGTCTATTTTGAAAATAATGAAGCATATCTCGACTTGCATTTCTAGTTATCGAATTGAAAATGACATGTGGTCATTGGGTATCATCACATTTACTCTTCTGAGTGGTTTGGCACCATATGATGGGTAAGAAAACAATAGAATTTGAGATGGGGTTTCTTGGTAGAGGAAAGAAACTTTTTTTTATAGAGATAACGATGATGAAATTATATTTAATGTGATCAATCATACTATTGATTTTAATCTCTTACCGAAAATCTCCATGGAATGTCGAGAAGCTCTCGCATCAATGCTTGAACGTGATCCAACAAAACGAATCAGTGCTAACGAATTATTACAACATCCATGGATCAAAGTATGTTCGAATTTTATCGAAACTAAATACATGAAAGATCTGTATGTTTTAGCGAGAAATGCAAAAACGACTCGAACCAATACATCATGATTCATTTACACGACGTCGAAAGAAAGGAGGATCACAACAGCCATTGCTTACTGTAAGGTTCAATTCGTTCGTTTGTTTTTTGATATTCATCGATAATATTTTTAGTTTTCTTCTGTTGAAACTCCACATTCGATTCAAGCATCGAAAACAGGCGGCTTTATGGGCGATATTAATGAACTATGAGATAATTCTTCTAACTCATTTTGTATTTTTTTTAACTGAATCTCACTAATAAATATTTATAAATCGATTCTCATATAGCCAGTCGTATTTGTTCGTATGGAAACGATTTCAAGAAACATTTCCAAACATGTCTGAGTTGTTCATCATAAAAAGAGTTTTTAACTGTATTTCACTAGATATACAAACAATCACAAATGAGAAAAAGCCGATAGAATACATATACGTATACACAGATATCATTTTGTCGTTGGCGGTTGAGATCTATTGGCAATGAGAACGGGATTCGAAAGCTTCACGGCAGGTGTGAGACACGTAGGTGTTGAAGATAATGGTTTGATGATATTGATTTGTTTCGGCACGAGCGGTACTGTTTCCGCAGCGTTCGTCGATGAAATGGAATGTGAAGAAGTTGATTCAGAATTGGATTTCGGTGATGTCACTAGTCGAAAAGTGGGAGGTGATCTTGTAGATGGTCGTTGTGCATCGGCTGATGTAGATTTCGCAATCGAAAGACGAATGATACGAGCGTTTGTGTTTGCTGAAGATGTTGTTTCATTTGAAATCTAAAGAATAGCATATTCTAAGAAGAAATTCGATTGAAGCGTCAACTTACAGATGGTAATTCGTTTCGCTCGGTAGCTGTTTCTTTGTTCACTTCATGAGCTAGTGAATCTCGAGTAAGCGAATGAATATTTTGTGTTATTACTGACGATCCGCTCGTGATTGGTTTTAATTCAATGATCGGTGTACAAACCGTCCGTTGTTTTAATTCATTCGTGTCAGAATGATTGATTTGTGATGAAAGTCGTTGAGCTTGAAGGTTTGGTTCATTTACTTTCCTTAATTCAATCACATTCATCGCTGACGAAGTATGTCCCAAAGATAACGATGTTGCTGGTTTCGGAAGAATTACCGCTCGAGTTTTGAGCAAATTTGATTGAGACGGAGGCGAAATAGGTGACGCAAATGATGTACTAATCAACTTTCTCATTGCTAAAATTAGAATTTGTATATAACATTGATAGAGTTACAAAAGCAAAGTTCATCTTACATTTTGCACTTCTTATTTTTGCATTGCTCTGCCGAATTGAATCATAAAAAGTGAGAATATCCGGTGGCTTGGAGAGAACAATCGATTGTGTATTATTTATTGCATTTACAGACACAACACGCGCAATCATTGGTGTTTTATTCAATAAGATTTTTTCATTGTCATTCAATGTACATTTCAGCGGATCAATAATTTGTTGATATTTCTTCTTATATTCTTCCGTGGAATAATTCGGCGAAACACAAAGACTGGGCAACGACGCATGAACGCTCACAATCAAAGCAAGATCTAATACACATTGTGTCACAGATACAACTGTATTTCTGCCATATAGGTAGATAAGCTCATTGAAGAATGTCGTTGCAATGTTATGTGATGAGGAAATATTCGACTGAGAAGTTTTACTCAAAATACTTGGCGTTGTTAAACGACGAGTCGGTGTAGTGGCTGGAGAGGCATTGACAATGACAGGTAGCGATGAACTAAATGAAAAGTATGATTGCAGAAGAGAAGAGACGAGATGTTTAGTTTAATTTACCGGAAAGAGTCATCGGTAGACGTCAGTGAACATTCCGCACATGGACATTTGATCAAAAGACGTCGTTGAGGATATCGACGATCGTGTATATGAACAATCAACGGACCCGATTCACTTAGTGCTTTTAAAAACCACGATGAATTCATATTCGATATGGAGGACGGCGGAGTAATAGAAGCAGTTTGCGATGACGTGGAGATTTGTACATCGAAATCATCAACTACGATATCAATTTTTGTCCAACTTACACGAAGACCACGTAGTGCCTAATATAAAAGACAAAAAGTTTGTTAACTTTCAAGAACATTTCTCTATCGTACTTCTTCGATTTTTGTCAATATTTTCGTTCGTAGTGAATACCAATCAGCGGTACCATAAATTGCCAACTGAACTTCAATTATTTTATGTTCACGGGAACGAATTTTCAATAAATACGTATCAGGATCATGTCCACCTACAAATCAAACGCATATACACAGTCTCAGTATTGAAGGCATTTCTCATACGTTCTAATGCCGAAGTTAGTTTTGCTCGTGCTTTCTCCATCGGCGTTTGTGGTGTTGACGAAACAGGTTCGAATTCTATAACAACTTGACTATTGATACGTTGTTGAATATCACTATCATATTCTGATTTAACTACAGATAGACGTTCACCGAATTGTTGTTCAATTTCTGCATCAGTTAATTGGAGTGCAGAAGGGAGTTGAGGTAATGGACGTTTTTTCCGAATTGCTGTTTTGATCTTATTCGGCCTTGTTGGTAGCTCACTTTCTTCGATATAAAGTTTCTTTCGTTTACGAATTCGTTTCGGACGAGAAGAAACTAATGGATTAGATTCGACGGAATTTGACGATTGGCGAAGTAGATGGATATTATGAACATAATTATCGAGATCACCCGAACTAAACCATTAAACTATTCTTTGAAATGCGACTTTTTAGCAATACTTACAATTGTGATGTGCCAAAGCTCATGGCACCTATAGATGTCATCTAAACAAAAAGATGGTAAAAAGTCGAGGAGAAGATATCCTGAATCGTACGTGAACGTCTACTGGTTCTTCTTTTGGCTCAATTAATACCTAAAATCATTGAATTATTTATGTCAAATCGAAATCATTCTATATACTTGTTCAGATTCAACTGGTTCATTTTTTATTAGAGAAGAATCGCTTGACCTCGTGGATTCTAAAATCAAGCTTGTACGTTTATCCTTCAAAAGATGCCTCCCTCTCGTACCATGATGATTGCTCGAGGTAATTTCCGTTTGCGAATAATCAAATATACTATTTGAAGTCTAAAAGAAAACAGACGCGTGAAAATTGAATGGAAACTCATCAACAAACATTTAATAAATCTCGACGATTGTGGTCAGACGTAAAAATGAAGTCACTTGATTGTGGTAAATCTCGAATATGTCGACGTTGTCTTTTATGCGTCGATTGAACCGGTAATTTCACAGGCATTGTCGATTTGCGTCTTTTATTATCTAAAATACAATAATTGAGATTTCATCATTGAAATCTTTATAATCCAAATTTACCTGCGGATTGACTGAAGTTTTTATTGACATCGGTTTTCGGTGACCAATTGATTGGTTGATCCGTAGTGAATATCTCTTGTGAAGAGGTACGGATCAAACTTAGATCTTCTGTTTCTGGCGAATCAATCAGAAATTGTTGTGCAAAGGATTTCATATCCATATCCTGATCGTCATGTTCGTTTTGAACATCTGTTTCTTCATCAACGCTACTCTTCTGCTGTTGTTCAGTCACCTTCGCATGAAATTGCTGAATATCATCCAATGAATTGAATGCAGTAAAGTATTCATTATCGATCCGGTGACAGTCAGTGGACGGCAGTTTTCTCTCATTTTCATTGATTTTTTGAACAATAGTCGAAAACAAAGACAAACGCGTTTTTCTTTTACCCATTTGAATTGTAAAGCAAAAACACGCTGTTGCTTATTTGGATTGAGTTAACTGCAAGAAAATCGCGGCCAATATATCCTCCGCAACAAACTGACCAAACAAAGCGATGGCTTGCCCAGTAGTGTTGCAGGTAGCATCTATTGGAGACTAACACTTTCCTGAACACAATCTACGACTTCATCGTGAAAATAATGTACAAAACTTTATTTGTATTCTTCACAGATTATCAACAAGACAAAGAAAATGTGTTTTTGTTTAAAAATCTTTCACCCTAGATGACACTAGTAGTTGAGTCGATCTGTACAAATGTTAACATTTCATTTTGATAATGTTATTCGAATATGACAGCAAACAAATTAGTTTCCTCAGTAGCAGAACTAATATTCGATTAAAATCAATATAGAATAATAATGAAGATTTCTTTCGACAAGAGCTGTCTTTACACAACGATGATTTCCCTCGAGGTAATACCGTATATTAGTATTATTTGCATGAATTTTTGACTTGATCTCTTCGATAAACACACAAAACAAGTACATGTTTGCCATCTGATTAGAAATCTATCGGAGAAAAGTATAGTACTCATAGGAAAGTTTTGTCAAACCAATTGATATTGTTGTTCAATAAAATATTTCGTGAAAAACACAAAAGAGAACGAGATACATACACACATTATGGTGAAATCTACAAATTAAAGAAATATATCAGTTGCGGGATTTGGTTTTAATATTGTCATTTCATCTCCTAGTTCTTCGTAGACATGTTTCGTTGGACTACTAATTGTTGGCTCATCCGAACTAGCACTGCTCATAATCGATGTTGATGTCATTGCTTCTTTGTCGACTGCATTGCTGTATTGTGAAGATAGAGTTGTTATTCGTCGTGTTGTTGTGCTGCTGCAAATTGATGCATCGGGTGTATTGCGGTGATGATGATGAAAGCAGCAAGGTGGTGGTAGTGGCGGTGCTGATGGAAGCTGTCTTAAACTTCGACGATACCATGATTGATCGGATGGTATTGGTGGAAAGCATGTTCGACGGCAAGGTTTTCGAAAATGATGCGATTTTGAGGATGTCGACGAAAAGATTGAATTGGAATAGGTTCCATCGTCATCATTATTATTCCTGTCAATACATAAGTACGTTTGTTGTTTTTGATGAGTATGAGGAAACACTGAAACGTTTGCACGTCGGTAATGTTGTCGTTT
The DNA here is from genome assembly GCA_905250025.1 of Adineta ricciae. Taxonomy (NCBI): domain Eukaryota; kingdom Metazoa; phylum Rotifera; class Eurotatoria; order Adinetida; family Adinetidae; genus Adineta; species Adineta ricciae. The sequence goes on along the minus strand of CAJNOJ010000010.1, from coordinate 946,393 downwards.
CGAACGTAAATGACAGATAAAGGCTAATGTCAGTAGGAGACCGGTCGTGAGTATCGTTCCAAAGAGAAATCCAAACACAATCGAACGATTGGTAAACAGCATGTGTACAAATGCTTGTTTAGATAGAATTGGATTCAATATCGTTGACGATGTGATTATTGTTCGTATTTCTCGACAATATTTATCCGTACCAAACGAAGATCGTGTTAAAAGTAAACAAATGTAATAGTTTTTGTTCGCAGGTATATGATGAATGATATATTGTTTCAAATGCGGTGAGATGTAACTTGTGCGACGGACGACTTGCGTGTTGGATGACGACTGTTGTTCAAGAACAATTTGAAATTTGATTAATGTCAGATATTTCGAAGATAATTTAGTATCAAAATCCCAATGAATGATTAGATTGTCTTCTTCGTAGGTTGTGTAAAATGAAGTTAAACGAAACGAGGAGAGTTCCGGAGGAATAACCGTAGTTGTTTTTGGTTCTAAATGCAAAATTTTCTTGGATAATTTCCCTTCGAGATTGAATTTACTTTGTACGGCATTTGTTGGCGAATAAATCGTTGTCCGCGGACCAAGAATATCTTTGGTATATTGTTCAATTACTTTGAAACGAGTTACTTCTTTACAATGACTTGGCAACTGATCTGAACAGGTTGAAAGTAATTGTTCATACGTTAAATGAGTTAATAAAACGCCTTGATATGCTGTGGGTGTCGAACATTTTGTTTCGTTGTCCAAAAACTGATTAGTTTCGATTAATTTCGATATGTTCACTAAATTTTCATTGAGAAAATAAGCTAAACGACAATCGCAATGTAATTGAGTGATTCCATGAAGTGAGATTGTCGGATTCATTTCACTTTTTTCTAATGTACAAATCGGATTAAAGGAAACGTCGTAGGAATTCTCCTGATTTTTCATATGAATATAATTGATCAAATTTGAACTCAGATTCATCGTAAACGAATGCGTTTGGTTTAGAATTGGCAGAGTTTGGAAGAGATTTTGCGAAAGATCAAGGATGTTCAATTGCGTCATTCGTCGAACCAGATCGTTTGACAGATTTCGAAGTTGATTCGATGATAAATTAAATATTCGAATCGATGATGATACAGAAAGATCTTCATCGAATTTTAAATGTTCCAAATGATTCTTCGTCAATGAAATTTCATGTAAATTGGGTAATTTAAATATTGCCGATGAAAGCATATCAATTTGCGAATGCTGAATAATTAATTTCTCTAATCGAGAGAATTTTTCTAAACAATTTTGAAATCGATTCAAATTAAAACCGGATAAATGAAGTACGCGAAGTTTCGTCCATGAGCCATAACAGAGAAATTCTAAACTTCCATTATTTAACATATCGAGATGAAGTTCTTCTAGGTAATTCAAAAGATTGTTATTAAAGGTTTGCTTATCGATAAATTCAATTAGATTCTGTTGAAGATAAATTTTCTTCACTTTTAATTGATTCAATGATTGACTTGACAAATTCCGAATGAAATTGTACGATAAATTTAATTTATCATGTACATACGAACGTGTAAATTCAGGGATGTGTTCGATCGAATACGGGTGACATTGAATATAATTTGTTCCATCGATTTCTATACCACAATAACAACCAGAACGACTATCAACTGTTTTCAATGGACAGGATTGAATCGACGAAATAAATAGATACAACAAACAGTAGTAAAACATGATCTAGAAAGGAGAAATCGATATTTGTTGAGAGAACAAGGAAAGTCATAACAATAAAAATAAAAAGTGAACGAGAAAAGATTAACTTTTTCTTCTCTTTCTTCAGTGTGTCTCACATTGTGAGACTTTCTCATTAGAATGATGTCGCATATTTGACATTTCTATCGAACATCATATCCACAATTCTAATAACAACAGACTGTCTCACCAGCCTTCTCCTTTGTTTTTANTACGTTTTCGAGTACTTCTAGAAAATCCTTCGATATTTAATTAGAAGATATGTTGCCCAAAAGGATGAGAAAGAAAGACGAACGATTAATATATGCTTATTTTCTTTTACCTAGATATCAATCAAATACGAGATTATATTGTGTGAATACTAGAAATTTTATCGTTCATTGAACGAGAAATAATGATTGCAAACAGACAACTCACTGATTTTTTTTTATATATTTAGAAAATGATTTAAGTGGATTATTATCGAAACTTATACGTAAAATTGTTAATGCTCGAATGATAATTATGAATTTTGCTTGTTTATGTCAGCTGCGTAATGTACAGACACATATATATTGACAGTAATGATGTCGAGTATGATGATAATGTGTCATCTTTAATAAACTTTACAAAACGAAGTACAAATTATCAATAACGATCTTGTTGGAGATGTGAAGAAGCAAGTCTATGATCGAACTGTGCTCATGTTTACTTAGGAACATTATTAAGTAAGAGAATGTTTCATAATAAAGTATTGATAAATTCTTTCTGATATAATCGTTAGATAATTGTTCGATGTCAACATCAGAATGATACCCGTAGATCATCAAATTATCGTTTCTTGCTGATATCCCTGTAGTGTATCTTCCCAACAGGAAGGAATGCATTCTGAATAGTTCTATCTCTTGATAGAACCATATTCTGAACTGTGAGTCGTATCTTTCGAGTAGAATAAACAATGCAATAGGAGGACACACATCTTCTGTCATTTCATCTCTATTCTCAGTGAAGATCAACGAGGAGAAAAAGGATTTTATTTATAAAAAGAATCTGCCGTCGGATGTTCCTTATCCGCCGGTTAGTTTACTTTAAAAACGACGAGTTTGACGAAGAAAAAGAGCTGGAAAAAGCAATCTGTTTTATCTAGAAGATTCTTTTGAAGAAAAAACATACCCGCACACGAGAAAATTCAAGTCAGACACAAAACGGACTCTTCTCTCGCACAATCAAATCACACTGCGCTCACCATGTATCGTCTTCAATCTTACTGGATTGCAACTCTTCTCATCGTTTGTCTAGTTGTTGACTTTCAGCCATATAAAGTCAGTGCTACTCCGATCGAGACTACCGCTGCAGTAAGATTATTCCTTTATGTAATACATAATGAAGTTTCCCTTCTAGACTGAAACATCAACAACGCAATTAGACGATCATAAAGCGAAACTTCTCAAATATCAACGTATGAAATCTTTCCTGGTACCATTTCCACCGTCACCATTCATCCAACCATTTCCTGATTATCTCTAAGAACGAAATGATTTTTCCTGTGATTATGTCCTTCCTATCCTCTTTATTCATGTCTCATGATCGAAGCGAGTAAAATTTTCCGCCCAAATAAATTCGTGGTATATCGATTCAAATTGCTAACGTACGTACAACAATGTTTAGAAAACTTTGTGAGCAGCTACAGATTGTTCATGACATATTCCTAATTCTGGTACATTAACTTTTACAAAATATCATAATGTCATCTTAGTTTGACAGCACAAGTATAGAATCACTTTGAATATTCAAGAAGAAAAGCATCGTTTTTTTATCATGTTTCACCTGTTTTCTTATTAAAGTTGCTTTCCAGTTGAATGCGTCTACGTGCTTCGTACTGTTATTTCGAATAGATATTGAGATAACGGAATTTTCTGGTGGAATGATCAGGTTACGAAGACCATAAATAGAATAGAAGAATGCAGACTAGTTCGTAGCATAGCTTCACGTAAAATGTATGTGATAATTTAACGCGTAAAATCACACTCATCGACCTGTTCAAACACAAAAATATATCGAAAGAATCTCAGCTTGCACTTGTATACACCGGCTCTTCAAACATCATTGTAATGGTCAGATAGTTTGATGGTTTTCGTCTAGTTCGGAACAAAAGGTGAACATTGTTTTTAAAATTTCGCACGATCTAAGATTGGTGAAAAGTGTTTTTTTTTCACACACATGAAAGCAAGCTTTTTAACAATGGAATGCATATTCTCACTTGTACTTTGATCATGATAACCAAAGTCAATATTTCATAATATTCTACTGACTTCGGGATTTATCCAATCATAAACGAGTCTCCGGTGACTGATAAGCCATTAGATTTATCAGTTGAGTCTTTTCGAAACGGCATTTCTCTCATAATAAATACTAACTAATCGTAAATATTTCTCGCCAAATATACCCTGATCACTCTTGAAAGGTAACCATTGTTTAACACAAATTGATTATCTTCTTTTACGTCGGTTCCGGACTAGTGGATATGTCAATATCAAAATCGTCGACACTTCGTCATATTAGTGTTTTGATTTACTGTAAAATATTCACTTTTTCTTATTTAGATGGATATATATCTTCCTCTTTCGCCTTCTCTGCATTCATGCTTTCGAGCGACAAAAATACGAGAAAGACGATTTCTCGCATAACATGCACGCACGTTCGTTCTCTTTCTCTTGGATTGTCGGCGTTCTTCTTCTGTAGATTTTCTTTCCTCTACGTTCGACATGGAAGACAGCCAAAGTGGCACTCCGTCTCCATCAGTGGTACACTTTCAACGACAACAACATCCATTGATTGGTTATTATTTGTCTCGTAAAAAGCTCTCCAAACTTCGATTTGATCAATTTCTACTTCTTTGCAAACGTTCTCATATCGAAACAGTCGAATTAACGAATGCTTACTTTGAACAGGCAGATGCTCGCATTCCACAGTTGATTATTCATAAACTCGAAGATGACGTTGTTTCACGTTCGCTAACTGAACGAATCCGTTCGTTGTCCAGATCGTCAACGATTATTCTCGATGAATTCGATTCCATCGCGAGATTATTGAATCGCTATGAACAATATTCAATATTGGATACCGAGAAGAATATTTATCATGTTCCAACGTTCATTCGCGTGACAGCCGATGATAATGAATCAGCGATCGAGAAAATGTTAATCGAACATCAGATAACGTTTCCAATCATGTGTAAACCGATTCGTGCACATGGAGATAAATCACATGACATGAAACTTATCTTCGATGTTGAACATTTAAGTGATATTGATAAACCCTGCGTTCTTCAACAATTCATTGATCATGATGGTGTTCTTTTCAAAGTTTTCTCTGGTAAGAATATCGAAATGAATCATTAAGAGATATCCACGTTTGACTTTCTTTTAGTTGGCCCAAATAATTATCATATAGTACGAAGAAACTCGATTCGTAATCTCCATACACATACTTCTCGAGATACGATCGCATTTCGTTCGAATGAAGTCTCAAGCTCTCAAGCTGCTCATATGCTTCTATCCAATGAACAGACTATTAAAATTGTTTTCGATCATGCAATCGTGAATGATATTGTTAAAACTGTTCAAAATTTATTTCAATTGAATCTTGTTGGAATCGATATAATTATCGATCGAAACACCGGTGGCTATGCTGTTATTGATGTTAATTATTTTCCAGGTTATGAAGGTGTGGCAGATTTCAGTACACAATTACTCCATTTATGTCAAAATTTACTTCATGCTTCTTAGTTTAAAGATAAATACATCTTTGCTTTTTCTCTCGTTATTTATTCCTTTAGAAAAAAATAAAACAGATGTTGTTGTTTTAAAACTTAGCATAATATATAGGACTGGATGAGTGAGAGACGGCCACACCAAGTACCAGTGCCGATATGACACCAAAGATTTCGATAAATAGAATAACGCCCAAAACACTAGCTATGATTGGTAATTCATTCCAAATCCACACGGCTACTGCTAAGGCACACCCATCACTGTATGGTATCGGAAAATCGTCTTTATTCCGGTAACATGATCGAGGCATTTTGAAACCGAATTTGCTGTAATCAGAAGGACCATTAACACCGCAGCACTTGAAATTTTCTTCCAAACTTTCAATTGCCTTTTGCACTTCAGTTTGATTTTTTGAATATGCGTGTTGAAAGACTTCCATAAAACCAGAGTCAAAGGATTTGTACAAATCATTACGATAGATCAACGTTGCGATAACCGCAGCAAATTCGACGAGTATAATCAACGTTAAGCAGATTGCATATACGTACAGAAAGCATCGATTTTTCGACATCGCACCCAAACATCCAAAAATGGCCAGAAGTGCAGTAAAGACGCCGAGAACAATCATGCCGATTGAAACCCACTGCATTGCTTCTCCGTCCAATGCTTGAGAGACAGCGGAGATCTCTGAAATAGCACGAAAATTGTTACCAACTTTCAAGTAGATCCCGACACCCATGACAGAGAAGCCAACGAGGATGAATCCAACGTTCAAGACTAATAAGAGTGAGCGGGTGCATTGAACACCACACGATAATTGTGCCATAATTTGCTATATAGATGTTAAAAAGTGACAAAAAAACGTGTGACAGTTAGCCTATTATAAAGGCCAAGATATCTGTGCTATTGACTTTGATGACATGAGAAAGATAAGAAGTTAGATTTAAATGAGTAATATTACAGATAGAGTGGTATTGCACAATCAAGAACAAGTTTTGTCATATGATAGTAAACTGTGATCCATAAATAAGTCGGGAAATATGCTTAAAACATGTCAAACCTCGCCTTAAGTTCTGTCAAATGATGAGAATAATCTTCATGATAGAACAGCGTTCTATATAAATTTCATTAGATGAATCAGTAGCTACAAAGCAAAAAAAAGAAAAGAATTCAAGCATTTGATTCCGAAACGAATGTTCCACGCAATCGTCCATAGGCAAAATGAGACATTGCCACTGCCAATGAAAACGACGCGATCAAACCAAATATTTCGATCACTAGTATTGCACCGACAACACCGACAATAATGGGCACTTCATCCCACATCCAATCAATGAAGGCTTGTGCGCAACCTTTAGCGAACACGGGCTGTAAAGCCGACTGACCCATATGACATGAATCAGGGACTGTTCGGTTTACTTTCTTATAGTCATCAAGATTATAAACGCCGCAGCATTGGAACTCTTGCTGCAACTCTCCAATAGCATCGATGACATCTTGTTGACTAGTATTGTACGCTCTGCTGAAAACGTTCCAAAGGCCAGACTCATAACTATCTCGTATACGTACACGTGCGCTCATCATTATAATGAACGCAGCTAATTCGCATAGCATTAAGAGAGTGAGAATAATACCATAGAGGTACAGGAAAAATCGATTTCTCAGTATAGCACCTATGTGAAATAAAACAAATCAAAACAATTCTTTTCTTCAGAAAAATCATTTTTTACACACCGAGACAGCCGAGTGCTGACAAAACAACCGTAAAGATTCCGATGATGATCAAAGCAACTCCTACGATTTCAATCGCTTCGCCGCCAATGATTTGCGCATTGATATGTGGTGACAAAGCAACATCAAACTTTTTACTGGCTTTCAGATAGATTCCAAATCCCAGCACTGAACCGCCAAGAACTAGAAATAGCATGTTAAGAGCGAACAGCACAACGCTGATCACTTCAATGCTGCATAATAATCGTGCCATCACAATCGACAAAATGTTTCTTTGAAAACAAACTCATGACACATTTTGAGACGTTACCTTTATAGCATATGAAAAGATAACGATGTCGACATGAAGATAAGTTTTTAGAAACAAAAACTTTCTTCCCAGTGATGCATCTATCATGTCAATAATGTAAGAACGTTCACAGTTACGTGCGAAAATTCGTCTAGCATATAAAATCTCATTTTGTTATTCAGTCTTTCTCTTTCTATTTTCTTTTTTGACATTAATCATGTTCGTATGTGATTAAATACCTCTACTGTTGCAAAGTACATATCAGTCTTTATCGCAGCATAATCGTTTGCTGTCTTTCTCTGTCGTTTTGAAAAAAAAATCAAAATCAACCATTAAAGGCCGTTCTCTTTCTCACCTAGAAAATGTCAAATTCATTCCTTATTATATCCGTTGATACTTCTATCGATCTAACCAAATGGCACCTGTTATTGGCAGAATGTTCTTTCGTTCGTTATNATCAATCACGACAGCAATCAGAAGCTTATTGTAATTTATGTGAACGTTCGTTTTGTAATAAATATTTTCTGAAAACACATTTGGCCAAAAAACATGGAGGATTGAGCATGATTTCTCCATTATCATTAACAGAAAGAAATGATAATGTTAATGGATCATTGTCTCCGTCATCATCATTACCTTTATCAAATCAGCAAGCTGCATCCTTAATTACAAATCAACAATCGTCGACTGTTAATAATAGCAAATCGACTGAAAAATCTAATGAAGATTATTGTGAGGTTTGTTGTTTTGTTTGAAAGAAGACAATTCGCTGATCGTCCTTTTCTAATGTTTAGATTTGTCAGAAACATTTCTGTAATAAATATTATCTTCGTGTAAGTTTATTATTATTAATCGATTGTATATTTGTTGAGATTACAGTTTTTGCTCTTCTTTATCTAAGGCGACTTGGTATGTGCGCTGTTTCTTCTCTCTCTCTCTTGTCGATGTTCTAATATAAATATTGGAGAGAGACATTGTGTTGTGGACAGATTGAAAAAGAAGAGCTTATCTGACTTTTAATAAGCTTATTTATTCAGAAGCGCAAACGAATGAATTTCAATTCGCATACGGATGTCTATTGAAACGAGAGAAAATAAACAATTCGTTAAGGAATGAACGAGAGAAGGAGTTGTTAATGAAGTCAAATAAAGTTTCTTTTGCTGATTTGATTTTATCTTTTATAGAAACATAAAGGTGAATGTCACGGTGTTTATACGGATTATATCAAATCTTTACAGAAAAGTACCAATGAAAGTCCCGCGAAAACCAATTCAAGTCGATCAGCAATTCAAAGTAAAACTTCACATTTCATTTCAATCTTGTTTAACTTCTCTTCATGTAATTAGTTTCATCGAATCCTTCGAACACACTTCTATTAAATCCATTTTACCCTGGACCATCCGATATCCAAAGTCTCTTTCCTATTCCATCCTCACCAAATCTCACAATGAAGGCATCGACATCGCCCAGTGTCACAGTTCAACGACCAGTTCGCCGTTGCAACATTTGTGACCAAGAATTTCGTAACAAAGCTCTCTTTCGCATGCATATGAACACATTTCATCCGAATGAAAAGAATAAAAAGCCAATGTCAGCAACTCCTCCGAGTTTACCAGCCCCCAATCTTGGATTTCTCCCGCCGTTTGTTGATACTAGCAGTCAACTTGCTCAGAAACTTGTCACTGGTCAAACACCACCAGCATCGTATGGAATTATCAACGATTCCTACTTTTCAGCTAAAATGGCTGATCGAGTTGTTTGTGAAATCTGTAATAAACAAGTTTGTAATAAATACTTCCTGAAAACTCATAAAGGTACGAGTTCTTCAACGAAAACAGCAGAAATCATATCAATTATTTCTTTTAGCAAAAGTACATGGAATAACAACAAGTGAATCTAACGAACAAATCAACGAAAATCTCGATAGTTCAGATAATTACTGTTCATTATGTAAAAAAGATTTCCCATCCAAATATTTATATCTATTTCATATGCAAACAATACATAACGATACATCGGATCCCGCTTATCAAACAATAATTCAATTTATGAAAACAGCTGCGACGATGAATGAAAACGCTAATCCATTCTTATCATTGACGAATCCGGAACAGTTAGATGATGAAACGGATAGTAACATCGACACCCTGAAACGTAAACGAAGTTCAAGTCATTCGTCAACGGAAAACAATTCATCAACCAAATCGGAAGCCAATGCTGGTCTGCAACCATTTCTACTCGAAAGTGAAGATCCGAAATTCTCTCATACGTTCGTGCCATGTATGGTCTACTTACCTGTTATTCGACGTGTGACAAAACAAGTAAAAATTAATTTAAGATTGAAACCTGTTCTAGCTGATACTTCTTCATGACATTGTCTCTCTGATGTTTTTTTTCCTCTTTTTTCGAAATCGACTTGTTATGACAAGAAAGATATTCATCTTTTGCGTTCGCGTACTCGTGTGTTTGCTTTGTGCTTTTTTTTTATGAAATTCTAAAAGTTTATACGAATGTTTGACTGCATCTGCATTACATTAATTTAGATAAATAGTTAAACGATCAGTGAAGAATTTTCACCGATCAACAACATCAATAAAAAAGTTTCTCCTCGTTTTCTTCTTCGAACCTATCATTAAGCAAGATCAAATCTGTCATTGCTGATAAGATCAAACAATTCTTATTAACAGCAATACACAAATACCGGCTGTTTATACATATCGTATTTGTAAATGATTAATGCTTTTCTTTTGTGCACGAGTAATTTCCTATTAGAGACCGTTGAAAAGCAAGAATTGATTAAATTAGAAGCACTTTCAACGTCAACTAAGGACAATTTTAACTTCTTGACAAATGTCAGCACAACTTGGACATAAGGATTTTTTGCGAGTAATCGTATTACAATCTGTTATCGATTACTTTGATTATGTTGTCTATCCAACATAGTGACATTATCTCGTGGTAGTTTACAAACAATAAGAGCGAATATCTTGTGTTAATTCTCATCCAAAACTAAATTATAATTCTTTTATTAGAATAAATCGAAAATTCAAGATAAATTAAGCATTAACGCGTACGGGCGCATCATTTTCAACGATAGTCGATTTTCTTTTTCGTCGTCGTCGGCGATGAATTTTATCTGATAGTACGGGCGCAAATAGTTTCGGCCCTCTCCCTTTGCCAGTATATATATCCATATTGACTGGTTCGAATTCTTCGAAGGATGTCATATCAAAATTGACTTTGCCATCGCTGAGTACAAAACTTGTTTGTTTAAAGCGAAAACCCCACAGGATTTCTCGTGGTTTATAACTTGTTCGATACTGGCATGCATCTCCTGTCGATTCCATTGTTCCTTCAATTAAAACGACAATCTCAAACGCATCCGTACCATTCCCTTCGGAATTATAAAGTTTCAACGGTGATATTGGATACAATGGCGAAGATTGATCAATCTTATGTTCGATTACTAACGGACAGAGGAGCATTAGATTTGTATTCGATGGATGTACAGCCATGTCGAAATTTTCAACTGGAATCACATCACCAGTTGCTGTCGGTTGTAACTTATAATAAATCACTCGAATAGCTGGCCGTGTCAGTTGAGTAACAATATTACTTCCTAAAATAGTCAATGAGTTTATTCATTGAAGAAGAAATGCTTCCCACTAACCAACTTTGAACATAAAGCATAGTTGTCCGTCACGTGGAGCAACGACAGCTCGTTCACTGAATGTTAAGACTTTCATTCGTTGTTTCGGTCGAGCTAATTTATTAAAAACAATACCACCGACATAGATTGTTATCAGAGCACCACAAGCTGATTGAATCATCAATAGAATGACTCCGGCTTTACATTCATCATTAACATGTCGATAACCGTAACCAATCGTATGTTGAGTTTCTAACGAAAAGAGAAAAAAAGCAAGAAAACTATTTCCAACATTAACTAAACATGGCCGATGATCTGTATTTGGACGAAGATGATCGGGACGAAAATCTCCATTATAAAATGCGATGACATACCAAATCAAAGCAAACAACGTCCAACTAATGAGAAACACAGCCATGATCAACGATAGTACCGATATCCATTTGGCGGAGATCAAGTTTGAATACCAATCTGCACATGTTCGACTCCAAACGATCGGTCGATTTTGTATGAAAATATCTACACGACCTGATTTGCACACAAGTCTATCGGGCTCCCATAAGTTTTTCGAATTAAAAAACGAAACCATCATTGACAGAAACACGTATTGTCAATGTGTTTGATGCTTACCTATTTTCCTTTCTCTGATGATAAATCATTCATGCATAGCAAAAAAAATCATGTGCTCGCTCACGTTGAGACTTATTTATTGTCACTTTATGAAAAGCAAAGAAAAAATTACATGCATTAGTGTATCACAGGCCTTGAAAATCGAGTTCATTATACATTTGTATCGCTCCACAACACGGAAGACAACACATGATGAGTGCATCACCACCCACTCCTCCCTATACAAACCGAAGCAGATTTTCCTAGAAGAGAAACGAAACATTCGATTTCTTACTTGAATTCGAAATCCTGTTCGAATTTTCGTTCTTAAACCAGTATTTCCTGTAAAAACCAAGCAACAATACATATCGACATCTTTTCACACCTGACTCACTAACCTCCGGGTAAACACCATGTACATAGGCACTCATTCGTACGTGAATGCAATCTACACATAAAACATGGAAAGCACCAATGAGCATAGCAACCTAAACATAAACAAAATTGATTCGTCATTCGACGAGTGCTTTTCATTAACATACACGTTCCAACATCATAACAACAACCACATACAGCGGTATTCCATTCATTCTCGAATGACCAAACATTTCCAGTTGGCTGTGTTTGCACTGTTCTACAACGAAACGAAATGACTTGCGATGTAACCGTATGGAAGTTGTTAGATCTGTCTTACACCATATTGAGAGAAAAGTTTACTTTCGAAAACTTTTAATCTAAATTGAGATGTACAAAGATTTTTCGACTGTTTAAAGCAATTTCTGTTCGATGCACTTGTTGTTGCGACACAATGTATACAAAAAAATGAGTGCTGCTACGTTGCAGCAGAGGAGATTAAAAATAATAGAAACTAACAATGCTACAGCGAAGTAAAATATTTTAACGATGACGAGAAGAAAAAGAAAAAAATCTGATTTTTAATGGATAAAAAAGAACTGTATGTTTATTTTGTCATCAGACAGAACAGTTACTGCACCACCCTTCTTTTCAACGGGTGTTTTGTCATGAAAAAATTGGAACAAAACAATTTTCCGCTGTTTATTGATATTCGAAATTATAGGGTCAAAATTCCAATCAAGAGAGATAAACTAAGCAAGTCTCTCGCAACAAAACGTGCTTTCTTCTTGTTTGTCTTTTTCGTTTGTACTTTTATTTTTCATAGTAACAATATATGGCACATGAAATTGTTAGTAAGAAGAAGAAAAAAAAAGAGATGAACAATTCTCATGTGCATCAGCCTTGATCGATTTTCGAATTGTAATAGATCTTAATGCTACAGTTTGTCTGTACTTATATGTTGCATGATGTAACCAATTCACATGGATTGAATCACGTTTAGATCTCCTGTGAATAGTAAATGCCAAAATTGATGTTGATCGTTAGAAAGAAAATACTCATTTGTATAGTTGAAAAAAATTCATTAGTTCTTATCTCGACGATGAATCGAACTGATTTCGCAAATATCAATCTCTGGCCACTCTAGTCAATTGAAGGTATTAGCTTGTCTCGTATTGTTTCGATTTTGATTGAAATAACTCGATCGACAGACTGTTCGCATGTTGAATTATCATGCAAGTGTACATCTCATTGTTTCTTTTTTCAATTTACTGTTGATGATGAATGAATGATAAGACGAATTCATTTGTCCTTTTGCTTGTTCGCTTTGTGCATGGAGTTGAGCTTTCACTTGATACATACATGCTCTTGTTGTGGTATTAAATACGAAGGTGAATAATCTAGTACAGCACGATAGTCGACAAAAGGCCAAATGAAATTCTTTCATCGTATGAAACAAAAGAAGCTGGATCATAAGCACTCGTTTTCTTTCTTCTTCTTCTTCTTTCAAAAGGTGTCGAACTCAATTCGCAATGCAATCATGATTATTCTACATTTATCAATAGGATAATGGTCAGAACGAAAAAGAAAACGTTGTTCATAGGGCAAAAGGATAGGACGAGGGGGGGGGGGAGAGAGAGAAAGAAAATTCTAATCACTTCCAATAAACAAGGAAAAAGAGAGAAAGAGAAGTCGTAAGTAAATAGCAAAGTAAAGAGAAAGTGTACATCATGTTCAATAGAGACAGGATATACTCGCTTATATGTATATGTCGATCTAATTTTGAATACATTTACTAACATGTACTCATGTCCATCTATTGCAACAGATAGATAAATATCCGAACAAAGCGATGCTCAAGACATCATTTTCTCATTGATTTAATTACTAAACAAAACAATGCAAGTGATTCTTCTTCCAAGATCAATTCTTCATACCAATCAATTTCGCTCAATCCCTGTAAGTTTATACACACATCTATCAAGCATTTTGTCATCAATATTCTTTACTAAAACCGTATGCAGTGTTACGTACTACCAAACGATTTGACTTCACATATCTTTTCGCTTGACTTACGCTTAGTCTTTGATCGCCTATCTCTATACTTATACATATCTGCTCATTGTTCATATTGCATATCATGCATAGCAAAGCGTCATCGTCAGTAAGTGTCTCTGACTCAAAAAGAAGACAAGCTTAAAGAAAATTAGTATTTATTTTCTTTTTTCAAATGCAAATTGAATAGTCTCTCTTTACATAGAAACTACATGTAGTCAAATAGATATACGCGGGGTAGAATGCAAAAAATTTTATTTGACTTCTTCTCCTTGTTCGTTTTTTTTCTCATTTTACATGAGTTTAAGCATACAGATGCGAGTATTCTTCGTATCGAATGAAGAAAAGGAGAAAAAAAGACATTTGTTTGCCGAGGTGTTTTATCATCAGGTGACTTAAATATTTCTTTACAACGCATCACAAACATCTTCATACGCATCTTAGAAACGAAAATAATAATAGTTTAGAGTAAGAAATCATGGGAGATGAGAGTGATGAAGAGCAATTCGATCCTGTAAGTTCGGAATCGTCGATTTCAACTATCTTCATCTCTTTTTCTTTTCAGCGAACACTTCTAAACGATGGAGACGATCAAAAACTTCATTTATTTATCAAAGGTATAATGACGAACTCGAAATCATGCAATGCATGTGTTTGCGTTTTCTAGCTGGCCGAGATGGTCGATCCAAAGGCGCATGTCCATTCTGTCACGATGTTTTTCTGAAACTACTCATCAAACGCGAAGCAGACAATGAGTTCAGTTTCGATGTTATCACAATTAATTGCGCAAATCCGCCGAAAGAATTCAAAGAAATTTCGAAGAAATTACCAACACTTGTTCATGGTGATATCGTTCTAAATGATGTTGATGACATTGAAGACTATCTGGATTCGTCATTTTCGAATTTTAAACTATCTAATCGAGATCCTGAAGCGTTCAAAGTACAGTCGAATGTGTTTACACGTTTTACTTATTTAATCAAAGATGTGACGAACAATCCTCAACCATTGTTGGATGAATTAGAAAAAATCGATGCATTTCTTCAACGTCGTGGTACGAAGTTCATGTGCGGAAATGAAATCACAGGATTAGACTGTTCACTATGGCCGAAATTACAACATATTCGTGTCGCGGCTGATTATATTCTACGTCTAGCGATTCCTGCTGAGTTTACCGCTTTGTGGCGTTATTTGAATTCCGCTTATGAGCTTGATGCGTTTGTGAAATCTTGTCCGTCGGATCAGGAAATTGTTTTACATTGGATCCGTCGCGAGACATCACCAAAACAATATTTACAATTAACCAAAGAAGAACCACGATATTCTCTTGATGTTCCTCAAGTAGATTAGATTTCGATTGATTTCATTCTTCATTTTGTTCTTCGTTTTCTCCTATGGCGTGTGCGGTTTGTTTGTATTATGCGTGATTTACGTTTGTTTGACGTTATTTTTGCTTGTTCGAAAACAAATAAGAGTAGATAAGTGCCATGTTGGTCACGCTATTTCAAATTAGTCTTTGTGCAGTGCAATTATCACTTTTTTGTATTTCGAAATAATAAAGAAATCAGTCGAATTTTCCGCTCTGCCTTGCAACTATGCTTGCGAATGCATAGAAACAATCATATCTAATTAGTCGAAGTCAGAAACGGCAAGTTCTAATTAATTATTTCCTTTGGATTGCTGCTGTGGTTCTCGTCTATAGAAACAGCGAGAGAATGACAAGTGCAACCGATCTGAGTGTCGATGAATTGTTGTTATTACAAGAGAATCAACATCATGTGTCGAATTATATCACTTCGAATGTGAAACCAATTGGAGTGAGTGAAAAATAAATAGTTCCGTGGAAGTTTTTGACGAAAAATTTAGTCGGAACGAAAGATTGGACAAGTGATAAACCGATCGAATCGATTCGTATCAGAAAACAAGTCTTCTCTAAAACCAATTGAACTGGGATATAAAAATGATTCATCGATTTTATCGGAAGTACGAGTATGCTCTAGCTGCAGCGACACACGACATTCACATCTTCGGTAATTTAGGACGATTTTCGACCTTTGGCAACCATAGGGAAAATAAACAATGAAATGGAACCATTGATCTATCATTCGTATCCTAAACATTCATCTCTGTTGGCTTCGCACGGAGTTGACAACTTTCTTCATCCACAAAAGTTTCATCCAAACGTTATTGGTCGTGTGCAAACAGGTTCGAACGACAATGAGATTGAAAAACGCTAAGAAACTTTTTGAAATTTTAGTCAATCCAACATCATTCTTTCGTGCTCCTCATCCATTAACAATAAGTCGATACCTTCATTCAAACTCATCTCGATCTATTCCACCGGTGTTTACTCATCCATTTCAATGTACTCGAGAACGTTTCCAGGTTAATTCCATCGGTCGCCCAATCCTTCGCAACAACAGTTATCATCATTTACTGCCAATGCATACTTTGAAGATTCGCCGCTAAGTATAATTTCGACTTCATTTTACTATGTAATCTATTCATCAATCAAAGATGTTCTTCTTGTTTTTCTCAAGTGATTGCTGTTGATGAGAATTTCTGTTAGCTATGGTTTTATTATCGAAATCTTCTTTGGAAAAAAATAGTCTTGAACATTATGCAATAAAAAGCAAAGCCATGCTACGAAAGAAATGGAGGGATTGAATCACATGCATGCGGGTCATTTCCACGAGCGGTTATGAAGTTACAAAGAAGCCCTCGGCGACACTGACGATCGCACTGATTACCACTTTGATAGGATTTAGTATAAAACTGATAGGCTAAGCCCATCAATGGACTATCTAAATCACTTTTGAATCTTTGAATGAGATCATTCCAATCACTGGGAAATAGGTATTTCAGTCCATATGCATCACGAGCATCGTATTCATCAATAAATATCGTTTTGTTATACATATTCGATGCTGTTAAGTTCATGATTACTGTACGATGATCGAGTGCCCAAAATGAACTTCCCGCATAATCACCATCGACTGAATACACGCGATAACCTGGATTTAAATACGAACTCGTAGTTAATGACGGGCCCATATACGCCTAGAGTATCACAGAAAGTAGAATGTCTAGATTCTCTAAGTATTGCATGAAACAAACCATTGATACTGGACGATTTTGATCAGCTTCATCGTAGAACATTAAAAACTCATCCACATGTGTATGTCCATAGAACTGACCAGCAATGGTGTTTTCGTATCTTTGTGAAAACAAAATAGCTAATTCAAAATAGTTCGGAGGTGAATCTGATCTATTACCGATTGACAATTTTATTGAAATTCCAACTGAATGCTGCCATACATGACCGCGGAGGATGATGTCCAATGATATGAACTTTCTCTTCATGATCTTCTGCATATTGTAACCATTGAATTAACTAAAACACTTATCAAGTATAATTAATTTAAGAGCAAACTTCATACCCATTGAAGTTGTCCGAGCGGATCAGTTGCATTAATTAATAACCAAAAGTTCTCTCGCGAACAATAGTTCATATTCAGCGATATTATTCGAAGATTCGGTCGAACTAATGTCGTATAAAAACCTCCGCGCTCAATACTCTCACGTGTGTCTTCTGGTAAACCTAACTTTATCCAACTATCTGCCAGTGCTTCGTACAACCAGGAAATATTGTCTGTTTTGATATTTGGCGTTGGATACAGATTGCATGGAGCTTGATACAAAGAACACTTACAATGGAAACAGTAGCTAAATTCATCACTCTACCTGTTTCGTGATTGCCGACTGCTGAATAGAATGTTTTATTCGGAAAAATACTCGCTAGCATACGATTGATTGCATTGATAGCGTAGATTTGGTCAGAACGAGATTGATTCCAAACATTATGAGCAGGTATATCACCAGTGTAATAAATGAAATCAACCTACAAAAAGCAATTCGGAATCTCAACAACTTCTTTTTCAAAGTAAATCAAAGAATTACTTCTTCCAACTCAGCAGCATATTTTAATATTGCTTCCGCTGTCCAGTATGGAATATCACAGTTACGATAATCGCCCCTACCATATTCACATAGCTATAGCATATTTCTACGAATAATCAAACTATCTTACCAGAAACCGGCACCTGTATGACCAGGAGCTAAAAGGATGCTGATAAAAAACGATAGTCGCAATAAAGCGATGACATACCAGGTTGACCTTGACGACAGCAGAGTGGCTGAGAGCAATCAGCTTGAGATCCTGGCTTGTAAGCAAAGTCAACATGCGTATCCGATAAGTGCAGAATGTTCAATTTAGGGGAACCTGACTACAATAGTATAAACTCTTCTATCGATATCCTATTTTCGGCAAAGAACGCGTACTGCTGGTGGTTGTGGCGGTTGAGGTGTTGGTTTTGGTTTATCGGGAAAGGTGACATTCCAATTGACGACTGGGAAATAGGGTGGTGCGGCACATTCAAATGCTAATGAACACAGTTCTTTGTTGGTCAGTGGAGACAAAGCAAGTACTTCGATCACGGCATTCTGAGTAACCGGAAGAAAATTTAACTGAATTGAACAAAAAAAAGTCACTTACTTTATATTCATTAACAGCACCGAGGCAAACATTTCGATCGAGTAATTTGTAGAATTTACAGAATTCTATTGCTACATTGTCAATTAAATCTGATCGATTGATTCGAATTAGAACTCGCATCTAGCAAGTCTTAGAAGTAAATGATTAACTTCTAAAATAAATCTCACTTCAGGCACCAGTAAATTACAAGCATCACATAATGCTGAACTATTCAGACCGCTCAATGTCCATCGTAGTTTTTTGAAATTCATTGATCTTTCGAATCGATGTCGGTAATTTGCAAGAGTAACAAACAGTTTTTGATCATTGTCAGTGAATGGATTGATAATCGTTTGCTTAGTATCACTATCAGGAACGGATCGAGTATCAGTGGCAGCGAAATAAAGAATAACAAGAATGACAATTTGAAATCGTAGGAATGTGAAGAATAGCATGATGAGCTAAAATAACTGCAACAGACAAAGAGGAAAACATACATATGTATCCAATGTGCTAAATCGAAATCAAGATTTTATTTTTGTAAGCATGGAACTGCAGATAGATTATCACAGAAAAAAAAAGAAACATCCAGTCAGTTAGATGAATGGTGGAACAGAATCACATGCATGCGGATCTTCGGAGCGAGCTGTTTTGAAATCGCAGATCAATCCTCGTCGACAATTATGATCACATTGAGTTCCACTTTGATACGACTTTGTCAAATGTTGATAAACTGAACCCATCAATGGCCCATCGATGTCTTTTTCTAAGCGTTGAATGAAATCATTCCAATCGTTGGGAAATAAAGTGTTCATTTGATAGGCATCGCGAGCATCGTATTCGCTGAGAAATACGGTAGTATTTTGCATATTTGACGCAGTCAGATTCATAATTACAGTGTGATAATCAAGAGTCCAGTACGAACTTCCGGGATAATCGCCGTCAGTAGTATATACACGATAACCTGGATTCAGATATGAATAGGTTGTTATGGAAGGGCCAATATAAGCCTATAAAATGAAGATAACGATTGAATTGAGTAGACAACGAACAGGACATACCATTGAGACCGGTCGCTGACTATCAACTTCATCGTAGAAGACCATGAATTCTTCAGAATGGGCATGACCATAGAATTGACCAGCAATGGTATTTTCATACCTATAACAAAAATCAAACAAAATGAAAATCAAATCTTCGGAGCTTCGAACCGATTGACAATCTTGTTAAAATTCCAACTGAATGTTGCCATACATGAATGAGGTGGTTGATGACCAATCAAATGGACTTTCTCTTCATGATCCTCTGCATATTGTAACCATTGGATTAACTAAATCAATCAACTCTTATTTTCATATATTCAAAAATGGATCTAACCCATTGCAATTGACCGAGAGGATCAGTTGAATTAATCACTAGCCAGTAATTATCAGAAGTACAATAGTTCATATTCAGCGATATCAGTCGAAGTCCACGTCGAATCAAAGTTGTATAGAAAGCACCATTTTCAATACTTTGCCGTGTATCTTCTGGTAAGCCAAGTTTTATCCAACTATCAGCCAGTGCTTCGTACAACCAAGAAATATTGTCTGTTTTGATATTTGGCGTTGGATATAGATTGCATGGTGCTATGGAATAAGAAAAACGAGAAGTTGAAACGAAAAGCAAAACGAACATAAAGAGTCATACCAGCTTCATGATTACCGACTGCTGAATAGAAAGTTTTGTTTGGAAATATACTTGCCAACATTTGGTTGATTGTATTCAGTGAATAGAGCTGATCAGAGCGAGATTGATTCCAAACATTATGTGCTGGTAAATCACCGGTATAATAGATAAAGTCAGCCTAAAAACAATTAGATAGACCACAGCATGTGACAATGAAAATGAAGTTACTTTTTCAACTGCAGCAGCATATTTTAATATTGCTTCCGCAGTCCAATAAGGAATATCACAGTTACGGTAATCACCCCTACCACATCCATATAGTTATCACACACATTTTCGTGCAGTCGAACTATCTTACCAGAAACCAGCGCCAATATGACCAGGAGCTAAAAGAATTCCGATAGAGAATAGGATCTTCTATGTAATGATTACTGACCTGGTTGACCTTGTCGACAGCAGAGTGGTTGAGCACAGTCAGCCTGAGATCCTGGTTTATATAAAAAGTCTACGTGAATGTCAGACAGATGTAGAATGTTGAGTTTAGGCGAATCTGGCTAAAATCAAATTAGAATTCACGAAGGAATCTTATTAAAATACCGTTTGATCAAAATTCTGCATACCGAAGGAGGCTTGGGTGGTTGTGGTGTTGGTTTCGGTTTATCGGGAAAGGTGACATTCCAGCTAAATACAGGAAAATCTCGCTGTGGTTGGCATTCAAACGCTAATGCACAAATCTGTTTATTTGTTAACGGTGCTAATTGAACGACTTGAAATACCACACTCTACACAAAGACATTTTTCTTTGCAAAAGACATTCCACACAAAACCTTCTTACTATATATTCATGAGCAGCACCAAGACAAACAGCTTCGTCTAACGATTTGTATTCTTTGCAAAAGAAACTGACAGCTTCGTTAATAAGCGCTGTTTCATTCAGTTCCAATAGAAGTCGAATCTAAAATCAACGAACAATGTTCTAGATTTATTATAAAAACGCCTATAACAACTCACTACTGGCACACCCAAGTCGCACAGTTCACATAGTCCTTCGATATTTAAATTTCTTAAATTCCATCGGAGCTCTTTGAAATTCGGTGATTGTTCGAAACGATGTCGATAGCCCGTGAACGCATGCAATAATTTCCGATGATCGTCATTTCTCGGATCTTTGAGAATAGACTCAGTCAGATCTTGAGTTACCGAACGCGCATCAAGCGTTAGAATATTAATAGCAAAGAAAATAACTAGAGCAAACACGCAACTACTTCTTAACATGATAACAAATGAAATTCAGTATACTTTTCGAGAAAACAAAACAACCGTTGTAAAATATCTTCTGATAACCATCTTATCAGGGTTATCTTTTGCTTTATTTAAATTCCGTCGAATGCAAACTAAAGTTTCTTCTATTATATAGAATAAACCGATCGAATAGTCATTGCCAGGAACGACCTTTCGATCATTATGGAGAAAGCTCTACATCTTGTGCAGACATTAAAAGCAAAATTTCATTTCATAAAGCGGTTGACGAAAGAATGAGCTTTGTTTGACAAAAAAAACATTCGTTTAGTGTTATTTGATTTCATGCATATTGAAGATTTCCATATTAGCATAAATGTCATTCATGTGTCACTTCAGATCTGGTCCTAGTTCGTTCTGCATTTTTCAACAACAAAGGGCCTGTCGATCTAAAACGAATTAATCTTAAAACGAGTTTCATGCGAAACAAAATTTTCCCATAAAAATCATAACTAATGACAATAACATATCGTTGTTTTCTTGCAAAACATAAAAATTAGTCTTATTAAATCGTTCTTGATCTACATATGTTTTCTATCCTTCAAAAAAGTATTTCAGCATCGAAATACCAATCAGCTAATATCTTATGCAAAAGTCGTCGTACTCTTTATCGAAGACATGCTAAATAACTAATCCATAGAAACATATGTCCATGGCCGATTGTTTAAATATAACTAATAGTTGAGTACGATGAGAATAATATCACGGCGATATGAATTGACAGCTGGATGCACAAGAACGTAGAACGCTATGTTTAGTATTTCTCTCGCAGACCCTTCCGATGATTCATAATGATCGGCTGACAGACGATCTGATTGGTTAGTTCTTCTACCATAGCATTCATTCCTGATCCTCCAATTATGTGGAATTAAGAAAAAAATAAAAACTAGATGAATCCAAGTTGCTCTTCGTTTTTTGTTCGAAAAAAATTTGAATTGAGACTGAAAATATTTGATTGGCTATGTCACAAATATAGAGAAAATAAACAAAAAAACATGTCTAGTTAATCGCATATATCCATTCTGTTATATCCATCGAATAATATACAGTGTATGTGTTTTGGTTATGTCGATAGGAATAACAGAAAAACGTGTCTTATATGATAATCCATGTGCACCAATTGTAAAATTCTCGAAAACAAACTCTCAATCAACTGATCTCGATGACTTTGACGTAGATGACATGACTGACGATCAAACGATATCAAATATGAATAACGAAACTCACTTAAATCCTACCCTTGGTTTGTTGATCAATAGATTCTTCTTTCTTTTTTCAACAATTTTTCTTTCGATTTAGGCGAACAATCATTCAAATCATTGTCTCTCGAAGATCTCGTCAAATCATTTGATAATACAATCAATGCCTGTTTTTCTACGGAACCAGTCGTCGAAATTCGAGAAGAATTACCGATTCCACAAAAAGATCTTGTTGCCTCATCAAAGTATGTCTTCATTCGTGTCACATCGATTTTGCACTGTTCGTTCGTTTTTAGTACCTGGTCGCAACTGATTGAAAATCTCCGTACATCACTTCGCAATGATTTGAAACTTCCAAATATCTCTCAAAGTTGTCAAACAGCAATGAATAGTATCTACGAACAAAATCAGCAATCAAAAATGAATGATGATAATATAACATCCATCGATGATTTGAATGAAGACGAAGAAGAAGAATTACGTGAACAATTAGATATGCATTCAGTTATACTCGCTGCTAATCACGAACCATTCTTAACTGCTGAACAAGTGATTAGTGAAATTGATTTCATGTTGCAAGACATGACACCTGATTCGGGTTATTGTGATGATCAATCGCCAACAGATATGCTGGATATTTGTACACGACGTGTGAAATACTTATCAGCAAGTGTGCAGAATGATGAATTCGATTTGAAATCACAAACGATTTATTCATTAAATGAACTCTATGATGAACTGAATGCATCTGTGAAAGAATTGTCAAGTTTACTTGTTCAAGTACATTGAACACATCGTTGTTTGTTCGTTTTTTTTTAATCTATTCTTTCAATTTTAGGAATTAGCTGTCCGGGATGAACTTGAGTTTGAAAAAGAAACCAAAAATACGTTTATTTCATTAGTCTTGAGCATTCAAGTAAAATCATTAGGAGAATTGTTTGCTTTTGATTAGAAAAATGACAAGCGTGTTTCTCATTTAGAATAAACGTCGACATCATCACCAGGGAGAGAAACGTCCGAAACGTCGTTCGTTATTGGGAAACAGCAATTATGTCGAACCGGGAACGGTAAATATTCCATAAACTCATATTTCCTTCTCTTGCGTCTCGTATAATTGCTAGCGAGTAATAAAATCCAATAGTTTGTATGATTTGTTCACTTGCAGATACAATTAATATGAACGTATGAGCCGAATCCCCGAAGAATTGTCCTGTTTTGAAAGAGAGAACGAGAAGGACGTTAGATGAATATTTATTATTAAAGAGCTGACTGTAAACGCAAACGTTTTTTCCTTCTTCGTCTTCTTCTATCCCATGGTTCATAATTGGATTAGGATGGATGAAGTGCAGAGAATGAAATGAGGTCATCAGTTCATATTTGTCTGATCAGAGTAACTAATGAAAGAGAGGGCAAACAATTCGATTAGTTTGTCTGATTAAATAAATTCTTTGTTTTGAACGAGAGAAAAAGAAATCATTTGATTTCTTATTCATATCAATTGATGAAAACGTGAGCAATCTATTTCTACAAAATCCATACAAATCGTCGGAGATAATCGAAAGAAAACTTCTTCATCTAAATATAGAAACTACTAAACAATAGCTGAAAGAAAGCATATTGCTATTTTCTTTGTCCACCTGGATGATTAATAGGCTTACATCAATAAGCGAACAACACGAGAATAGCTTATGAGATATTGTTGATCATTGTCACAAAAACAGTTGGCAAATGCTCGAGATTTGTTCGATCGAAAACACAAAATCGAAAGTGAATTTCGTTTATAGACTACGATGCATCCCGTATTCAAAGCTTTGACAACTAGCTGGCATGAAATATTTCCAAAGACTCAGGTTAACAAAACCGTTATTCATATATTTATATAATCAATACATGTTGTTGTTTTCATATGCTTTTCATGCTATGTATATATGCGAATTTAAATTTAGTGAAGAATTAATAGAACACTAATCATTTCAACGTTTCTTTGTGTCTATTTTAGTATTTAACCACGGTGATACCATATGACCGCGAACATCCCACTTATTTGTCTGTCGATCATTTGCAAAGTTTAAATAAAAGTCAGTGGAGAAAAAGATTCCTTTGTGGGAATGTCGATGTGTTTCTTTTTTTTCCTAGTTCTTCATGCAATTAATGAAGATAGTCCTCAAGTTCCAGACCTGCTAACCAAGTACATTCTCAATGTTCTGTGCCCATGCTGACACGAATTATTTGCTTCTCATATAGTCATATTTACTAATCTTTCGCTATTTATGTTTGTGTGCTTTTGTACTGTGGTGATTCTTTCGTTCTTTTCTTTTATATATTGTGCATGTTTTCTGGACTTTTGTCTATATTTTATCTTCTTAGGGTTAGTTTTTCTTACGCTAATCAATGACATCATAGGATTCAGATATTTTACATTAACTTGTCTTGCAAATCAAAAGAGAAAATCACGCGAATATGTTGTCTTGATATCTAATCTAGTCTTTTCTTGTTCTTTGTCGGTTAGACTGATAAATGAGCTTTTTGGTGTACATGCGCACTCCTTTACCTTCGTATTTTATTGAACTTTATTCATAATATATATGTATTAATTCTTTGTATCGTGTGTCCTGTTGTTTCTTTTCTTTTCTTCGAAGAAAATAAAAGAAGACAGTTTCATGTAGTCTAAAAAAACACAACTTTCCATGGATATTTAGCGCGCACTTAACTCGATATTATGTATAATTCATTTGTTCTTATTGAACTTCTTTGGATAATCAATGGATGCCGTTCAAATGAGAATGATCGATATCAGTTTGAATTAATCTTACAAGCCTTATCACGATATCCGATGATTCGACGAAGATTGCAATATCTCTGTTCGCAGCAACTTGAGAAATGCAAACGGCAAAGAACATTCCGGTTTTTTCGACGTTATATCAATGATAAGGATTTGAAAAATAGATTAAACTACTTAATTGATTGTTTCATTCATTCACGAACATGTTTGTCGAATAACATCAAGTATAAATGGTCACATTGGAGCTCATGTTCGGTAACATGTGGGATGGGTAAGATACATTTCCTATTGGTGTAAAAACACAGAAAAAAGGATATGATCTTGTCAGATTTGTTTTGATCCAATTTCACCACATGTTAATATATCATTTATCAAGGCAATTATCTTTATGTCAGATTGTCTGAGGATTGATATTATCAAAATAATATCTGAAAAATATTTGAGTTTTGTAATAGATAGAATGACATTTTTGTGTGTTTTTAGGTTACAAAATACGAAATCGTTCATGTCAGACTCGACATCACTGTTTCGATACATTCACGAAGAGTGAATTGAGCCATTGTTTTCTTCAGTCATGTTTAGCATCTTCTACATTGAAGAAACATGTTATCTTACATGAGAATAATCATGTACCACTCAATGAATACTGGATTCTTCTTATAATTTTGGTTTTTCCATGTCTTTTGACACTTTTATGTGTGCCAATCTGTGTGTTGTATTATGTTTACGAAATTGATTTTAAATTACACGCTTCAACTATCCAACTATATTTCTTATGTCAAAAGTACTGTGAAATCAAGAGACGTAGAATAAACATGAGCTGATGACAAATATTATTGTTATTGTTGTTCTTGTACGACATTCTTGAATGTGGGTGATCGATTACTCAATCCGTACACATATCGATGTGTATCCCATGTATGTCGTTCGGTCGATGAATGAAAAAAAAAGAGAAAACTCGAAGATTAACTCCAGAAGGTCATTAGATAATGGTATCAATATTTGTTAGTGCAAGAGAAACATTGTACAGATCCTTGAGTAATAGACCGATTGTTTGTTTCTATAAGGAAAAAAGAAAACGAAAGCTTGCTAGAGAGTGTGCTCGAAGAGGCAAATCTTTCTGATTGGCCTTCATCTTCTGGCAAGTGTCCGATGAATATGATAACTGGAAATATGACCGAACTTTAATCTGTTACATTTCCATCGGAATCGACTAGTGCGTACATTGCCGCTTTCGTCAAAGAAATAGATATGACTTTGTTTTTTTCCTACTGTCATTGTTCTTTCTGTCTCAGTTACGTCAATGATAACATCCACAAGAGATTTCATCTGAAACGATTGTTTTGATACTATTTTGATGTGTGAAAAATCTTGTCATAAGAATATCTCTGATATGCAGCTAATATTACCGCGTCATCGTCATCATCATCAGCTCTTCAACAATATTCTTTTAATGAAGACAACGTTAATGTGCAGCCATCTTATGTTTGCACTACTATGATTATCCGCATCAATTGCAGACATCCACATTGATAGTATATGTGAAGCGAGTAGGCATTCGTTGGATGATGGCGAATGTGTTTGTGTAAATTTTGTGCTTATCACAATATACACATCTCAAGCTCTTTTTTTCTTTGTTCTGAAGAAAATAAATGAGGCTTTCATTGTATGATAGAACCGTTTCGGCAGAAATCTACAGGAGTTTGCTCCATCAACGTTTGTTAATAGATTGATATGCATAGATAACTTCGATGAACTCGATCTGATTTCTATTCTTGATATAAATTTACTCTATTTGTTCATTCATGCACATAGTCAAAGAGAGAGAGAGAGAGAGAGCAAGAGAGAAGAAAATAATTTCTCTCATGTATACAAAAGCATATTGTAACATTAGTGTTAGGCAATGATGTCTATACTGGTCATTATCATTGCGATGAAGCCTTTTCTATTATTTATGTTTGTAGACACTCAGGGACGATTAGTATTCTCTTTCTTTCTTCATCGCCATCCGAATGTCGATCAGATTGTACAGCTTATCGGAATACATTTGCTCGTTGTCTGTTGATATCATAGAATTACAATAGACGTTCGTGTTTTCTACTTACCATTTTCTTCTCGTTAGTCATGGATGAATATATCACCGAATTAGTTGTTTTTTTTTATCTTGTCAATTATCTTTCCATCGTTGGTCTCGCGTGTTTTAGAAAATCTCTTCCATTTACCGAGCCATCGAATAAAAACATCCGACTTCCAATATTGGCTACTAGAATCCATTAGAAGATATTTTTCTGTTCTTTGTACCAAAAAAACCACATTAGAATGTAATAGTTATCATACATAAGCAGACGAAGAAGAGGAAAAAGGAGAAGGAAACTTTCGTCGTCATGTTCTGCCTTCTTATTTACCACTGTATTGTACCATTCTTCGTTTTCCTTCGACTTCAGATGCGTGTACATATTTTCATCGGGACACTAAATGATCAACATCGGAAATCCACGCGAGACAGTAATCAATGACTCTCTCTTTTCTTTGCAGTATTTACACTTTCTTAGCTTCTTTTGATTTCGATCGATCGATTGTCAAACTACTTTTACCCTAACATATTCGACTAACTTTCTTTTTCTTGTTATCTTGAAATAGATAATTATTAAGTAGGTCATTGACGAGATAAAGGCGACGAATGGCGGCTAGCGCACCACGTTTTCTTAAACCGCCAGCCATTCGGCAGATCCCGGATGATTCTACACGTCTCTTCCTCGAATGTCAAGTACAAGGTACACCTAAGCCGGATATCAAATGGTTTCAGAATGATAAAGAACTCTCAAGTGCATCCACAAAATTCAAACAAACGATTAAACTTTCGACGGGCAGCACATACGACGTTACACTTGAGATCAGCGAAGTAGCTGCCACCGATACGGGCATCTACAAGATTGTCGTTAAAAATAAAGCTGGTGAAATTACTGCAAATGTCACATTGAACTTGGCAACTGACGATGCCGTTGAGTCAACAGCTGATGGAAATAAGTAAGCAGCTTTTTTTCTCTCTTTTTTCGTTCTACACACGTCAACGGGTATCTTGTTTAGCTCAACGGAAGGTTCAGCACCAGTTTTCATCCAAAAACCAATTATTAAACAGGAGAATGATGGAACACGTTTAATATTCGAATGTAAAATCTCTGCCGAACCTAAGCCAGATATATTCTGGTCACGTGACGATGTCTCAGTCGAAAACTCTGGCCGTTTTTTAATCTACTGTGACGCTCTACCAAATAATTCATATTTAGCATGTCTGGAAATCGATGATGTGAATACATCCGACGGTGGCAAATATAAAGTAACAGCCAAGAACAGCTTAGGAGAAAGTAATGCTAATATTACTCTCAATCTCGACCGTAAGTTTCTCATTGACACGATTACCATTCTAATGATAATGATGTGTCAAATTAGAGCAAGATCAAGGTGCGAGTGGCGGTCGTCCGACATTTAGTCAGGCGCCGCGAGTTCGTATGCTTGAAGAATCTGCACTTTTGGAATGTCGATGTACGGCTGACCCAGTGCCGAGTTTCACATGGACATTAGATGACAAACCGCTTACTATGGGAACAAAATATAAACAGGGCATATTGACTGAAGGAAATACGCATACGATCTTTCTGGAAGTTACTCAATTAACAAAGAAGGATTCAGGACTTTACAAAGCAACAGCAAAGAATGTCAAAGGCGATGGATCTGCGAATATTGAATTGAATATTGGGGAAATGAATTTCAAGTTTGTTATTTTGCCATTCTCTTTCTCATCGCGATCCGAAAATGATTAATCGTTTCAGACTACCAGATGGCCTTGCACCATCGTTTATTGGCAAGCCGACAATAAAACAAGCTACTAAAACTGCTACGATACAAATCGATATTATGGCTGATCCTAATCCATCATTGTATTGGACAAAAGATGGAAAAGAATTATCGAATGTTGATAAAGTTGTTACACGTATAGAACCAAAAGGAGGAAATAAATATACCATTCTTCTTGATGTTAAAGTTCGTTAATATTCCGTTCTATTTCTGATAACAATCTGTTTTTCTTTTCATAGAATTTGGCTACATCCGATAGTGGAGTGTATAAATGTAGTCTATCCAATGAAGTTGGCACAGCTATTGCTAACATTGGTCTCAAAGTTGCTGGTGAGTTGGTTGTCGATTGCCTTTTCATTCATGAAGAAAGATTTCATTCTATCTTCTAGGAGATAAAGCCAGTTTGGATCAAGTAGATCGTCTTGGTCCGGCATTTGAAAAACCGAAAATTACCAAAGATGCGAAACAAAAATCGATCAAGATTGAATGTCGTTGCAAAGGAAAACCGGAGCCGAAAATTACATGGAAAAAGGACAAAACTGAAATAAAAGATAAACTAAATAAATATAAGATTAGTAAAACAAAAGGAACAGATGATACGTATGTGTTCATTCTGGAAATTCTTGTAAGTTTCCTTTGAATATTTTGGGAAACAAGCTCGGCTTTTGTATCTTTAGAACGCTGCACCAGCGGATGGCGGTGTCTATAAAATTTTGGCGAAAAATGATGCCGGGGATTCACAAGCATTAGTTAATTTGACTATTGATGCTGAACAAGAACCACCGTACGATAATTAACTATATTAAAATGATTTCTATTGGAAATTTTTTCTTGTTTAGGAAAGATGAAGATTCTAAGAAGAAGCCTCAAGAGAAAAAAGCTGGTAATCGTCGTATTTATACGATTTGACAAAACGACTGGTACTTTGTCTTCTAGCTATACCGACCATAGCAGCGCCTGTAGACGATGCTTCAGGTGCGGCTGCAGATGAAACACCTAAATCACAAAGTAGGACAACGATTCACATATTCGTTCTTGAATTGGAAACATGACTGTTTCTTGTAGCTGAAGAACCTGTGTACGAAGACGCTGGTCCACGTCGAGTTAAACAAGGTAAGCGATTTAAATCACTAGCAAAAATGAATTCAGCTGTTGAGAAACGTTG
This sequence comes from Adineta ricciae, assembly GCA_905250025.1. NCBI lineage: Eukaryota > Metazoa > Rotifera > Eurotatoria > Adinetida > Adinetidae > Adineta > Adineta ricciae. The sequence goes on along the minus strand of CAJNOJ010000010.1, from coordinate 915,721 downwards.
GTTGCAGATGCTCAATTACTTCCCGATAAACCAGTAAGTGCATACAGTACACAGATAACATTGACTTGAGGAAATATTTGTCATTGATTATTAGACTAGCGACGATGGAAGCGATTCACGGCGTTCTAGTACCAACGAACGACGACCCTCGCTTCGTCCTGTCGATCTGGATAATTCTCTGAAAGTTAAACGAAATTCGAAAACACAGCGACCATCTATGTCAGAAGTGATACCTGGCTGGCCATCACTCAACAAAGTCAAGCGACCAGAAAAGGTGAACCTTTTCGAATTCGCCGTCGTGAATCTATTCACTGCGCGAAAATCAATCCCGCATGCATGAATATACCACTCGTTCGTTGTTTAATTGAAATATGCATGAGCATGTAAAAAAAACAATTGTAAATGCAAAACAAACTAGTATAACTACTTCTATTTATATGTAATTAGGAAAAAGAATCATTTGTCGAACCATTAACTGACATTCATTGCAAAGAAGAAGATGGGGAGATAACCTTTCATTGTACATTCTGCAAACCCAGTACGCGTATACGATGGTAAGTTCCGACTAAATTAGATTTCTATAAATGAAACGATTAATCTTCTATCTAGGTTGAAAAATAAGGTCGAAATTTTCCACGGGTTGAAATATCATTTTGACTCAAGCGGGGCAAAGTAGGCAGAAGAAACCGATCGATCAAAGATAAACAGTTTTCCGTTTAGACAAAAACTCACTATTTATAAATTACATCCTGATGATTCAGGGAAATATTTTTGTCGTGTTAACGAAACTGAAACATCCGCATGGCTTGAAGTTACACGTTAGTATCGAATGATATCATCAAGAGGAGAAGAACTGACATATCTGTTTCTGTTTAGCTGCTAAGCCATCGTACGATTTCTACAAAGAACTACCTCCGAAAATGGAAGTTTTTCGCACGAAACAAACGGTGCTCGAATGCCATGTCAACGATGCAAGTGCACCTGTAAAATGGTTTAAAAATGGCGTACCGATAGATGTAAGACACCGCACAGAATAGAATCTGTGGAATTCTCTTCTATATCATCGAAATTGTTTTTCTTCGAATTTCTGCTCTTCTGAGACATGTACTTGGAATGTTAATTTAGTTTTCCTGATATAGAATGTAGAGTAGATAAGATATGGACTAGTTTTTTTTTTGACTTAGGGAAATTTCGATTGTGAACCGACCGTATTCTTGAGGAAATATTTCGTAGAAGAATGCGAGAAAAAGTTGAATAAATAATCTTACGTAGTAAAATTTACAAATGAAATAACTTAATTATTTCGTCTAGACTGAACAAGATAAGCGTATGAAAATTCATCAGGATATGACACGATGTATTCTTCGCATTCTTAAAACAACAAAAACTGATGAAGGTATGTAAATGTTCATATGAAAGTCGATTCGCATTGACATGTTTTCTTCACTTTAGGTGAATATACTTGTCAAATCGATGATGAACAAGGTATCAAAACTTCTGGTTATCTCTATGTGGAAGGTATGAAAGTAACATATTCGAATGATTGAAAATGTCGACTTGTTTCAATAGAACCACAATGGCGTTTTGAAACGAAACTACCTACGATGTTAGAAGTTGATGAGAATGATCGAGTTGAACTTGAATGTAGTGTCCAAGATGAAGATGCTGAATGCGATTGGTTCTACGAGGGTGAAGTGAGTAGCAGAAAAAAAATCATTCAGTTTCTTTTCGCATTGGTTTCCTTCCTAGAAAATCGATTTGGATTCACATCCAGGAAAATACGAAATCATTTCTACTGGCAAGATACGTAAACTGATTATCAATAATGCAAGTCCTGTTACTGATAAAGGCAAATATGAATGCAAGACTGGTGTCATGACGACATCATGTAATTTAACAGCTCGCGGTAAGATTTTTTACATTGGAGAAATACATGATGATTGAAGTTACCGAACGATTCTCTTTACAGCTGCACTCCGTATTGACCAAGGCTTGAAGGATATTGACACAATCGAAGGTGAAGAAATAGCACTGGAAGTGTCATTATCCAAAGTTGATAGTCGAGGCAAATGGTATCGCGATGGAAAAGTTATTTTACCAGATCAAAAGTAGTCTTGATTCACATTTTTTAAAAATATTTCCTAAATGAAAAATATCTTCTTGATTTTAGTACGGTTGTTCTTAGTGAAGGCCATCAATATCGATTGAAATTGCGAAATATTGCGTTGAAAGATGCAGGAGAAATAACATTTCAATGTGGTGATTTGACGGATAGTTGCAAAATAACGGTTAGAGAAGGTATGTTAGAAAACTATCCAATATTCGAAAACAAAACTTGACTTGTTTCGTTCATTGATTAGCTGAGAAACCACCCCGAATCGATGCAAGTCGCTATTCGAAATCAGTTACTCTCAAAGCAGGTCGACCGCTTGATCTTGATATTCCTTTCGATGCTTATCCGCCACCGACCATGACGTGGACAAAAGATGGAAAAGTCATTGAACCTGGCTCGGAAACGCCTTGTCAAATGTCTATAGATGCCAAACGATGCAAATTAAATATGTAAGTAGATAATTTATTGTACCGATTGTTGCTCTTTCATTCACATGTCATTCTATTCTAGTCCTAAGACAAAACGTGATGATACAGGCAAATATGAATTAACACTAAAAAATGCAAAAGGCGAAGTCAAAATTCCCATTGATGTCACTGTTCTTGGTAAGTAATTTTGAATCATAAATGAATTGCTGAAGTTCTGACTTTGATTTTTCTTTCAAGATCGTCCTACTGTACCCGAAGGTCCGATCAAAGTCAGTGACGTTACTAAAGATGGCTGCCTTCTTTCCTGGAAACCTCCGCTGGATAACGGTGGAAATCCAATTCAACGATACATTGTCGAAAAACAAGATACTGGCCGTGGTGGTTGGTCACCAGCTGGCGAAGTCAATGGCGATAGCACTTCATTACGTGTGACCAGATTAGCAGCAGGCAAAGAATATTCATTTCGAGTACGTGCTGTCAATAAGGAAGGCGAAAGTGACGCATTGGAAACAACTGAAACAACACTAGCAAAAAATCCGTTTGATGAACCAAGCGCACCTGGTAAACCAGATATTACTGATTGGGATAAAGATCATGTCGATTTGGAATGGGAAGCACCGGTAATACTTATGAAGCAAAAACTTATCTGTGATAACGTTCTTATTTTTATTATTAGAAAAGAGACGGTGGTGCACCCATCGAAAAATATATTGTTGAACGTAGAGAAAAAGGACGCGATCAATGGCAAAAGGTAATATTCTCTGTGAATACGTGGAACATTGATTACTGTTGTTTTTGTTCTTTATCAGGCAGCAGAAATCGACGGTGATAAAACGAAAGGCACTTGTGGTGGTTTATCTGAAGGCAAAGAATATGAATTCCGTGTTATTGCCGTTAATAAAGGTGGCCCATCTGAACCTAGTGAACCATCTAAAGCTATCATCGCTAAGCCACGTTTCTGTACGAATTTCTTCTTCGTTGACAAATTATCTTTCACTTCCCTCTTGTAGTAAAACCACGTATCAATAAGATTAATCTGAAATCTGTTACAGTAAAACAAGGTCAACCTGTAACATTAGATGCTCCATATGTCGCTGAACCATTGCCATCCATGACTTGGCAACGTGATACGAAAGTATTGTTTATAAGTCTTTTCTTCTTTTGATCATTCTGTTTATATTTATCTAGGAACTCATCGCTGATGATCGTATACAAATGACACAAACAGATAAATTGGCTCAACTAGTCGTTAATAAATCAGTTCGATCGGATACGGGCCGATATCTCATACGTCTAGTTAACAGTTCAGGCGAAGATACAGCAGAATGTGACGTTATTGTTCTTGGTCCTCCGTCGAAACCACGGGGACCATTGGCAGTCAAAGATGTGACGAAATCAACTGTGACACTTTCATGGTCGCCTCCAGAAGATACAGGAGGAAAAGATATTACGTAAGAAATGTATGAGAGAATGTCCACGTGTTGATATTGTCTTTCTAGGAACTACGTTGTCGAAAAGCGAGATAAGAAAAGCGGTGATTGGGTACGCTGTAATGATCCAATTAATGGTACTCAAGTGACTGTATCAAAATTAAAAGAAGGACATGAATATGAGTTTCGTGTTATGGCAGAAAATGTAAATGGTCTTTCAGAACCATTAGTCACAGATAAAGCCACTTTGGTGAAAAATCCATTCAGTAAGTTTCTAGTTTCATTTGTTGGTATTTCTAACATATTCTTTGTTTAGACGAGCCTGGTCCACCGGGTCGACCTGAATGTGTTACACGTGATCGTGAACATATTGAAATCAAATGGAATCCACCTCGAAACGACGGCGGTAATCCGGTCAAAGGTTATATCGTCGAACGACGAGAGAAAGGAGCGAAAAAGCGAGACTGGACGAAAATATCTCGCGATGATCTTCATAAAGTAAGAAAATTTCTTTTTGATTTTTTGAAGGCCCGCACGAAGCGAGCAGCAGAAAAATTAGTCTATAAGACTCATTGTAATATTCCGAAACACAGAAATCTTTAGTAAAAGGCGAAAGATTTTCGTGTGATTGTTTCGGAATCAGAGTTAATTTTTTCGAATGATCACCGATGTTTATATGTATACAGGAGATGCATAAATTGCACAGTTAATCGATGTCTTTTTGCTTTTCCTGTCCGCTCGATTTTCGAGACATATGTAAACAATGCAGAACGAGAAAAAATGATCATGTATCTATTTTCTTTCTCTAGGGCACGAATTTTGTTGATAACAATGTTACAGCTAATAAAGAATATGAATATCGTGTATCAGCCGTTAATGAGGCAGGCCCAGGCGAGCCGAGTGATCCATCGGAAATTCTTGCTGCCAGACCAGAAAAAGGTAAGATTGATAACTGTATAAATCATATTAGAAGAGAAATGAGTACATTTTGTTATGTAAAGCATTTATAAACATAACTCGTCTGTATTTTAGAAAAGCCAACATTTGATCTTAGTGGATTGAATGGTGGACTTGGTAAGAAAGAAATTCGTATCAGAGCGGGCGAACCGTTAACAATTGATCTACCTATCAATGGATCACCTGCTCCTACCGTAACATGGACAAAAGATGGCGAACCTGTTCAAGCAGCTCGAGAGTTAGTTTCATTTGGAAAACGTATAAATTTTGATCTAAACATGTATTTCTTGTTTTATTCTATCTAGTATTCAGTTAGAAAGCGATGACGTTCATGCGAAATTACATAAACCAGCATCGAAACGTTCGGATACAGGACAATATAAAGTTCAATTGAAAAATGATTCTGGCGAAGATGAATGTGACATCGATGTTATTGTATTAGACAAACCAGGAAAGCCTGAAGGACCATTGGAAACAACAGAGACAACCAAAGACTCGGTTTCTCTTCAGTGGAAACCACCGAAGGACAATGGTGGTGCTGAAATTACCGGTAAAATTCGACAGTATCAAACGCTCGTTTTTATACAGTGAACCTTTTTTTTGTGCAGGTTATGTAATTGAAAAATGTCCAGAGAACTCGGATCGATGGGAGAAAGTTCCTGGTGTATTTGTACAACCAAAGGGAACAATTAAAGATTTAGAGACAAACAAAAAATACAAATTTCGTGTTAAAGCTGAAAATATCTATGGTACTGGTGAGCCATTAGAAACAACATCATTGATAACGGTTAAACCACCATATGGTAAACAATGTTTATTCTAAGTTCGATTCTACGAAAAGATTTGTTTAGATCCACCTGATGCACCAGAAACACCTGAAATCACCGAATATAATTCAACATATATGAAACTCAAATGGGATAAACCAAAAAACGACGGTGGCAATCCAATATCAGGTTATAATGTTGAAATGCGTGAAAAGGGTAGTAACAATTGGGTACCATGCAATACACTTCCAACAAAAGGAACAGAATACACTGCATCGGGTTTACGCGAAGGTCAAACGTATGAATTCCGAGTTGCCGCTGTGAATGGTGCTGGACCAGGAGCACCTTCAAAACCCACCAGAGGACAAAAAGCTGAAGTACCAATGTTTGTCGCTGATGCACCAGATCAGCCGAAGATCGATAAAATAACAAAGGATTCGGTTTCACTTTCATGGAAAAAGCCAGCAAACGATGGTGGAAGTAAAATTACTGGATACATCATTGAAAAACGAACACCAGATAGGTCGGTTTTGATGAAATGTTAAAAGAGAAGATATTATTGGAAGATGTTATCTATTGTTGTAGTCGTGATTGGGCTGAGGCTGTTCAGGTACCAGCTCGAGAAACATCCTATACTGTACCTCATCTGGCAGAAGGTAGTGAAGTGGCATTTCGTGTCCGCGCTGTCAATGCCGTTGGTCCTAGTGATCCTAGTCGATCGACTGATACAATTACTGTTCAAGATCAACCTGGTACATATTATCATTCGGTTTTCATTGCGATCAGGTCATTGTATTTATGTTGCTTTTAGAAAAGCCATCTTTTCTCGATTTACATGGTATCAAAGATATCACAGTTAAAGCCGGCAAAGATTTCGAAGTACATATTCCGTACAAAGCAACACCTAAAGCACAAGCTCAATGGTTAATTGAAGAAAAAGACTTAGTTGAAGACAGTCGTGTGAATGTGAAGGTAAGTTTTTTTTCTAAACGATTCAATCCAGTATTTTACATACAAACTGGTTTAGACAACGGACAATGTTGTTACTTTATTAAATCGCAAAGCTGAACGAGGTGATGCAGGCTTGTATAAATTGACTCTCAAAAATAGTGAAGGTGCTAGTCAAGTTCAATTTCGAGTCAATGTTCTTTCTCCACCAACCAAGCCCGAAGGTCCTTTGGAGGCAAGCAATGTGACTGCAGAAGGATGCACTCTCAACTGGAAACCACCTGTAAGAAAGAATTTTGTTCGAAATCGAACGAATGAATTGCTTATGCGTTACTTTTTTAATATAGAAAGATGATGGCGGTAGTCCTTTGAAACATTATGTGGTTGAAAAACGTGTAGCAGGAACCGATAAATGGACAAAAGTCGGTCCGCCTATTTCGGGTACTACATGTGATGTCAAAGGTTTGGAAGACGGAAAAAACTATGAATTCCGAGTTACTGCCGAAAATGATAATGGTCTATCGGAACCTTTAGCGGTTGATGCGCCGATTAAAGCCAAATGGCCATTTAAACCACCTGATGCACCGAGTACACCGGAATGTATCGCTCATACAAGCGATTCGATAACATTACAATGGGCACGCCCACAAAACGATGGTGGAAATCCTGTTCGAGGCTATCTCATTGAAAAGAGAGAAAAGGGAACTGATCGATGGATTCCGTAAGTTAGAATTCGTTTTTCCTTGTCAGTTCTCTCGAATAAATCTATCTTAAAGTGTCAATCGCGAACCAGTTCCAGTTGTCGAGTATATGGTGCCGAATCTAAGTAATGGCAAAGAATATGAATTTCGCGTAGCAGCTGTGAATAAAGCCGGACCAGGAGACTATGGTAAGTCGAAATAGTCAATCTACAAACTTTTCTGTTTGTTCTCTCATTTTAGCGCAAACGAATGGTGCTATTCAAGCTCGTCCACCTGATGTAGCTCCACATGCTGTCGGTTTTAGTAATTATGGTCCAAAGGAAATTATTGTTCGTGCTGGTGAAGATCTAAAGATCCCTATACCGTTTGTTGGTTCGCCCGAACCGCAAGTAACATTTTCTAAAGGTGGCGATGAAATAAAACCAGATGGAAACACTGCAATCACGGTAAAAGATGGCGTTGCCGAACTGTTCGTACCTAAAGTGAAGGGCAGCGATAGTGGTTTATATTCGTGCACATTAAAAAATAATCTTGGACAAGACACAGCACAAGCGAAAGTTATTGTTGTCGATAAACCAGGTTTGCTTATCGGCTGTTTTTGGCATATCGTACGAAACTTCGTTTTGAAATCTTTAGATACGCCCGAAGGACCATTGGCTATTAGCGAAATTAAACCGGATTCATGTGTTCTTACATGGAAACCGCCGAAGAATGATGGCGGTTCGCCCATAAGTAATTACATTATCGAAAAATTCGATACGAAGAAAGGCGAATGGCAAAAAGTGTCAAGCTTTTGTCGAACGCCATACTATGAAGTCACGGGACTGAACGAAGGTTCGGAATACAAATTCCGCGTATCAGCTGAAAACATTTATGGACAGAGTCAACCACTGGAAAGCGACAAACCGATTATTGCAAAACACCCATTTAGTATGTGATGTTGTGGATAGGTGACTCAATCTTTTAAAAAACGATTGCTTGTTTAGATGCGCCTCAAGCTCCACATAATTTCGAAATTGGTAATCAAACAGAAAACTCTGTTCGATTGAAATGGGATAACCCGAAGAGTGATGGCGGATCAAAAATAACTGCTTATCAAGTAGAAATGCGAAGCCCAGATAGTGACACATGGGAAGTTGCCAATGATTATCCCATTAAAAGCAATGACTTCACTGTTGAGAAATTGCAAATGGCAAAACCATATGAATTTCGTGTTAAAGCAAAAAATGCTGCCGGATGGGGAGATTATGCCACTCTCGATCGCCCAGTGACACTTAAACCTGACTTTGGTATGTCAAATTTACTTGACTTCGAGGAAAAATAAGATAAGCATCATCATTCTCTTTTAGTACCACCCTCGTCTCCCGGCATGCCAGAAGTGAAGAAAGTCGGTAAAAATTATGTTGAATTAGCGTGGCCACCACCTACCAATGATGGTGGTGCAAAAGTATTAGGATACATTATTGAAAAGAAACCTGTTGGCAGCGATCAGTGGACAAAAGCAGTACCGTACAATGTAATTGACAACGATGTGATGATTACTGATTTACCAGAAAATGGAGAATTTGAATTTCGTGTCAAAGCAGTAAACAGAGCTGGAGAAAGTGAACCAAGCTCTACAACTGGTCGCGTTAAAATAACTGAATTTCCAAGTAATTCTATTTTGTGACAATTGATTTAATTGAAATCGCTTGATTTTTTTGTATAGATGGTCGAGCACCAACATTTGTGAAGAAAGTAACCGATGCCAGTGCGCCAATCAATGGCGAAGCAACATTCATTGTGGAATACGATGGAAGCCCAGCGCCGGAAGTCAAATGGTATCGCAATGGTTTGGAATTATCATCATCTGGACGTTATCGTATTAATACGAAAACAGATGAATTAAAGTCTACATTAACATTCACAGAAGCATGGGAAACCGATAATAATTCAAAGATTACTTGTGAAATTATTAATCCACTGGGAAAAGATTCCTGTGAAGCAGTTTTTCATGTTAAAAGTAAAGTCACGAACTTGCCATTTACTTAGTTGGAGAAATATATTGCTCTCTGTTTAGCACCGCCCAAACTTCAACGAGAACCAGAAGAACAACGAATTCATTTGGGCGAGACTTTAAAAGTTAAAATTCCAATCAGTGGCAAAGGTCCTTTCTCATTTAAAGTTAAGAAGAATGATCAACCCTTAGAGGATGATGATCGAGTTCGTATTCAAGAACATGACGATTGCATTATCGTTACTATTCCTGGTTCGTATTTTCATCTCATAAGTAATTCTATTTCACAATCATCTGCTTCACAGATGCCGAACGAGACGATGCTGGCAAATATGCTATCAGTGTGGCCAATGACTCAGGTTCATGTAGTGTACCACTCAAAGTTAAAGTTATTGGTAAGTTCACGTTTCAATGCCGAATAGCACACACATAAAAACGCCTTGTTTTCGTCAATTAGCTCCACCACTACCTCCGACTGGTCCACTTGATATATCAAATATCTCGAAAGATCATGCAACTCTCTCATGGAAACCACCAAAAGACGACGGTGGCAGTAAAGTAGCTGGTTATGTGGTTGAAAAGCGTGATACATCTCGAGGACCGGATGCGTGGATACCTGTAATTCAAAATTGCAAAGATACGACATTTACTGTGCCTTCATTGCTTGAAGGACATGAATATGAATTTCGTGTCATGGCCATCAATGAAAATGGTACTAGTGATCCATTACGTTCATCGAAACCGATCGTTGCTCAACTTAACTTCAGTATGTAGAATTTCTTTGACTTCATTTCAGAAATAGTCACTTGTTCTCTTTGACGCTAATCAATAGAACCACCTGGTTCACCAGGACAACCAGAAGTAACTGACTTAACAAACAATACTGCTACATTAGTTTGGGATAAACCAATTTCAGATGGAGGTAAGAATATTATACGTTCAATTAGAAAGTAATCTACGATGAACATGTAGGTGGTCCCATCACTGGTTATTATATTGAAAAACGTGAACAGAATACAGATAAATGGATACCAGTAAACATATCTCCATGTCAATCAACTCGATTCACGGTTCCATCATTGATGGAAGATCATCTATATGAATTTCGTGTCATACCAGAAAATGAAGCTGGTAGAGGAACACCATCGGACCCATCGAAAATGACAAAGGTAAAACTAATAACGCTGTTCTCCTTTCCATGTAAATAATATGCTTGCTTAGATCAAAGACCCTAATGCATCTACTCCGCCGGAATTTATCACGAAATTAAGAGATGCAGAAGGTAATGAAGGCAAAACTATACGCTTAGAAGCTGAAGTCGTCGGTACGCCAACACCAGATATCGAATGGTATAGACTCTCCTCGATTGTCTACGAAGAACGATAATAATCTTGTTTTCTCATACAGGTATAAAGGCACTAAACAACTATCGGAAAGTTCTAAATACAGCATCACTCGCGAGGGTGACAAATGTATCTTAATCATCAATAATGCAACGCCAGATGATGTTGACGAATATAGTATTAAAGCACGTAATAAAGGTGGTTCAAGAACAAGTCGCTGTAATGTCAATGTTCGATGTAAGATACTACAATTTCTTCGCACTGATTTCAACTGATAATGTTCTATTTTCTAGCACCACCACGTCTTCGTTTACCAGCGAAATATCAAGATGTTCTCGAATATGATAAAGGTGAACCCATTGTTATCAAAATTCCATATACTGGTAGTCCATTACCCAATGTCACACTGACTAAAGATGGAAAAGACCTTACTAAGGATAAAAACGTTTCGATTGACGTTGGTAGTCGCGGTATTACACTGACCATCCGAAATACAGATAAAAATACCAGTGGACCATACAAAATCAAGTTGGATAACGAACTAGGAGAAGATGAAGCTACTCTACGTATTCGTGTATCAGGTAAGAATAAAAATCCTATCGTACTAATCGATGACTAAGCTTCTTCATCTTCGTTCCAGATGTACCTAGCGCACCGCGCAGTCCACAAGTTGATTCAGTTTCGGATGAATCAGTAACGTTGTCTTGGCAACCACCAGAAGATACCGGTGGAAGCTTTATAAAAAACTACGTTATTGAAAAACTTGATCCCGACACAGGAAAATGGTCAAGAGCGGCAACAAGTCGAGTACCTCGTTGTACAGTAGATAATTTATTGTCTAATAAACCATATCAATTTCGCATCACTGCGGAAAATACTCAAGGAGCAAGTGAACCTTCTGAACCAACTAATACAGTTCAAACACAAGGTAATTTTAAATTGCATTGCAGGTGAAAAACAATCGTTCCTTTCCGATATTCATTCTAGATTCAAACGCAAGTAATAGACGACGTCCAGGAAAAGATGACGATTCATCTCGAAGACGAAGAAATGATCTTCCGCCACTCGACAATTACGATCGATGCTGTACGTATTTTCCGTTTTCGTAAGACCATCGTCTTCTATTCGATTGAATTTTTGTAGTCTGGGATATTTGGGACAAAGGCCGTCAACCACAACCAGCTGCATTAAAACATGCGAGTATTTACGACTATTATGATATTCTCGAAGAAGTTGGACGGTAAATCGAAACTAAGATTTGTTTACTCTAATCGTAAAATGTATATTTTTTTGTTAAGTGGCGCTTTTGGTGTTGTTCATCGTTGTATCGAAAAGGCCACGGGAAAAACTTACGCAGCTAAGTTCATTGCGACACCCACCACAGCTGATAAAGAAACAGTTCGTCGTGAAATTGATGTCATGTCGAAAATGAACCATCCGAAACTACTGAATCTACATGATGCATTTGAAGAAGATGCCGAGATGGCTATGGTTACAGAATTTATTGCTGGTGGAGATTTATTCGATCGTATCGCCGATCCAAATTACAAAATGACCGAAGCAGAAGCAATTAAATATATGCGACAAATTTGTCAAGGTCTTAAACATATGCATGAAAATAACATTGTTCATCTTGATTTGAAAGTAAGAAATAATGCAAGTTCTTCTCAGGAAATGTATGTTTGTTCTACCTTTAGCCGGAGAATATTATGTGTGAAACCAAAAATAGCACGAATGTTAAAATATGTGACTTTGGTTTAGCTACAAAACTTGATCCAGATGAAGTTGTTAAAGTGAGCGCAGCAACAGTGGAATTTGCTGCACCCGAAATCATCGAGCATGATGCTGTGGGCTTTTATACGGATATGTGGGCGGCAGGTGTTCTCACTTATGTGATGTTCGTTGTTAAAGAAAAAACATGTTCTCAATTGATTGCGTTCAATTTATATTTAGTTTGAGTGGTTTATCGCCGTTTGGTGGTGATAACGAAGATCAAACAAAAGACAGCATACGTAAATGTGACTTACATTTTCCGAACGATGTCTTCGGTGGTATATCGGATGATGGCAAAGACTTTATCAAGAAACTTTTATTAAAAAATCGAAAGTAAGATTAATTCTATATTGAATTCCAGAAATTTAGGCAATCCATGTTTTCCAGCGCACGTATGACCATACACGATGCACTTGATCATCCATGGTTACGCGAAGATCGTCCTGAATTCGATTCACGAATTCCATCAAGTAGATACGATGATGTTCGTCGACGTATTCGTGGTCGATATGTATGACTTTTGTTTTTCAAAATTTTCGATGAACTTATTTTCAATCGATCTATAGGCTGATTATCCCGATCCAGCGATTGGTCTTGGCCGTATGGCTAACTGGAGTTCACTTCGAAAGAATAAACCAGCAGATTATAAGATTTATAGCACTTCTTGGGGTATAAAGTCATATCTTTTCATTCGAAATCAATGCAATCTCGTGTATTGTAGATCGTCGAGAAGCTGCTCCACGTTTTGTTGTTCGTCCTCGCAATGCTCATGTCTTAGAAGGAAATAATGCTGAATTCGATTGTCGTATTCTTGCTGTATCACCACCAGTTGTCTCCTGGTAACGATCGATTTTCTCATGAAAAACAAAAGTGCTCACTGTATCTATGCAGGTTCCGTGACAATCTGGAAATTCGTCAATCAACAAAACATTTGAAGAAATACGATCGAAATAATTACAAACTTGAAATCAAACGCTGTGTCAAAGATGATAAAGGCGAATATATCGTTCGAGCATCGAACAGTTATGGCGATAAAGATTACGCTGTCTTCTTAACTGTTGAATGTGAGTATCGGTCGATTCAATTATTTCACAATTATTCGCTTATTGTATAACATAGTTAGTTTATCTTTCTCAATTGATTATGCGAGCATTATGTTTTTATCATTATATATATAATGAACTTTCTGCGCGTTTTCTTGATTACATAACGTATCCTCTAAACGCAAGCCATCTGTATCTTAGTATCAGCGACATCTGATAGAACAGATTTGTCAACACCATTAAACGTTGAAGATTACACGATGTGAATTAGATTTCCCTATGTCTGCAAATGCCTCCTATCCTTCTTTTTGGTTGTAGGTTATCGATAGATTCTATCAATCGCTTCTTGCTTTTGCCAATGTCGTATCGGGTAGATATGCACGTTCCTAATGAGACTCTTGACTTTCAGCAATGTCGTTATTGTCGACGTCATCAGTCTCTATATCGAGGAAGCAAATATAGCCTTGGAATATTTTTACATAAGATATGGTGATATACAGATAGATCGTCTGTTTGAATCGGCTCTATTTTGTTTTTCGGTTGTCAATGAATTACTATTGAAATATTTTATTGTATAGAAGAAAAATCGGAGAAGGATATTAATGTGTTTTTGATGGTGGTTATAGACAAAATCGTAGGCATCTTAGATTGATCAGGAACTGGTAGGCGCGAGAAAGTTCTATATAGGAAACAATTTAGTAGTGATGTGTTGTTTTTCTCATCAGAAGGCTAAGAATGGAAGAAAAATGTAGGGGATATATCTGGATCAGTAATATGAAAAATCAAGAGGAAAAGAACATGTAGGAGAAGTAAGATGATATGATGTACAGGCAGGATACGAGCTGTATTTGTTCTTTTTCTCGTCGTGTTCTCGGTTTGGTATAAAAGAATTGTTGATGATGGAAAAGTCAAGAAAAGAAAGAAGAAAAAACTGAAGAGGAATAATTAACGATATGGGTATTAGGAGAGTTGTTGTTGTTGTTGATTTGCGGTGGTGGTAGCCGAGAATATTTCTGCATTTATATGGGACTTCCTAAAAGAAAGAGGATAGAAGTGGTTGTATCTTCTTCGCTATTCTTATGTATATGTGTACGCGAGCATCCGTATAATGATGATGTTATTCTATTAGAGCCAATACCATTGAGTAAAACAGACATTTTGCGTGTATCTCTGTGCATGCGTGTGTATGCGTATAGCGCAGTTCGAGGGACATGATCTATGTAGTTTCTTCTGCGTAGATATATATGTGTCCTAATAGAATCAGCATGGAGAAAAGGGAACCACCATATGTGGTGCCAACAACTCTCTCGTCTTTCATGCGGTTTAGATAGTCTTGTTTAGGTTGTTTGCTTGCGTTTCTCTCTTCTCTTATTGTTTTTTTATCATCACTCCTCTACTGCTGTAGCTGCTGTAAGAGGGAGAGATGGACAACTTCTATTACGATTCATCATCGAATTATTCGAGCTTTTCACGTGTTATGTACGGTGGTTCATCACGACATCATAATTTCGAAACACCATATGCTTATCGTTCACTCTATCGCCAACGGCTACTTCATCGTGCAAAGTCCGTTGGTCCAATTTGTAAGCGGAAAATTTGTTTTTTTTCTTCTTGTTCTTACTCCGGCAATTTTCCATTTTTTCTTCATTTGAAATCATTTGTAGTTGTAAACTAATTGATCTATGTTTTCGTTTAGCACTTCCCGAAATACCACATGTCGAACATCGAGCTACAAGCCATACTCGACGCCCTGCACCAGACTTAGCTGATGTATGGCGCGAACCCGACTCGAAACCTATCTTTACATTCATGTTACGACCACGTCTTATTCAAGAAGGCGTCGGTTGTAAATTAATTTGTTGTGTTGGTGGTAAACCGCCACCAAAGGTCAGTAATAATTGGATTTGTTGAATTGTCAAAGACAATGTTTCTTCTTCATTACCGTCACCTAGGTACAATGGTTTAAAGATCGTACACAATTGAGTGATCATGATTCACATTATGCAACATCATATGTTCACGGTGTTTGCACGTTAGAAATAACAGCATGTGAAGCATCTGATAGTGGGATGTATCGTTGTTTCGCTACGAATCCGTTGGGTACCGATGAAACAACTGCCTTAGTTCATGTTGAAGGTAGACTAAAAGAATATTTTGCTATAGAAAACGGCAAACGTTGTTCTTCTGTTCAGAAATTCGTCGAACACGACGAGCTGTTTCAGCTCGACCAGGCGAAAGTGATACTTCAACTCGAGCACGTTCACCCTCGCCACCACGTGCTTCCGGTAGAGACGGAAACTGGCGTGATAAATTAGGTGCTGGCGAGAAATCTTCACGTGATACACTTGAAGTCGAAAAACCAAGTAAGATATGTTATTTCTTTGGCATCTAACGACTATTACTCTGATATTTTGATAAGCCATATCTCACCATACGAACATAAAGAGGAAACGGTTTCTTTTTATCTCAATGACAAATATAGATAGACAAAAAAAAAGCTGCATTCCCTAGTTGATCTATTGATAAATGATTTCTCATTATAAAGAATTTATTGTCCCTGTCATTTAGAACGCAAAGAACGACGTGATCCACCGACGTTTAGCGAACAACTTTCCGATACTACTGTCTACGAAGGTACGTCAATCAAAAGCTTGAATTTGTTATACATATGGCATTCATTTTGTTTATTCAGGCGCTAATGCTAAACTTCGTTGTGAAGTAAAGGGTAAACCAACACCTAAAATCGAATGGTTGAAGAATGGCGAAGTGAGAATTTCTGGAAAGAATATCGAACCATCTTCAAACTGAAAAACTATTTCATTTTAGTCTTTGCCAACTGAATCTCGTTTTCAAGAAAGCTACGATGATGATGTAGCTACACTCATTACCAAAAAAGTAAAAGTAGATGATAGTGGTGAATATATTTGTCGAGCCACAAATGAAGAAGGCTCGAATACATCCAGTGCTCAGCTCACTGTTAAAGGTATCTTTCTAATTCATCGACTCGATAACTAATCAATCGATTCCATTCATTCATTCTTATTATTCTTACTATTATAGCTCATGTACCTGGAGATAATGAAGCAGAATACGCTGCATCATTAGCACAAGAAGATGAAACAGCTGTTAAAGCTGAAGCGCCAACAGCAGCAAGTGAAGAAGCTTCTGTTGCTGCTGCTGCTCCACCCGAACCAACTGAAGGAGCTGCTAGTGAAACTGCTGCTAAAGTTGAAGAAAAACTTCCATCAGAAGCTGTTGCCGAGGTTCCCGAAAGTGCCAACATTACAACAGAACCTACACCAGTCGAAGCACCCGTTGGCACTGAGCCAACACCAGCTGCAGCTGCTGCTGCACCCGAACCAGTACCTGAGCCAGCTCCAGCCCCAGCACCAGCACCTGAGCCTGAAAAGAAGCCAGCTGCTGGCAAAGCCGCTCCTGCAAAGAAACCAGCCACTCCCGCTGCGCCTGAAAAGAAACCAGTTGGAGCTGCTGCTTTGAAAAAACCTGAACCAGCAAAGAAAGCTGAAGAGAAGAAAGTGGAAGAAAAGAAAGAACCTGCGAAGAAACCAGTTGATGATAAGACTAAGAAACCAGCTGTCGATGACAAGAAAAAAGTCAGTTGACATATTTTGTAGTACTATCCAAATTATTTTTACTTATCTTGTTAATTACAGGCCGAAGACGCTAAGTCTAAAGCTGCTCCGGCTGCGGCTGCTGCACCAGCTGAAGAGCCTGCCGCTGCACCCGCTGAGGAACCGGAGAAAAAACCAGAAGAAGAACCAAAACCTGAACCTGAACCGAAAAAGAAAGAAGAAGAAGAACCACAAGAGAAACCAGCTGAAGCCAAAGCGAAATTTTCTAAACATATTAAATCACAAAATTTAATGGAAGGTGATCCATTAACATTGGAATGTTCCGTGGAGAGTGAGTATCAATTAATTATCTCTTGAAAAAAGGTAATGTTTCTCTTATTTATATTCAGGTGGTAATGAAGAAGTTGAAGTAACATGGCTGCGTAACAGCAAAGAAATCCCAGAAAATCCAGATTTTCGACGAGAACGTGACGGAAATGTACACAAATTAGTCGTCACTGAAGTGTAATGGACAATAAAAGAAAATCTTGATGTCGATTTTTGGTTGATCTCTATTCGATATTTTAGGTTCCCCGAAGATTCTGGTGTCTTTTCTGCTCTGATGAAAAGTCAATCAGCAACAACTCCACGTATCTCAGCTTGTTCAGTCATCATTCAGGGTACATGAAAGACAACACTTGAGTCTAAATCATTCGTTCTTGTCTCTTAGCTCGTGATGAAGAACCACTTGATCCATGCTTTGGTCAATTTCCACAAAGTATCAGTTTAGAGGAAGGTGGTAAAGCTAAATTTTCATGCAAACTTACTGGTTCAACACCTATGACTGGTAATAGGAAAGACTCTAAATCATCATACCGAATTTTCATATATTCTTTTTCTCCTCCGAATAGCTGAATGGCATCTCAATGGCAAACCTCTTGATCGCGAATCAAGTCGATTCATATTTACTAATGCTGACACCGAATTTTCATTCGAAATTCCTGTTGTCTTAGCAACAGATGAAGGTCAATATCACGTAACTGTTTCAAACGACAAAGGAGAGATTACTGCTGCATACAGCTTACATGTCGATCAATCGTGAAATTAGACAAATGGTTAAATAAACACTAATCATATTATAAATATATATACGTATTTGTCCTGGCGTGCGTGTGTGTGTCCGCGTGGAAAAAGTGAAAATCAAAGAAAATTTTCTCGAAACAAATCTATTTGTTTTATTTAATTTCTTCAAGTTGTATTTTTTTTTTGGAAAGAAACCTTTGCAGCTCAACCTTTGTTTTCTTCTTCTATGTCTCTGTTTATTCCTACTTAGACAAATTTAACTGCCTAACCTGTTCTTCTTCGTCTTCTCTTCTAGTATCGTACTCTATCTATATTTCTTGACAAAGCAACCGCGTGTTCTTTGACGTGTGTAAATTGTTGAAGCCTTCATATCTTTAAGAAAACAAATACAAGAACAAAATAGTCTAGCCAGAGATAAACATATGGGACTTTCTAGCATATTTCACTGACACGATTTGTTGATTTCTCTTTATTCTTTTTCTTTTTTTGCCTGAATAAAGGGAAAAATTCTTCCCGAACACCTATTAACAGTATACACTCTGTTATTAATAGATAAACCCGTCTGACTTCGACATAGAAAACAAAAAACAGGCATAGTATAAACATTCCATATTCAAAGCACATCTCTGGATCTGCTTAACCAATGTAAACAATCGTATGTTGTGTTTTCCGTTTTCTAATAGATATCATCAAAGCGATAAAAACGAAAAGTAAATATTTTTCTCAAGTACATCATCGTAAAAATGACATTTTTCAATGAATCGTATCCAGAATTGGTAAAGATCATGGACTATCGTTGATTTGTTAATTCTACCATTAATCCTAGACTTCTGCTCTGACGTACTATGTGTCAACACCTTTGATAATAATAAGATTCGAAAGATCATCAATGGTTGCTGTTTTCATGTTATTGCTTTTCTCTACCAGTGCTACACTGATGAAGAAGAAAGAGTTCTCTTGGAAATTTTGCCATCAATCTTGCGATTTTAGCATTGATGTTCGTTGAAACAGAAGAAAAATAGATTTTTACTCTGTCGGAATGATTTATCGTCATCGCAAAAGAATCCGACAGTTTTTCAATACAATAGATGTTCTTTTCCCTTCGAAATCATTCACTTCACTTCACTTCATCGTATTCGTTCATTTTCAGTGACAACATCACTTCCATAAAAATACTGATATTATCGACATCTATCATTCCACTCCGAATTAGCTGATTATCCATAAATCCGATAATTCATTTAAAACTGGAGTTTCCTTCCATTTTGAATCTTTGATCTATTCACGTACTCAAGCGAAACTCGTATTCACATTTTAATTGCTTAAAAATAAACCAATTCCAACAAAGTTTATTTCGCACGTGAGGAGATACAATGGCTTAATCAATCAAATCCTCTTAAAACATAAGATCATTTGATACATGTTATCACGTTGCATACGACGCATATGCCAAACAATTTATTCATTGAAATTTTCCAAACATACGCGAATGTTCCAGACAAGCGTCATATGTTATTTGAAATGTGTTGAACAATAAAAGGGTGATGTACGTCCAACAATCGATGAAATACCTGACTATGACAGCTTTTGTTCATAAGAAAGATATTTTATCCTTTTTATAACCTTCACTAGTCATTCGATATGAAATTATCATTACTAATATGAAATCTAAGAGGTTTCGAATTGAGGGTTTATCTTCTATGCATTCAAATCGAGCAATTTGATTAGTGACGTCAGAGAACGAATGATTCGTTCTCTCTCTCTCGGTTTTCTTCGTTCTTTTGTATACAGCTGTTGACATCCTTTCCTTGTATTTTTCTTCTCCAAGATGATTTTGACGAGCTATTTTCTTCCGTTGTAAAACATTCGAAAACTTGATGACTAATCAACATAGCAAAGTATATCTTAAGAAACAAAGAGTTTCCTTCTTATTATTGAACTGACGTCTATCGAAAAAATTCTCCAGAGAAATTCTATGAATCTGTTGGGAAGAGAAAAAAACGATGCGGAACATGATTTTTTCCTTATTTATTCGTCAATTCCGGACGAGATGTATCTAAGCATATCATTTTAGAAAAAAAATTTCAGATTTTGTTTTCAAACTTCTTTTATGTCGATTAAAATCCAGATATCTATAGTATAATGGATAATATGTACAGTTATGATTATCAATTTCGTCTGATAGTTGTGGGAGATTCAACAGTTGGAAAGGTAAGTTCAATATTAAATGAATTGACAACAATTTGACAAGTTTCGCTTTTTATTTCAGTCATCACTATTACGGAGCTTTTGTGATGGCGTCTTTTCTCAAGATCCCGTAAGTAAAATCGTTGAATATCGATTCCAATTGGATGAAAACGATATTCATCTGAATAGGATCCGACTGTTGGTGTTGATTTTAATGTGCGCATTGTTGAAGTTAAACCTGGTGTCAAAGTCAAACTACAGCTATGGGACACAGCTGGACAAGAACGATTTCGGTATGATAGTTTTATTGAAATAAACACATGAAACTTTGTATTTTGTAGGAGTATAACACGCGCGTATTATCGAAATTCAGTCGGTGTCCTTCTGATATATGATACAACTAACTATGTGAGTTTTACACATGTGACAAGTTGGTTAAATGAAGCTCGTGCACAAATTCAACCTTATCATTCAGTCTTTCTGCTTGTCGGTACGAAAATCGATCGCGAATCGGAACGTCAAGTAAAGATAAACTCATTCACTCAGTTCTTTCTTACAAAATCTTATTCTGTCGTAGGTGACAACCGAAGAAGGCAAAGCATTTGCTGATTTCCATAATATTTCATTTATTGAAACGTCTTCTAAATCATCTCTATACGTTCAAGAAGCATTCACAATGATAGCTCGCGAAATCTACGATATGCTCACCGAAGGACGCATACATGTTCAAAGCGGGTATGTATTTCCTCTTCAATCGTTTTTGTTTTCGGAATATTCTTCTCTTCAGATGGGACGGAGTGAAAACAGGTCCAAAATCTGCCAATTCCAATCAAAGTCAACCGATCGAAATCGCACAGAATGTCCAACCACGACGTAATGGGTGTTGTAGCAGTTAACAACATCATATCGTTTTCCTTTACTTTTGTACATACTTCTCATTTTCTAAACAGTGTGTATATTTATATATCTCTCTGTACGGTTGCTTTTCTTCTGCTCTTACACTAGGCGTATATCTATTTTGTGTTGAAAAAAGATCCATTTGTGCTATGAGATATGAAATCAAGCTGTCAAATTTTGTGTAATATGCATTTTCATATAAGATTTTCTCGGATATGAACTCGTGTATTTCTTTTTTGAAATAAAGAGAATATCTCACAGAAAAAAAATCATGTTTATTTTTATTTATTTTAATACTTGCATAGAAAAAGAACAAATAAAAAACAAAACAATAAATATGATATTCTCGACATTGAACTATGATTTGTTGTTAAATATTGATAAGTTCTCTTGTATTGCTCACACGTATCCGAATATCTGAGACTATTCTCAACATTGATTGATGATGCACTGAAATGTGTACAGCTCGAATCGGATATAATCCAACTTGCTGTCATACTTTTCAATGGTTGAATCTATGCAAAGGAAACTTTTATAATGGAAAGAGAAATGGAGAAATGATGTTACCAGACAAAAAGCTCGGTTTTGTTCGTAAAGAATAATCGTACGTTGAAACCGATGGTCTGTACGCCATGATGCCAAACATACACCTTTAATTGATGTTATGATTTGAACATCAGGTACAGTTTCATGACGACATGTGGACGAAAAGGTTAATTCACTTTTATTTGTTGATTCACATCCAATTGACAAGATCCAAACACCCGTTGTACATGTGGAAACAGGGATAAGCGGTCGATAAGTACTTGAAGATTTATAAATACCGATTTGTGGACAGGAAACATTGGAGATCGTGGAAGATTCTAGAAGTTTAAGGTGAATATATAACGAATGATTTCATAGCGGAAGTTCTTACTGAAAATTGTCTGATGCAAATGAGTGTCTTTACATCCGTGATCATCGAAACCTAAAATATATGATATTTTTTTTCAATCGATAGAAAGAGAGCGTTTACCGATTGAAAGATCGATGACGAATGAGGAGCGATGGACAATTTTTATACAATAAAAGATAGATGAACTAAAAATTTCACTTAATTATGCATAAAACCCAAAGAATAATAGTTCTTACCATTGTTCCATAGATTTTGCTTTGATGCGAATGATCTGCTCGTTGGGTCGTTTACTGGTCATTAAACGTGTGAATTTCAAATCATGAACAACCGTTTGATCATTATTCTTTTTTACAAGCAATTGACTATTATTGATATAAACTACATTGGCATGTAAACCATTTGTTCCAACAGTTAACCAGCGACCGTGAACCCATGTGGGTAAATGAATATTCGATTCTAATTGATGCTGATACGAACCTATATAGGATATCACGTTTACAAAAATTTCGCAGAATATAGAGAAAGTTAATACTTGGAAGCACATTTAACACAACAGCGGACTCTCTTGTTGGTAGATCTCGACATGTATCATCAGCAGATAGATAAACTTCATTAGGCGCAATATGTTGTTCATCACGTTTTGTTTTCGTATATGACTAAAACGACCGGACAATGACTATATTTTGTGACAAAGTCTCGAACTTACAAAACAGACGAATCGTTGACGATCGAGACTTCGAGCCACGACATAATTGACGTTTCCATCAGTGAATTGAGCGAAGCATGTTGCTCTTACATCTATTTCACACGATGAGACAATATCTTCGAATCAATCGCTCTCTTACTTTGATTTGCTGCACATCGACTGTTGTACGTTAACTGGAATGTATTCGAGGAAGAACAATGTTGAAATGCTTTTGGTTGACACGATGTCGATAGTTGGCGATTTTTGTCAAAATACCATGATTGTTCAAAAGGACATGAAGTTGATTCCGCATTATCTAATCAAACAACATGTTCACAAATATTTCTTCATGTTTGTAATTGAATTATAACATATGTATGATGACTTTGTCCATCTCGATACAAACATTTCTTTTTCGTTCGTGGTAAATTCACTTTCATCGGGCGAGCTGGCGGCGCCGGGAGCTTCGCTAATTTCCTGTGTTTATCTAGGTCAGTGAACATTCAGCTGCTCCATGTATGTGTTATGTCGGTCAGTATTTTGTCTGTTCACTAGAGAGTAGATTATCATAGCCTATGGACGTTTTCTTTTTTTATCCTATCACGCACGCACTACCGGATTTTCTTTACTGTTAATTAATGTCGATTGTGATGGACAGGTTACATATTCTTGTTCTGATTTTATTATCTTACCCCGGAAGAGTGTATACAAAACTGTATCAGGCGTGATTGATCCACAAATACGAGCATTGTCATCGTCAGCATCGAAGCATTCACCTAGAAGAAAGAAAAACGACAAGTCATCATTAGGACAACGGAAGTTAATAGAAGAAAAGTCTTGCATAAGACATTTTGTCAAAATAAGTCAGTTGTTGAACGGAAGTAAGCATCACTACGTGACTATCGAGTATCAATCGAGCAAAGAGTAGATGATNCATTATTCGATTTCGACAAAAGTCACTGCTTTCTTATTCATTATTTTACATCTAAAACGAAATATGGTTTGTGTCGAATCAGACTGTTGTCTCCCACCTATGGTGAACAAGAGAGCTGAGATGTCTGTCTATCCTATTGTCATTTCTCAAGACACCTGTTACTTTGATAGAAAATGTGTGTGTGCCATATACTTACGCTTGTCATTTTGTTCGTCGTAATAGCGACAAGCATCAGTATAGTCTTTGTTGCACTGTCTCCCTCTCTCTCATCATGTCGCAGAACTAAACTTAATTGTGGTAATAAAGAAAACGGAGGAGAGAGAGAGAGACGATTTTGTTCATCCATTCATTTCTCGCTCTGCCTCTCTCCTTTTCTCGTCCCCGTATATTGAATGAACAGAACAAGAGAGAGAGACGTACAGAGTAAGCGAAAGAGAAACGAAGAAGGAAAAAAAGATGAGCATAAAACCGCAAACGTACGCCATAGAAGTAGAAGAAAAGAGAACAACTGAAAACTGTTGTTATTGTTAGAAACAGTGACAAGTAGGAGTATCATTTTTCGACATTCTACCGGTAGTAATAGTGATGATCATCATCATTAGCTAATGGACTATATTTTCATGATCATCCGCCTCTCTTCTTCAATCTCTTTCGGTCAGATGTAATGTGAAAAAAAGATTTGAAGCACACGCGTATATGTGTCAGTTGTTTGGAGATGTGCGTGTTCGACTGGTCAGTATACAGGAGAGAAGAAGAGAAACATTATAATCACACACATGCGCGCGCTTCATGTCGCCCTTCTACTTAATTGACATGGTTGGCACGCCCTAATTAGACTTTCTTTCTCATATTCATTGTCGAGCTTACTCATCGAGGGCATCCGCATTTGTAAGAAAAGAAGAGTAAAAGCATTTAGAATCTCATCCGATCTTTCTTTTTTACTCTATTCACTTAGATAAATACAGCTAGCTATGATCTACAAAACCTTGAACTGAACAAACATATATATCTATTTGAACGCACGACAAGATTTTCTCCATAGTTCATCTATCATCGCCTTAAGTAATCGAGCTTCCATTCATAATAATAGTCATTCTTTGTCAACTTCTGTAGCCGACGTCATTGAAAGTCCTTGATAAAACTGCAAACGAACTTTGCCTTTGGCTTATCATGAAAGTGAAATAGATGAACATATGTATACATGCAAAACGGGCGTTTCATTTTTTGTGAACTGCCGACCACCCACTCATTTTATCATTGTCGCATGATTAGATTTAGAAAGCAAAAAAAAACGAAGACAAATTCAAGAACATTGACAAACGATGAAGATAGCCGTTTGATTTTCTCCATCATCTTCTTTCTTTTCAATTTAACTCACTATGACATGAGACAACGATGGAATCGAATTAGTGATGTGTCAAACGAACGAACGAGAGACCGGAAAAACATGCTGAACAACTGAAGATGAAGCATAAGTAGAAAGGGGATATGTCATCTGTCATATGATGGAGGTCATTCGATTTCTTCTAGACACAACTTCTTGATTAACGCCTCGAGTTCAAGTAGACATACGTTGTTGATGTCAATGTCAGATTGGAAATTAAGTTTATTGCAAGACTATGACTAAAGTTAGAACATAAATGTAATCGGTCTTCGTCGTGTTTTTTTTTCTTGATTAAATGCAAAAAGCAAAATTGATAATTTTTCATACATTTGTTCACATCGTATGGTTAATACTTTGATCTGTCAGAAAGTTAATGGATCGAATCAGATGCTTGTGTCTCTTCTCTTTCGATTCATCATGTATGATGGACCATCAGAATTTAATGAGAAAGAAAGAAAGAAAATTACTATTCCGGAAGCAAGACAGAAAAAGAATGTTTCAATGTTCCAGCGATTTTAAATCACTCTACATGCCGTGAACAGACTATTCATAATTGAGTTTAATATTTAATGAGTAGATGATCATAAAATCGAAATACTTTTGGGCTGATCTGTTGATTTATTATACCCTATTGAATCAATTGAAAACACAATTTCATCGACTAGACTGAATAACTCGTGCGAGTTAGAATGTCTCAGTCATTTTTACTTTTAATTTAAAAAGAAAATCCCGTAGCCAACCACTCTGAATGTGGTCGCTTCCCTCCTTGCCGCATCACGAGGACGCAACAAGGTGCGATCATCAAAGGAAGCAGGCCGAGCTCTCGAGAAGAGAGCAGCCCCATCCTACTTCACGCTCAAGAAGAACCACTGCCACTCGTCATCGTGGGTTGTTTGGGTCTTCTTTGGCTATGGGTGTTTTGTCGATATGTACTACAGAAAATGATCCTGTGAAGTACAATCTTAACGTTTTCAGTGCTGCAACAGGGTTTTTATAGTCGTTTACGGAGCAAATATTGCATAGTAAATCGTTGTGTTTTTCGTTCGGTTAACGATATTCATCCATCGGTATAGATGTAGTTAGTTCGAATCAAAGACATCAAATGCGTCTTTTACAATCGTTTTAGATCTATTCATTATTATCTTTTTCTGCGACGCACGCGTACTTCGTTAAGACGTTGATGTACATCTAGAGTGCGTTCAGATTAAAAAAAACTACATATCTATGTGAGGGATCTGAATGAGGCACTATCTGAGTAACTTTTGTGGACTGTGGAACTTAAATTATAATATACACTACAATTCTAACGGATATAAATTCTTATTATGAATACTTCTCTTTTCTCTTTCGTTCAATTATGGCTGTATAGTCACTAAATGAAATGATGTCATTAAGTTGCGTTTCTATTGTGAATTTTATATGAAGTGAAGAAGTAGAGGAAAGAAAAAAAAACGTAGTATATTGCTCACATCCAATCAATATCACCGTTTCTGTATCTATATCATTGAACACGACTTTTCAGTGGCTTCCGAATGTGTGAAAGAGGCAATCTTGCTCTGCTCAGAATGAACGAGTTGTGGGATTCTAACATGATAATAAGCAAATATATTCACGAAACGGTCAGAAAATGCTTGAAATCTGGCTGAAGGAGCCAGTGGCCGTTACCGGTTCTGACAGGTACTTCTCGATTCTAGACGGAGCCTACCAAATCTGATCATCGAATTTTTCGACATGGAATACGGCGAAAACTAAACGAATGTGATGGTTGAGAACACTATTATGGGTGTGTAGCGCAGTTAAAATCTAAATATGCTAATCATGCATACAATAACATTTTTATTTGTAGATGAAGCGAAGGTATCCGTGAAGAATAACTCTGATCAATAGAACATGGCCATATCCTTTTTTGTCATTGAGAAAAAGTCTTCTTTTAAATGAACAAGCGTGGACTGACACGAAACGATTTTTTCTTCTGTTCTTTCCTGAAATTAAAATAAAAATGTAAAACAAAACGAGTATGTATAATATAAACCGCAAGGGTTTTAGTCTTTCGAGACTTGAAAACGCATATGCGCGTTCGAACATGTTTCTACAAAGACAAATAAGCACAATTCAATCCAAGAATGCAAGTCATTGGATAGATTTTTCTATATTTGATGGATTATAATTGATTAGACGAAAATAATCCGGTCTTGAAGGAGCTAATGAATACCGCACTCACTCGATAAAATATCAGATTATCATTTGAACCATCCACACGAAATGGTAAACTAGCAGCTGTAGCTCAACGATCATTGACTGATTTGTCGACGAACATTCAGCGCCACGTGAAGCTTCAAATTACTGCCAAATAATGTGCTGACCTTTGGTAATCCTCATCTTTGACAAGCGCCAGTGTTCATTGCAACTTCATATAAACTCTTTGTTATTTCGTAAAAGAAAAGTCCATGAGAATAAATTGTTGATCAGAGTGTCATAAGGCCAATAATTCAACGATAAGTTATTCGTTTACATGAAAATGTACGAAACTAACGACAAAGCACTAAACATTTTTGAAATAAATGGCTACAAAGTAGATATCGGCAAGTCAAGTCAAATTTAACAACGTGAAGTCCAGTTGGCTTTGACCATAAGCCAATATAAGTTACTTTTCTAACATGATAGTGATACAGAAGTTCAAAATATTCATTAAAACCGCTCCTTTTATGGCTCCTACTGAATTTGAATTAGTAGCCTAATTTTAAATCGAATCAAGTTAAGTTTGACTTGACTTCCCCATCTCTGCTATTCGTAGACTATGTGTGCCAATGAGAATTAAAACAACACTCAGCTGAAAACGAAGCACATATCGTGATCAGTATATTTCTATCCGGCTCTACTTTTTTCTTTTATTTTTGATTTAAAAAGAAAATCCCGTAGCCAACCACTCTGAATGTGGTCGCTTCCCTCCTTGCCGCATCACGAGGACGCAACAAGGTGCGATCATCAAAGGAAGCAGGCCGAGCTCTCGAGAAGAGAGCAGCCCCATCCTACTTCACGCTCAAGAAGAACCACTGCCACTCGTCATCGTGGGTTGTTTGGGTCTTCTTTGGCTATGGGTGTTTTGTCGATATGTACTACAGAAAATGATCCTGTGAAGTACAATCTTAACGTTTTCAGTGCTGCAACAGGGTTTTTATAGTCGTTTACGGAGCAAATATTGCTTAGTAAATCGTTGTGTTTTTCGTTCTGTTAACTATGACTCATTGGTATATATAACACGCACGCATAAATGAAGGAAAAAAGAAAGAAAATCGGCAGTCGAATAGTATACGTTTGAAATGTGTATGGAGGAAAAGAGAGAGAAAATTTGAAGAATTAAACGATTAATTACACTCAGAATAATATGAATGTTGATTATTTAATGAGACGAAAGCAGCAGGGGAAAATGAAAGTCTTCGTAGCTGTTCATCTATTGAAGTTTGCAGGTTTTTTCGCATTCAGCTTTGGTGGCAAAATTGTTTTCGTTGCCAGCACATCCTCCGTAAGCGAAATTTTCACAGGATTTCTTTGATGAATTGTAATAAAAGCGCTTAAAATAGGCTTTACATGGACCAGTAACTGAGGGTTGTTTACAGACGACTAAAATGAACGATGATATATTCATTCTAATTGAAAGGAAAAGTCAAAGTACCTTTTGGATCGGTTATCTTCTTAGTATGTTTCTTGGCTACCGTATCACAACGTGTACCAAATGTACCATTAGCATTTTTTTGAACGAAACATCGTTGATGTGGTCCACATAGTATTGGCTAAAAGATAAACATACACTCTTTTGAGAAGAACATTTTCCAGTGAATTCGAACCTTTCCTGGTGGATTACATGGATCGTGACATTTACAAATTTCACAGCCATCTAACTTTTGAAATCCATATGGACAGACTCTGGATTTACCGGGACATTTCACCGGTCCGCATACCTTCTTATCTTTTGTTTTTGATGACACCATATTAGGGGCTTTACCGACTACAAGAATATAACTCTTATTGAAGATCTGTCCCATCAACATGTTGTAGTCAGTTACTTCGAATAACAGGAACATCAGCTGTTGGTGATGGTTTAGTGAGATCAACGCGTATATTCATGTCATTTATGAATTGAAGTTGATTGTTAGGACCATTGATTCGAACAGCTACTGAATAACTACGATGAGATTTGATCTCTGCTGAATTATATTCGATTTTAAATGGAATGGGAAATTCGGTAGCTTGGGTAATAGTTACTAATGCAATTACTTTTGCTGCTGCGTCCATCAGACTAATATCTTGTAATCTAACTTCAACTTTGGAATTTTTTTCGATATGATTGACACCATCATGAGTAATTTTTCCAGTAACAAATCGTTCAGCAGCCAAAGTACCTAGATGAAATCGATCAAGATTTGGAATATGTTTTGATTATAAATAACTTACTTCCAATAGTATAGAATAAAACTATACTGAGAGTGATCAAAGACAAAAGACGAAACATCTAGAAAAGAAAAATTCGGTAGGAGTAGATTTACAACTTCGGCACAAGTTTATGCTCTTCAAAAAATAGGTAACAGTCCAGAATGTCCTCGGACGAAATGTCCTTTTTCTTTTCGTTCGCGGACATTTTCCAAAGGACATTCTCGCCTGTATTCTTCAAATATATATGAATATTCTGACGGCGTCCTATCGACGAATAGCAATTTCGTTTATTCGACACAAGATGTTTGTTATTAATACAGAAGCAGAAGGAAATGACCAAAACATATCGAAGTGAAAGCATCACCCTTATAGATGAGTAGCTAAAGTCTGAAATTTGAAAAACTAAATCAATGCATGATTATTTTCATAAAGAAAGATTAATATTAATCAAAGTATTAATATGACATACACACACACACACACACACACAAATGAAATATCCTATCAGTGTAGGAATCTCAAACTAAATATTTAGTCTACTCCGATGAAGATTGATCATTGCTTGCATGAACGTTCACATTCGGATTTCGACTTGAAATTATTTTTGTTGCCAAGACATCCTCCATAGGTGAATTCCTCACAAGTTTTCGCGGCTGTGTTATAATAAAAACGTGGTATCGCTGCCCTACATGGTCCGACTGCTGAAGGTAAATGGCAATCTATCGAGATAGAAATAACGAACAAGTTTCATTTATGATGAAATATGGCAAGGACAAAATTACCTTTAGGATCAAATTTTCCAGATTTGCCTGTTTTTTTCGCTGCTGCATCGCAACGAGTTCCAAATGTTCCATCAGGTTTCTTTTCAACGTGACATCGTTCCTTTTTGCCACAAACTCTTGACTAAAATGACGCAAAACCCGATCACCTCTATGCAAAGACAAACAATTCGTTCAATACTTTTCCCTGTGGGTTACACGGATCATGACATTTGCAGATCTCACAACCATTCTTTTTTTCATAACCATAGGGACATGTTTTCGTTTTACCATGACACTTGACTGGTGCGCATCCCTTTGCACCAGCAGCTACAGGTTTATGATCTGTCGCACCTAAATATCTATCATAGTGATATATGTAGTTTGAACACATATACTTACTTTCAATAGCATAAATGAATGCTGAAGTAACAAGAAGTAATGAAAATATACGAATCATCTAAATAGACTGAGAGTACAATCCGCGCTATAAAGTCCGCTTGAGAAATTGAGGGATATGTATACTATTTGACATTCGTTTATACTATCCCACTTTATATACTGACATGTTTCTCGAATTCTAATATCGAAAAAACATCTAAATATGTAAAGTGAGATTTGGTTTCGTTGTCAAGGTCGAAATTTAATTAATAGTTTATCTATAGGCAAACAACAGCAACAAAACAAAGAAATGCATGACATACTTTTACTGATAGAAAGTATTGAATTCTCTCACAATTGCTTTTTCGATAAGAATTCTAATCTAGAAATGAAGTTTTCGTAAAAGATGCTCGAACCTAGATGATTTGTAAACTCAGTATTTGCTTTTTTTTGTTCATTTTCTCTGAATGCTCATTGATTATATTTTGCTAATACATCAGTTGCCAATTTGTCAAAACGTTGAGCGGCCTCTAAGTTTTCTGTTCTTTATTGGCGCAGCAAAATGCATCCAACGCAATCCACAGTTGATCAAGGATGTTGACGACAATTGGCGTCTATTCTGCGAAAAGGAACGATGAATAAGCGCTCATGTAGTGTAATGTTTAAAAACTGAACGCCAAATTTAAAACAAACGGCTTGTACATCAATTCATGTCAAATCGAACGGTTCATTGTTAAATTCTCTGTTTCAAACATAAAATAAATCGTTCATATGACTTAATTTCAAGATTTTCTAGATTAATCATGAAATTATTAATTTATTTATTACATGTTTGTGTACTTCTGGCTGCTGTTGGTGCTCCACCTGTTGTAGAAAATGCTAGACGAGGAAAAGCGCCAGCACCTTCAAGTAATAATGAAGATTCTGATGATATGGTATCTTTGAAGAATTCTTCAATTTCGAATATCTATCTGTTATTTTTCTTTAGATAGACAAGCTTGAATATGGACGCTATTTAAAAGAAGTTGTGGAAATTCTGGAAAGTGATCCGAATTTCAAAAGGAAACTCGAAAAAGCGTCTGCCGATGATATTAAAGTATTTGATATGAGCAGAAGTTTGCCGTAACACTATCTTCTTCAATTTCAGTCGGGAAACATTGCAGAACATTTGAGTCTTGTTCAGCACAATATTCGTTCGCAACTTGACGAAGCAAAGCAACGAGAAATGGCGCGATTGAGACAATTAATCGGAAGAAAAATTCGCACTCTAAGTGGTAAGACTCATTGAGATTTGTAATCATCAGTTCGATAATATCTATTTCTAGATAAACAACGTAATGCATTGGCTCGAATTGATCCCAATGGAGAACAAATAAGAAAACTACTTCCTCAACATCTAGATCATGACAATTCGGATACCTTCAATGAAGCTGATCTTGAACGGTTGATCCGACATGCATCGAAAGATCTTGATGAAATTGATCGTCAACGGGAAGAAGAATTCAAACAATACGAACTACGTAAAGAATATCAACGACGAGCGAAGTTAGCTGTAAGTTTCGACTTCATCTTCTCTCAATTATCGTTTCTCTCTTACAGAAACTTACTAAGGACGAGCGAAAACGACTAGAAGAATTACACCATGAAGCGCTAGAACAGAAGAAACGTCATCGTCCAGTGAACCATCCTGGCAGTCGTGATCAAATGGAAGAAGTTTGGACAAAAGTAGATAAGCTCGAAACAAACCAATTTAAGCCGAAAGCATTTTTCAAATTACATGACATAAATGGCGACGGATTTTTAGATGAAGGAGAGATCGAAGCGATTATGTTACAAGAGGTTTGCAGAAGACGAAAGATAATTCCTTCTCGTTCATTTCCCTTTTATGATTCTAGGCAGCGAAGATCCATGACGGTCCAGCAGATGCAGATCCCGTTGAGAAAGAAGAAGAAATGGAGCGAATGCGACAGCACGTGATGAGAGAATTTGATAAAAATAACGATCGAATGTTATCCTTCGAAGAATTTGAACATGGCATCGATGGGAAAGATGCCAAAAACGATCAAGGATGGAAGGTAAGATATTCACAATGAAATGCTTTTCCTAAATCGTATTTTCTTCTAGTCGATTGAAGACAATCCTGTTTTCTCTGATCAAGAATACCAACGTTTCGCAGAACACATGCCCCCTATCTCAACTGTAATTGAATTTAGATAATAATTCAAATAAGATATATTCTACTCGTTCTTTTTCAGTCAATTCCTCCTCAACAAACCCCTTCAACATCCTCGTCTAGTGTGCAAGCACCGGTAGTATCGGAAACAGTAGCGAATGCATCATCAGTCGTTCCTGCAAATCAACCATTGAATATTCCTCGCGCTCGTCCTGCAGCGAAAACACAATAGATATATTATCATTCTCGACAATACAACTCGTATTCAAGAACCTGATTTCAGCATTCAAATTCTTCTCTCATTCCGCCATTATTTTTGTTTCAGCATGAGAATCTCTACTACTCGTTATTTATTTTATTTTTGTTTTGTAATTCACCCGTTATCTAAAGTATCATACAAATAATCAAAATCAAAATCGGTTTTGCCTATCGAACAATGGCAAAATCATGAACAAATAAAAAAAAGCCATTATAAATTTTTCTTACTCAGCTGAACTATGTGAAAAAAGCGTTCGTAGAGGAATCATCGGTAGACCGTTGTATTTGCATTTTACAACAGAGATTCTCCGAATGTTGCTCGAATAAGACTGCATCCAACCGTAACTGTGTCTTCACAATGATTACCAATAGCTGGATTAACTTCAACCATGTCTAATCCAACTAATCGTCCAGTTTTGTGCAAAGCTTCACATATATAATGACCTTCACGGAACGTTAATCCACCGCGAACAGGAGTGCCTGTGCTTGCAGCAACAGATGGATCAAGTGCATCAATATCGAATGAAAGATGTATTGGTCCTTGACCATCGCCGTCTTGTGATAAATAATCAATAGCCATATCCACAACTTGGCCAATACCGTACCGATCAATTTCATGCATTGAAAAAGCTTTTATATTATATTTTTTTAGAGTTTCTTTTTCCGCTTTGTCAACATCACGTAAACCGATGTAGGTAAGATTTTCCGGCTTTAAGCAAGGCTCAATCCAATCCAAGCCTTCGATGCTTTTTTTGACGAGACCAAGAAGAAACGATAGAGGCATTCCATGTATATTGCCACTTTCAGTTGATTCAACGGTATGAATATCAGCGTGGGCATCAACCCAAATAACTTTTAAATCGCGTCCGAACCGTTCTTTAATTGCTCGTGACATACCACTGATAGTTCCAATAGCCATGGAATGATCACCACCTATTTGTAAAGCTAATCGGCCTTCTTTGGCATGACTATAAACTTGTGTCGTGAGAATTTTGTTAACAACACCAACAGTTCGCGGACGTTTAACAATACCTATCGGTTGATCTGATTCGGGAAAGAATTCTTTATAAGTATGAATTTTATTATCTGTTAACATCACATTGAAATTCATATCTTGAAGTTGTTGAATTAAATTTGCTTTCAGGACATATTCAGGGCCCATATCTACTCCTTCTCTTGGTTGACCACCACTAAATGCCACGCATGTCACACCAATATCTCTTTTACTAATGTATTTCCATTCAGATACATTATCTAAAGCCATATTGTTCTTAGGATAGAAGACGTCTGTTCGTTGAGTTTGATTAAAAATAAATAAGCAACTTCAGTTGATATGTATAACCTTCAATTCAATTTTTATCATGGAGGCGTTGCTCGTTGTTCTCACGAAGGCGTGTCCCGAGAGAAACGCATCATTTGGCCTCTCTCCCACGAAGAGAAAAACGAGAAATCAGCTTAGTCATCGAGATTTCTTATCAGTTTCATAAAAAATACGCATTTATTCCTCTCTGTCGTACGTTGGCATAAAGAAAGTACAACAAGAACAACTGTGACAACATAGAATCAATCGTATTACATTGACAATTATCTGTACACGTACAACAATAGGTAATCGAACAGACAAGAAGAAAAACAAAATTATATCGTGATCAGTATAATTTTGATTGATTTAAAAGAAAAAGCACGTAATATTTATAGAACATGTTACATCATCGTGCTTCAAACAAAAGTCCTTGTACCATGCTCATGTAACATGTGAAATATCTCATGTGTTGTTGTCCTCGTACGACAAAATCATGCTGACAATTATCTGTTTTCTCTCACGTATCAATACTTCGAAAATGAAAAGATAATCATATAGAAAAATAGAAGAGTTATTCGGTAGGAAGATCGAATATCCATGTTATTTTAATCTTCTTCCTAACAACCAACACTTGCTCTTGCTTGATTAACAAGTTGACCTTTTCGTCGTAAAAGCGATGAAAAGAATGCACTTAGTTCGTGACGAAATTTCGATGCACCATAGCAATAAACAAAAAAGTTTATCTACAAAATCAAAATAGAATTTGAGTTCGTTCTCTTATCTCTGTCGAACTTACCGCATGACTGGTAAATTGTATACATAAGAGTATGCCTAATACAATGTATTTCAATGGTTTACGATCCTTTAAGTAGTTTCGTAAGAAAACGTTGTAGATCATAACCGGTGTTGTCAAGAGAACGAATAGAAATGTGACAGATAAAAGTATATATGTTAATTGCCGCTGTTTACGTTGACGATTTGATGTATTTTTCACTGAAACTCTTCGGCAATCAACTGCTGACATGGATCTTTGCCGATGAGTTGATAATATTGATCGACGGATAATAAAACAATTGGAAATTAACATGATTGAGAAAGGAATAAAGTTATATATAATCACGTGAATTTTTTCCCATTTTGGAAATATGTAATGTCGATCGTTCGGACGGGCGTAACACACATAACATGTACGTTTGGCAAATGGAGTACAGTTCGGTTGTCGATAACCATTTAGAAATAATAAGTGAAGATTTAATGAAATAATAATAATGGTTATTGTAAGAATGATATAGGTCGAACGATCTGCTCGACCTAATTGTCGATTCCAAAAGAGGAAATGTATATTCAGGCAACGATCAACACTAACTAATGTTAAATACCAAGATGAAAGCTGTAAACTAACAAATGCAATAAATGATATTAAACGGCATGTAAATATGGATGAATCTTCTAAATCATTTTGATAAGGATTGATTAAATGCTTATAAAATAAGTTCAAATTCCATGAATATAATGAACAGAGATCAGCAGATGCAACTGCAGTCAAATAGCGCATTGTTGTATATTGACGTAGATTGGCTCGAAGAAGAATAATGATTGTTAACATGTTACCTAGAAGGCACAATTAATGAGCCAATCGAAGCAATAATTTACTCACCAATAGTTCCGACGATGATCAAGAGAAGTGCATAGATTGCTGCACCGTAGAGAAGTGGATGTCGATGAACATGATTACTGGATGAAGTTGAGAAGAATATGTCAGTCTTGTTGAATACCGATGTTGGTCCGAGAAGTAGGGAATAATTTGGGGATAATATATCGGTTTCATACATTAAAGACAGTATAGGAAGAGACTCATCAAAATTATCGAAGTCGTTGTCCTAAATAGACATAAATAACAAATTGCACATGATGATATAAGGCAGAAAACTTTTCGTTTGATAGTTCGTAAGTATTACCATGAATTAATTCTCCACGATCGACGTTCTTTGGCTAGAAATTTTGTTAAGAAAGGAATCATATTCAAAGAGATATCTCTATCAATCGTATATTAAATTGATCCTCTATATTCTAAACCAGAATGGAATCTCTGATTAATTTAGTTTTGTCTTTTCTTTTCCCCTATCTCGATACATATTTTTGTATCACATCAAACTTAATCTGAATAGCAGAAAATTGCATGTCTAATGAAGCATATGTCCTGCTTTGTTAGAAATCCTAATTCAAAGAAAATAACATCACGTACGTTCTTCATTGACGATATCTTTTAATCTCCGATTGACAAGCTGGTTGAAACGAGTTCGTCTTGCTGTATTAGTTGTCCTTTACGTTCCCGAGACTGATTTACTTCTTTCTTCACTGTTTGCTTTTGTATCCCCCGGAGAACTGCAGACATTTTCCTCGTTCACAAACTTCTCCAAAATTAAGACCTTATGTGTTGTTAAAGTACATGAATTTGATTGATCTTTCTTCATTAGGCAAGCCTACTGTGAATGATAATGACACCAATCTGAAACAGTACATTCGCGAGTGTTCTTTGTCAAAGCAACGGTTTTAATTGCTTGCTATCGTCTTTTCTATTACATTATTTCGAGATAATAGACTGTTGAAGAAAGAAAA
This sequence comes from Adineta ricciae, assembly GCA_905250025.1. Lineage (NCBI taxonomy): Eukaryota > Metazoa > Rotifera > Eurotatoria > Adinetida > Adinetidae > Adineta > Adineta ricciae. The sequence goes on along the minus strand of CAJNOJ010000010.1, from coordinate 878,662 downwards.
GACTACGTGTATAACTCATGTTTTTACTGATAACATCAACAGAACATAACTGTGTAATATGCTCCTTAGCATACTCAATTCACGGGTATCAACAAACAATGAAAAGATCATTGTTGTAGGGATTTCCTTGTGTTGTTGTTCCTTGTATATCTAGGGATATCGAGTACTTACGAACCATCAAGATAAACAAAGAAAACCCAGGCTCTATACTAGATTTTTGGTATTTGTCGACTTATTTTAAAGGGAAACGCGCATTTTGATCATTTTCATTTCGATTACAGATTTCTCGAGAGTACGCAAATGAAAAGCTAGTCTAGGTTATATCGTTATTTGAAAAGAAATGATTATTCTCGTTTCTTTTGTACAACACGACATGGGAATTATCCAAAAAAAAAACTCAAACCGTAATCTATTTCAGACGATTACTAATCAACTGAAAAGCAAAATAGGCATATATGTCATCTCTTTACAGAAAAAGACATAGACTGAATAAGGACAGAAATTGCTGAAAAATAATATACACATTACATGTCCTCGTGGGTGAAATGAACTATACCATATACTTACATCGTGTATTTACAAACATTAGATAATATTAATATAGACTGATGTTTACAGCAGGATTTCAACATGCAGAAAAACTCGATAGAAGATTCGCACGGCATTTACAATTGAAATAACGACGAATGAAGCTATTCTTGTAGCTCATGGGATGGTGATTATGGTAAAAACGCGATTTTCGATATCCATAAGAGAATTTTAATCTTTCTTTTTCTATTTTACGAAGAAAAATATTCACGACAGAATCCTTTGTTCTCATTGTGAGCACTGTCACTCGAAGAAAAACGTTGTGCTTCATACTTTTACACTGTTTAAGTACATGAACGTATGATCGGTAATTTCTAAATAGTATTTACATTTGAGACACTCGATTTTATTCTTTCTAATTTTATTGTAATCCTGTAAAAGTTACTCTTTTAATGAATGATTCCGTCGGCTTAAAATTAAACTCATAAAATAAACCAGCATAGAACAATGGTGAGGTTAAGGAGTAAAACTATGGTTTTCTACAAAATAGTTGTGTACTTCCAGTATTCAAAAAACCTGTAAGGCTTCATTTTCTACCTGTCTAATGATTAGAAACTATGCGAAACTCAAATGATAACATTTACCACTAATCATTTTTCATATTTAAATTTTTTTGCTTTCATGCAATAGGTTTTTACCTTACCTGACAGATCTATTGATTGACAAATTTTGAATGAATATTATTTTCGAAGTGATACCTGTGCCGTTCATAGTTTATCAAGTATTCCAGTGGATGAATATCTTTAGGGGGAAAAAGCCCAGTATAAATAAAATATTTCAATGTCAATGTTATTTTACCGAATAGCGAATATTTTGAAGAATAAATTGTTTAAATTGATTGAGGAAACGAGCAGGATTTACATATATTTGTCATTGCCACATAATTGATTGGTAAGCTCTTTAATTCCATCGGGAGAACTCTCTTTTTTCCATAAAAGATAGCTACTACAAAAAAAGAGATTTGACTTGCTATGATTGTCATCAATTAAGTCAAATAACAATACACGAATTACTTAAAATCGTAATTACCTGGTACTGAACCTATCGCAAGATTTTTTTACGTAAAATATTACAGTTCAAAGGATTCGGCACGAGAGCGATCGGTTTCTTCGTATTTTGAAGCTTCCATGGCAGCAGTACTCTCACGAATTGAATTTAGAACATACATAAGCCTCAATACGATCTCGTACGTCTTCCCGTCGTTGACATCAATGGTTAGGGACTTGAGGAAAGTTTGAAAAGTGAACCTAAACAATATAGGTCATATTTCACCTAGTTTCAACGAAGTGAGCAGTACTCACTCGATTGCACATATTCGAACCAAATGACTTTCATGAAAAGATACTCCGGTCTTCTGTTGCAATTCAGTCATGAGGGTGTGGGTGTGTTTCTCTATTCATGCTGGTTCATATTATCTATGATTTGTTTTGTTTTCGTAGATATTATGGATGTAAACAGACATGTGCTCATCGTTCACCGATCCGGTGGATCTGAGTTTATAAAGGCAACAGATGTGATTACAAATCCTTATACAATGATCTTTTATAGTACTCTTCTCATACACCAGATAGTGTGTATCTCATCGTGTTTATGTCAAATGAACATTTGTCATTGTGTAGCTTTCAGAAAAGTTCAATGGTGTTGACGATTTAAAGTATTCAATGTTTGTAAAGAGTTTATTGGTTGGAATGGTGATATATAGCGTAATGTCTTCATCTCGTTTTATGACCCAGGTATGAATCATCATGATGATTATATAGAAAATAAATCAGACGAAAATAGATTCGTTTTACTTTTCCTTTCTCTTATTTCTTTATTTGTTGTACAGAAATATAACGACCAGTGTACCTGTAAATATTTTATACGCAAGAAGAGACCGCATTATTCAAGAAGGGTGTGTGTTTTATCCTAAACATACCCATGATACCGGAGTTTTCTAACAGAAATGTATTCAGTTTCGCGCTGTTAGAATAAGTTACAATCCGTTAACCGAATTACAAAGATTAGTGGATAGCATTGATGGTTCGGGTGAACTAAGAGAATATCAAGTAAGTAGGTTGAATCGATTATGGAAAGTATCTAAACAAAATTTCGGTGAAAGATATGAAAAAGTGACAATACCAAGGCAAAAGAAGGCAAATTTCAATAGAAATTCTTTGTCAACATTATGATTAAACGAACTACATAGTTTGATCCTTAGTGAGAATCTTCATTTGAAGAAATAAGGAATGCGTCTCTTTCGTTACGCTATCTTGTCGAATGATTGATCCAGTCACTAAGAAAAAATGACCGTTCGCTGTTTTGGGCAGCAGGTTGAGTTCTCCGTATCCACTACTGCCTCGTTTTCTCTTCCTTTCGCTTTAGGTATATGTGGTCATTCTCAAGTGGAGAGTAGTGTCGATTTATACATTGTTAATACGAGTGAGTTAATAAGATTGCTTTGCAAACTTAAACGTTAGATACAATTTTTTTCTTCTTTGGATATTCCTCCAGCTGCTTCATGACACGTCGAATTGCTGAAAATGAAATATCAGTTGATTGGAATCGGGCGAACTATATGGACAATCGCTTGTTTGCTCGGTATTCGAATAAAACACATTCTTCGTCATTAAATGACGAAAGAACATATTGGTTCATTCCAATCATGATACAATCGAAATTTATATCTCATAGAAATGAAAACTGAACAAATGAATATTCGCCAAACATTTCCATGTCTATATATTTAAGTCACAATGCCAAGAAGATTTCGAAGTTTGGCATTCAGATGCTTTTGATTCTCTTTCTCAAATCGTTAGTTAACGTTCATTTGTTTCGAATCAATTATTTCAAAGTGATATGAAACGAGTTTGAATTAGATGTAAATGAGAAATGATTAGAACAACTTAAAAATACACTTACTCGACAAAACCAATTCGTTTATTGATCAATCAAACTGAAAAAAAGGAAAATTGATAGGATTCAAATATTGATTCACAAGAAAATCGTTTTTCCAACAGTTGTTACGAATATTTCAAATAACTCTACTGCAATTTGACATGAATCATCGATGGATATTCGGTTATTTAGTATAGAAAACGTTTCTCTACTAATTCGTATATCATGGCGATTAGAACGGACAAAGTAAAATACAAAAAATACCTAGACTTGATTGAAATTTCCATTATTCAATACGTGCGTTGTTATAAAAAATTCTATTTTATTGATTTGGTACTTTTATTGTTACTGAAATTTTAAAAAATCACTGTTTTCCCGCATCGATCTCTTTATAATGTAGGTCATAAAGTAAAAGTCACCAATACAAAGAAAAATAATGCTTTGAATACTTTTAATTCGATTTTATGAAAAGAACTCCATTTAAAAAAAGGAATTATTTATCCTGATGGTCTTTTAATCGCATAAATGTGCGACTTTTCGTATGATATTCTTGTACTTTACTAGCATTGACTATTTCTTCATCACTGTCATCAACAATTTCTCGAAGTTGAGTTTTATTTCGCTGCACGTCTGGCTGTCTTCTATTATTTTCCGATGGTGAAGCTTGTTTTGGTGCGATGTATCCTTCTAATTGTTGTATTTCATTTCGAATTCGAGTTTGTTGCTGGATTAAAAACTGCAGTTTTTGCAATTTCAATTGTTTTTGTACGTAGTCATCTATTATCGAGTAAATATGAATTAGGGAGAGAGAGAGAGAGAGAGAGAACAGAGGAAGAATCACCTACCTTGATTTTGCTGAATACTTTGTAAATCCGCTTGTTTCTCTAACATAACTTGTTCAAGTTGTTTTCGCTGCTCTTGACATTCTTTTAATAAACTTACATTTGTTGTTAATTGATTATGATCGATATCTAATTGGTTACGAATGAGAAATAATTTCTCCTGTTGACTCGTTAAATCTTTTCTCAATTGATCGAACAGTGGATCGTTGACGATCGAGCGTTTACCTAAAATATGATTGATATGTTCGATCGTTCCCTTCAACAATTTATTATGACGAATCAGGGCTGTTTCATTTTGTCGGACTACCATTGAACATGTTTCAAGCGTCAATTGTTCAGTTTCATTATGCAAAGAAGCAATTTGATTCTCTATTTGTTGAACTTCGCTCTGCAAAACTTGAATTTGATCCAATTTTTTTTGTTCAACATCAGACATTGACTGTTTTTCATCGATGATCTGTTGGTTCGATTGATTAATTAAATGATTAAGACTGTCAAGAACGATTTGAAGATGCTGATCAGCAACAGGGAGTTCACACCGAGAGTTTTGGTTTGTTGCACTAGACATTGTGGTTTTCGTTGAAATGAAGTAAGAAAAGATATAGAAATATTTATCTTTCGTAGGATGATAAAAATTATTATCATTAGCAAAACAGAAGAACGTCCAAGTCTTTTTATAGATCAACTCAACATTTCGTTGCAACTTAGTTTATTGATGTGTCAAATTCTCATTGAACTATCCTATGTTTTAATAAATTCTATAGGAAGGACAAATGTTCACCGATGAGAAGAAAACAAAACGATGACATTTTTATTTGGCACCGGTGGATGAAGGTTCGATGGGTGTCGGAGACGATGAAAGTTTAGCGAGACGAGCTCGTTCACGTTCAACAGCCTCTCTAACATAGGAACTAAATAAAACATTCAAATGTCATCATATGTACAAGTGCTCAAATAATGCAAAAGATACATACTAATCGTTATAAGTTGGTTCATTTTTCCATCGCGCCAACAGGTCATATTTATATTGGAGATAGATTAGACCATAGAATGCTAAACCAAGGGAAAGAGGAATTTGAGGACGATCCACAAAAAGCCATTCAACAAATCGACGACCACGAAATGCAAACAGCCCTTCGCGAATTAAGCCCATTGTCAAAGGTTTCTATTTCTGTTCTTGTTTCTTAGTGAGTAGTTCTTGACGTGTACGTCCTGTACGATTCCAACCAATAATTTGTGGTCTACAAATCAGCGATTCATCCGACATAATGTCGTTTGATATGTTGCATTACCTGATATATTCTAATGGTACTAATAAATAAAAACACGCTGAAAAAGTTCCAATAAGTAAACAAGCAGTTGTGAAGGAAATGGATCCACCAGTAGGAGCAAAGATTCGCCGTGTTCGAGTTTGTAATGGTTTAACGTTGAATGGATCGTATCCTGTGGTGGATGATTGTGTACTCATTCACTATCTTGCTTTTCTTTCTCGTTAGCAGGTGGCGATAAATAAGGAATGCGAAGACCTAGTAGATGACGACGACGTTCAGAAGGTGGCACTAACGCTGGACTAGAAAAAAGAGGAATGTCAATTTTTCGATTCATGTTTTCCCTTTGAATAATTCGTCACGAACTTTTGTTGAATTGACCACCAAGATATATGAATACCGATAAGGAGAGCTGTGAAAGCAACAATAGGCGAAAGGCGAGTTCTATAAAATTTCAAAAATCCCATTCAATTGGAAAAACAAGAGTTTTATCTACAATATTCACAAGATAAAGGCCCAGAATCTTTCCAAATGTTTATTAGACAATGAACAAAAAAGACTGATTCACAATAGATATTAAAAAATGTTTCAGTCTGTCGTCGTTCTTTTCATGAACAGAAGTTATTGTCGATTATTTGCCCAACTTCATTGGACCTTTACCAGCTGCTTTCTTTTTTGCATCTATATAAGTGAAAATCACGTGAAACGAACGGTCATGAGGAAGACTTTTCAATTACCTTCAAGCTTCTTTTGTTCTTCACGTTGTTTTTCTTTGAATGCCTTATCATCATCATCTAACTCTCGATCGTCCTTCTTGGGTTGTTTTCTAAAGAAATTAATGTAAAATCATTTTAAAACAATACAAAATGAGAATTTACAATGGTTTCAATTTGCCACCTTGACGTCCGGACATTGTATTGCGTCTGTTTTTTTACAACGAAATAAATGATGTAAGCTAAATACTGTCGTATCGATGGTGTAATGTAACAATTATTCCATGATTCATTGATTGCAGTCATAGACCAATCATTAAAGAGAGACAGTTCATCAATTCTTTCCGTTTTCGAATTGAATTTTATCCGAAAAATTTGAATTGAAATGAAATCTTAAAATTTTTTTCTTGAGTTTTATTTGATCGATGTAACTAACAACGACATCTTCATCACTTTTGTTCTCCCTCCCTCTATACGTCTATCATCATATCATATACCCTTCATGCATGCACGTAGCGCATAGTTGTGTAGTGCAAACCCTTCCTTCTATCGCCATGCATCATTATTGCACACTTATTTTCTCTTTCTTTTGCCAATCGAGAGCATTCATATGATTAAAAATGCTTACAAAACGTTACCATAGTCGCCAATAAAAGAAAAACGTTGAGAGTAATCGATTTGTCTTAAAAATGATATGCATTCAAATATGCGAAAAACATGAACGACTTCTGATTTTTAGATTCTATGAATATGTCTGGAGATACTGATCTTAACATCGACAGTGTAATAGCACGATTACTTGAAGGTAAAGCAGTCCGTATGAAAAGGATCGATTTCCAATTTAAAAAAAAAACTTTTAATTTCAGTGCGTGGATGTCGACCAGGCAAAATAGTTCAAATGACAGAAGGTGAAGTACGTGGCTTATGCTTAAAATCTCGTGAAATATTTCTCAGTCAACCAATTCTACTTGAACTTGAAGCTCCACTAAAAATATGTGGTATGAAACAGAATTGTTCGATTCGTTTTGTCTTCAATCGCTTTTTTTGCTTCAGGTGATATTCATGGACAGTATACAGATTTATTACGGTTGTTTGAATATGGTGGATTTCCACCTGAATCCAATTATTTATTTCTTGGTGATTATGTCGATCGAGGAAAGCAATCATTAGAAACAATTTGTTTGTTACTTGCTTATAAAGTAAGGGTAAAGAACATTTCGTTTCGTTAGTTTTTGTTTTGTTTAGATAAAATATCCTGAAAATTTCTTTCTTTTGCGTGGGAATCATGAATGTGCGTCAATTAATCGAATTTACGGATTTTATGATGAATGTAAGACAGGACGAGCAGAGTTATTGAGTAAAACAAACAAATATTTTTCATGTCAAATTTTAGGCAAACGTCGATACAATATCAAACTATGGAAAACATTTACGGATTGTTTTAATTGTTTACCAATAGCTGCGATTATTGATGAAAAGATCTTTTGTTGTCATGGTGGTATGTATTCTTTATATGATCATATTCGATTCATTTCTCTTTTAATTCAAAGGTTTATCTCCTGATCTTCAAACGATGGAACAAATTCGGCGAATTATGCGACCGACAGATGTACCTGATACAGGTCTGTATTTGTTTATTGATAGAAATCGCCTGTAGACGTATTTGTTTTTTAGGTTTACTCTGCGATTTGTTGTGGTACGTGATTAATACGTTGCGTTGTTTTTGTTGATTTCCTAACGATATTATTATGACAGGTCCGATCCTGATAAAGAAACTCAAGGGTGGGGAGAAAATGATCGCGGTGTTTCATTTACGTTCGGCGCTGATGTCGTCGCTAAAGTGAGTCAAGCATATTCTTCTACTTAGCTGACTTTGGATTTGTTTATAGTTTTTGAATCGACATGATATGGATTTGATTTGTCGGGCACATCAAGTAAACGGAGAAGAAGGGACAAAAAGAAACAACATGTTTTCGTATTTATAATTAAATAGGTCGTCGAAGATGGTTATGAATTTTTTGCTAAGCGTCAGTTAGTAACGCTATTTTCAGCACCTAATTATTGTGGAGAATTCGATAATGCTGGTGGAATGATGTCTGTTGATGAAACACTTATGTGTTCTTTTCAAGTAATAATCATGACTTTTCTGCGAGAGATGATTTATTTTCATCTTCGTACAATTAGATTTTAAAGCCAAGCGAAAAGAAACCGAAATATCAATATGGGGGTTTAAATACCAATCGACCATTGACACCTCCGCGTGCACCGACGACATCGGCACCAACATCAGCAGGAGCACAAACTCAATCGAAAATCGGCAAAAAATAGAACAATGCTATTTGTTTATTTGTTCCTTTCATTGATTATGTATATAGAAAAAACAATTCATTACGTTTATTTGCTCATAATCATTGAAATCATGTAATGATATTTGATTATTTCTCATACCGTAACTGGATAACAACGAGAGAAATGATTTGTGAGCATAATCTTTTTCCTTTTCATTGATTTTATTCTTCAATATGCGATTGATAGCATCATCATTGTTATACTATTATTATTATCATTATCTACCTTTGTTCACCCAGTGTCTGTTTTCTTTTTCTAGTACAATTCATAAACAAAGAAAAGATTCGTTTTTTTTTCGACGACGTTTTTCTGTGTGTCCTTTGTTATCATTTATTTCTCTCAAAAATTCTCGCTTCTTGTTTTGTTTTTCTTGATCTAGAAAGTCATTTCAATAAAAGAAACAAAAAAAGAAGATGTTTCCGTCGATATGAATCCAAAGAGTCGAACCGAATCAGCATAGGCTTCGTCTAAGAATAGATATTCTATCAATAACAGAAAAAGATAAGATAGAATGTTTTTACATTCGGCAGAAACCTGACAAAACATGATTGTTATCAAATGATTTCCTCGCGAATATATGGCAAGACCTGGATTAGTATAAGCTTTTATTCGCTGTCATTTACTTTCCTTCGGAGGATGTACTCTGAAAACTCTCAGAAAACAGTTATAATTATTGTAGTAAACATTTGGTTGTAAGCATAAGTGAAGAGCCACTTATGTTCATGAAAGTTTTACAACACAATAGCTCACACGGTTTTTTTTCGAGCGTACGAACGAGAATTGTCGAAGGTTATCTCATATTCTGTTGTGCTTCACTGATTTTCTACATTGTCCTAATGATAATGTTGATTGTAAAGAAGTGCAGATGCAGAAAATCGTTCTTAATTTTCAACTTAATTTTAACTAGCTGCTTCGTCTCGAATGATCTACTTGATAATACCGATACTGAGTCTCGACGAATGATTTATCTACATGTTTGCAGTTTGTCAAAAAAAGTACAGATGGAAGTCAATGACACTATCTGAAGGATATGCGAAGAAGAACATATCGATGATGCATAGCATTTCTGTCAAAAATCTTTTCTGATAAATGACAGTCAAAAGTAGACTATACAAATAATAGCCATGTCTATTAGGAATTCATCGAATGTTTCCTTGTCAAATCTCACTCATTCCGCTCGATGATTACATAAGATGTGTTGTTTTTTGAGAAAACAAAGAAAAACTCGTTTAAAGTAAGTAAGAATCCCTATGGGAATGAATGTCCTAACTATGTAGAGCTTCGATTAGAATAACGAAACTGAAGCTATAACAAGTTAAGTACCGAATGATGAAAGAAGACAATTATAAATCGAATGAATATGTTAATGTCAAGAAAACTATCATCTTCACCACCGACAGAAATCATAATGAAATTGAACACATTCGCAAATTGAATTACGAGCAAATATATCCCTGACATTTGCTAATTAATTCCAAATGACAAGTCAAGTTCGAATAAACAAACAATTGATTATTTTATAGATACGCATATATTGCTTTTTCTTTTGAAATAAGTCCTTCTTCTATTACTGTATAACATGACAAATAATCAAGTATGTTATGTTTAATCTATATGATTAGAAAAAAAAAACCAACAAACAACTTTTTACAAAAATACTCATGTACAAAGAAGAAATTAGTTCGAATGATTTCTCTTTCTGCTTGTGTTCTTCTTCATAGATTATTTTCACATTGTGTTAAAGCGAAGAATTTCTAAGGAGAACGAAAGAAAGAAGACATATGCATCAACTACGCAAACAGTCCATACTGAACTAGATGAACATAAAAAACTGTTCGCAATTTTCTGGCTCACGTGAACAAAGCGAGAGAAAAAGAAGAGGAATGTTATAAAGAACTACAGTCTGATATAGAGCAAAAAAGAATTTTCGAAAATTAGTCAATGATTGAAGAAGACATAACAGGTATCTGAGAGGCGAAGGAGGACGAAACAAAACAAATTCTCTTTGAGATGTATGAAGAACGAGAGGAAGACAGAAATTGGATTCACATTGAATTTTTATAGTCTTTGCTTGGTTGTTTTTGATCTTTGTTGATGGGGTTCGTTTAATTAACAAGTGAAGACTTTTGAATTTGTTTTTGAAGACGTTCAAGTTCGATTTGTAGCGTTGCACGTGCTTTCTTCTCTTCGTCTAGTTCATCAACGAGGTCACGAATTTGATCAGTGAATTTTATTTTCATTTCATCCAACGAAACTTTCATTTTCTGGAAATCTTTGTGTAATTGTTCGACTGTAATTGTACCATTACTATTGTAGAGATTCGAATTCACGTACGATGACTTCGTAACGGTTGGAACGATTTCCGTGGTCCCATTTAACGAGGAGTTACCTTGATGGTTGTTATTAGCTAGAGTTGAATGGAGAGATGATGGACGATTGGTATAGCGTGGTGATTCTAATTGCCCCGGTTCTGAACAAGTACGAGAAGTTTAAAGAAACGAATTCCAAGACTTCGGTTTACCTCGTTGGGATGACGGTGGCGAAGGCGTATGAACTTTATTTTCATTCTAAACAAATTGATTAAAGATTATTATCATGAAGTGAATGTTTTGATTAGAAAAATAAAACGAAGTTGACGCAGAAGTGATTTCTCTTTGTTAAGGATCTGAACAAGTTCTGCCGCAGGGAATACTTCACTGTACCGGAAATTGTCCTATTTACGCTCTTCTAAATCGATTACTTTTCTCGTCAGAAAGAAAGTGACAAGATCGAACCTTAATGTCATTGAATTGTGGGTGAGAATTGTGATTTATTTCTTCATGTGAACCATTTGTTTTACTGAAGCCATTTTCCTATTTTCAAAAAGCAAAATCAATCGATCGGGTTCTTTTGAATGGTTTTAGCAAACATTTTTTCGTATCGTTGACGAAGGCGGTCTCTTGGACGATGATGGCCGTGCTTTGTTAAAACCACCTAACTTTTCTGTCGTACCGACAGCATCAAGATTATTGATCTCTGCATAATGATTACGTGTTGAATATCCTTAAGGAAAGAAAAATGATGATTTATATAATAGATTTTCTTTTTGTGCTCTGTTTACCTTCTTCGTCGCTAATTGAAGTTCCTTTCACATGATGAGAATCATTTGAAAAATCATGCGAAGAATCTGAATGTAGGTCTTGTTTGTCTCACTTTTTAATCAGTAAAACTGTTTACCTCCATTAGTTAATTTGGTCTTCGGCAATGTTTGTGAAAGGTTTCTACCACCTGACTCGGGTGTATTTGGACGGTGTTTTGTATTCTGTAGAAAGGCAAAAGATTTTTTTTTCTTGCTTTCTTAGTTGACAACATATCAATCAACATACTATTGATGGCATTGTTGACGGTGGAAGTTCTTCGACATAATTATCTGTATATAAAAACAGAAAGAAGAACTAATTGAGTGCAAATGATTCAAAGACGAAAATAACCTGGAAATACACCGATGCGACCGTTGAGTTCGCCTTTCCACCATCCATCATCCTCGAGATGTTTCTCTAATACAGTAACGATATCACCGACAGATAGCGACAACTCATCATCGGCTGATTTCTTATAATCGAATAAAACACGTGCTTTGATCGGTGTCGTCTTCTTTGATGCTTGCGAAGGTGGAGTCTTTGGGTGAGATGATGGTGTATCCATCGAAGTTGGCGAAGTTGCTTTACCAACCTAAATTTTACGGTCAGAATTCGAATTATTGACCAAATGCGATTAATTCAATACATACATCTTTATTAAACATTACTCCGACACCATTCACTGGTTTACGCTTAACTGGTGGATCTTTCTTGCTACCTATTTCAATCAATTTGTTTTCAAACCAAACAAATATTCGTTCTTTTCTACTTACTATTTTCTTCAGTAATACGCGTGACGTAATTTGATGGAAATAGGCCAAGTTTGCCATCCAGAATTCCTTCGTACCAACCTTCTTCGACCTAAATATAAGATGTTTGATTACAGGACATGAACAGAGAACTTGACAAACCATTCGTGTAACATTAACGATGTCATTTGGATTGATTGGTAATTCATCGTCGTGGACAGGTGTATAAGCATAGGCAACTTTAACTTGAAACAGGGTTCCATTAGGTAAATTGTTCGATTGTTGTGTTTGAAAAACTAAAATACGACGCAGATGAAAATGTAAACAAAGGAGTCAAAGTGACAAAATAGCAGCGGGCATTAACAACGAAAAAAGAAAAGAAAACGAGTTAAAACAAAGCACTGTATGCGATAAAAATGTAAAGCGTAGTTCTCCTTTTGTCATTATTGAACAAGGGAGAGAAAGAGAGCAAATACATACAGATCTTTATAGGTATGAAAAAAGAAGACAAAGAATAAATTTAAAAAGCAAGTTAAAGAAGGAAAAAGAGAAGTTGAAAGATTAAAATTCAACTCACGGGTATCATCATTCGTAGGCCGCTTTCGTAATGTGCCACTCTTATTACCGATATTATTTCCATTAACGGCCGATTGTAATCGTGCACCAAGTTCATTTGCAAATGTGCGATTTTTTGCTTTTTCTTTCGTTAATGGCTATTGTGAAAAACATTGACAAATTTTCGATCGATTTCATCGAGAAATTTCTACTCACAGTAACGAAATTTTCTGGAAAGTGACTAAAATGAAACGAAAGATTCGAATTGAAGACATTCGAATAATTATCAACATACCCAAATGTACCACGACATTCTCCTTTTAGCCATCCTTGTTCTGCTGGTATGGCATCAGTTATAATATCTCCTTTTCGTATAGTCAATTCATCCGATGATTTAGCAATATAATCAAATTCAACAATATAAGTACCCACTGTGGAACAGAATCAATCAATATTATAATATATTCTAATTGACAAATGCTTACTTATTTTTTGATAATAACGTCCTTTCGTCTTAGTTCATTGGAAGATAAATCTGAAATTGATGGAGTAAAGAAAAGAGAAACCGAAAGATTATGTGCTGCGTCATTGTCCTTCGATTGTATAGTGTGACCCAGTTACTTCTTTTTTTTGTTCGAAAGTAAGTAAATGTACATGTATATATCTGCACACATCTCTACATACGTATGCATCAAGCAACAGCAGATGTCAAATGTCAACGAAAGGGATAAAGAGGCGCAAAAGAGGAGACAGACAAACGAACGAACACTGGTATATATTCTGCTCTGTTACCAAAGCGAAGAAAGAAAGTAAAAAAGAGACATAGAAGAAAAGAAGAAAAAAATCAGGAGCAGTAACAAACACTGGTCGACGAGAGGTGAAGAACAAAATTCTCTTTCCTTAGAAAAAAAGAGAAGAGAATAGCGAGGGAGAGAGTTTTTCGCGCATACATGCACATAATAACCAACAACGGCCATGTTAATTCTTAATAGAGTGGTCGAATGGTGAAGCAATCCATATATGAACGTTCATAGAGAGCGCTAGATGTTGATCAGAACAAATCACTCACAGCTGGTATCCTTTGAAATGAATGAATAACGAAAGAGAGAAGGAATAGTTTTCTTTCAAATAACTATTTTGCCGATATATTTTCAGTATTGTCATTTGTTAATCATGCGTAAGCGTCGGACCAGTTCATGTACGTTGGAAGCTGACGTAACTGATCATCCGGATAAATGAATCGATAATGAGAATATTTTATACGACAGTTCATAATATCATTTGTATTTATGATTGAATGCAACAACACATATCTTATAACATGTATATTTGTCCCCTACGTTGACCATATTGATGATTCCTTTTATGTTATTCGCATGAACTGGTCGTTACGGCGTATAATTGATGTATGGCCATTGAAAAATATATTTGTTTTCGACAACAATCAATGTAGATATTGTACTATTGACCGATAGAATTTCGATGAGGTGAATAATTTTCGGCACGTATTCTGCTCATCAATTTACTTCGGAATGCTGTCAAAGTGGAATAAGATGTAATCGTTTGTACAAGGATTTATAACATGCTTAAGTCGTAAAATAAAATACCTGAGTGATATGTGTAACAAGTACTTGAATTTGATCCGATTATTCTCTTGTGAAAATAGTGTACGAAGCAGACTCGAATCTACAATCTCTATTCGCACACATGGTCAGAAAATCGAATGGTGCAAATACGGTTCACATTTTATCGAATCACAAGTGACATGGTGTGGAAGATCAAATCTTTATTGTGATTTTTGCTGGAGCACAGGATGAGAGTGAAAAATATGAGTTGAAAAGTGTTTAATAAAGATGGGGATGTTTTAGTAAAAGAAAGCTTATGTTTTAGGTAAAACTAGACTGAACAAAACGAAAGAGGGAAAGGTTTAAAATGAGAAGACAAAAAATAGTCACTGAGTGCTTATTGCTCATTGCAATCATCACTTGATGGAATCACCGGTTGTCTATAAATGATGCAAGATTTTAGTAAAATATTATGGTATGTTGAATTTTATATTTACTCAGATAAAATAGCATTTGATGCATCGGATTGATTGTTCGATATATCACAGTAAGCAGTATCTGCTATACAGGTAAAATCAACTTTTTTTTAGAAATGAAACTAATAGACATACGTTCGATATTGATAATATTTTCCCATATTGGCATATCAGGACAACGAATAATTTTTCTGAGACCATTAGCATCTGGCTTTGTATGTACCAGCTGAAAGCGAACTTTCAATGGCGTCGTTGGCATTACTTCGTTCGTTGTACGAATAGGAACACTAGCTAAATGAGCCAATACTAAATCTAAGAAGTAAAGGAAAATAAATTCATAGTTGAGAACATTTCTAGATTACCGGTAGATACAACATCCGCTGATTCCGTGGAAATAACTTCTTCAGGTGCTGGAAGCTTGCACTCAAGGATGGTAACTGTTAACCTAAAAAAAGATATATCAGTTTGATGTTAGAAAACTTCGGCTGCTTACGAAATGATTGTGTGTTGAATATATAAACACACTGAATTACTACCACCATCTTCAGTTTGGATAAAATAACTGTGGTGTAGTTCTTGGTCGTCTGGCAATGAAATTTCTAACCATTTCCCATTACTTTTGAGCTCGTCAAGCATTTCTTCAGGGAACTATATTTGTATGAAGGATGATTATTATAGTAGTTATCATGGTTTTGAAATACAGACTGTGATAACGAAATTGATATTAAAGCGGTTTTGACCATCAGAGCCAATAAATGCACTTGAGTTACAATATTTAACTTCTATTTTCGAGCGATCGTCCAGTCTTGGCTGTGAAAGATTCGGAACTATTGATAAGCCTTGAAGATCATTCAGAAAGTAAGGAGGTCTATAGTTACCTGGAGTAAGAATATTTGAAAAGAAAGTGTAACGATCTTCTTCACTAGTATTGATTTTTATTGGTACCGATGAACCCGTAGGAAATAAACGAATAGCTAGACATGGCTTAGCTAGATTATATCTCTTGACAAAAGCCGTCGGACCTTTGGCTCTAATGTATTTTTCTTTATCTATTAATAAGTAATAAAATCAAAATTCGACTTCATTAAGAGAAATGTTTTTACCTGATGGATAGCTCTTTAATGGAAATTTTTTGTTATTCGGTTTTCCCAATATTTCGCTTCTTTGATTTTGCACAGAGATATTGTCAAGCCTTGCACAGTTGAAATTTACGATATCGTTTTTTTTTAACTAGCTTTACAAAATGAAAACTCACCGGATGATGCCAATACCGTCGCATAACATTTCTACTGCCACTCGACGACGTATTTTACTCACGAACTTCTTGAGAACGGGATTTTCTTGATACTCCACGAATGGATAGACACTGTAGTAATAAACACCTTCCCTTTTTTTACTAATTGATGCCAGTTCTACATCAATTTCACTGGGCAGTGAATTACCATACTAAAACGGTAGAGTTAAGATATCAAACAAAGGTATGAGGTTATTATTTCGTACTAAAATCAGTCGGGGAACCCATCCAAAACAATCGATTAGTTTACTGGGTCGTTCATTACGCTTGTCTATTTTGGATTCCAATGGGAATAATAAACCAATAGCCATCTCGTGAGCTGCAAATAGTGAGTAACAGACTCTTGTTATAAGCAAAGAAAGTATGTTACTTGGAGTCGGTGCGTGTGGCACAGTGGCACGTCTCTTCTTTGATTGATGGCCATTGGTACATTTAGACGCGGGTCTCTTGCTTCTATTCGCTGGTGGTGCATCATTCTCTGATAGATTTCCTAAAATTCAAGGTAGAATAAGTGATACTGTTTATTATCAAATGAAAAATAGCTTTACCATTTTGAACATTTGCTCTTTGAACCCCAACTGACGGGTCTATAAAGAAGTTATTGAAAGATTGAGAAACGATTGGATTGCTCTTACGGTCAGAAGTTATCTGTGCGGTTTGAAACAATTCTGGTTCACCATTTTGCAGTGACGAATCAGTTGGCTGTATGCTGGGAGTTTCATTGGCAACCGTTTGAGCACCGGGCTGTTGTGGCCATATAATACCTAAAATACGAACACAATATATATATATATATATCTATTAGGACCCATAGTTGTCTTACGTTGTTCGGTAATATGGCTCTTCACGTAAACAACAGGAAGACTAGAGAAGTTCTCCTGTGTTTGAACATTGCTTCGAAATTGACCTTCTTTCAAATGAATGAATTTATTAAATCGATAAACTACAAATTTATCTGCTTATACTTACGAATATCTTTCAAAGAATCAGCCCTAAAATATAGATAGCTATATATTAAAAACATGATTATATTCAACTCACATCTCTCTATCGATCCTTCAAGAAAATGATGAGCGGAGATACCATCGCTTTAGTTTATCGATTTGATCTTGAAGCTGGAATAAAACCGTTAGTTAGTAAAAGAACATTGCGATTAGCTGCCACCAGCCACTACTCATAAGTACTCAAAGATGGCGCCAGCGCCGATTCATTCGATATAGAAGATGAGTAGCACTACTCATGTATCGACTCAAGTCTTTTTCAAGAATAGCATTTGTAACATTAAAATAATCATTAATGACTGATAGAAAATCTTGCTCGAATTAGCAATTATTAATTTTATACATGTCAAAAGTTTGTATTCAAAGCAAGGATAAATCTATTTCGCCAAAACCAAGTATCGATAGCGTTGTTAACACGGAGTTCAACTCGAAATGTATTTATTTAACAAAAACAAGGCAAAAATGCAGAAATCAAAGTCGTTCATGTGCAACTGGTAAAACGAGACTCTGTTGTATCAACCACCATATTTGACTGATAACTACTCCAATAGTGATCACACCAGCGATACTAAAACCAACGACGAGTAATGTTATTGCTGGTCGTTCATTAGGTCTTAACCATTGTACCTTTTGGACATTCGTTCGATCGTAGAAACACGTGTAACTATTGTTCACCTTTTAAATAAGAAAGGTCAAAAAGAAGTGACGAAAGAAAAAAAGACGAAAGTATTTACCTTCACCTGCAATCGTGTTGGTATCTCGTCGATGTGAATCATGCTGGATACAAATGTTGCATTAAAAATCAGATATCGTACAGAAAAATGTTCAGCATAGCATGTAGATGGATGACATCCATCACAATTACAATCATAGGAAAGTTGCTCGTCAGAAATTTGTGAAACAAAACATGTGGTGCTCGTATAAACTCGTTGTTCATCTCGAATAACATGTAGATTACGAGCACCGATTGCTCCAATAATTAACGCCGGTACGAAAATAATGGCAGCAAAAGCCAAAATGAACAATGCACGAAGAGAATGTAAGAACATATATGAAGTAGTATATGCTATATCAACGAGTATACTCTTTGAATTGTAAAGAAAAAGACACACGACAGATCAGTTATAGAGTTATGCTTGAATGAATATGTACGCGACGATCGTTTACTCATAATAGCGAAGTACAATAGGTTGAGTCAAATGGATATCTCTATTTAGCTGTACAGAATGGCGAAAATGTTTCGAATTGTATGTCGAATAGAAGAAGGCAGTTTCTTTGAAAATCGTCGTTTGAATTATGTCGCAAAGCGAAGCGAAGCGATCGATGATGATTTAATTCATGCTTTCTGTATAAAAATTTGATTAAAGAGAATACTGTCAACAATAGTCGTTCGTCTTCTACTGTCATCTGCATTTGCTATCTGTTTATTGGCGAAGTCATTTGTGTCGCTATGATCGTCGTCTATGCTTATCTGACGACTGTAACTCTCTTTTGAAAAATCCGAAAATAGACTACTTAATTACTCAACTTGTTTTTTAAGTCCTAACATGAATGATCCTTCTTCATCAACAGAAAGTGTTCATACATCTGCTTGTTGTTCATCATCGTCAACCCCACCGATGCCAATGTTAACAACCGATGATTATCTCGATGGTCTACACTGCGTTCATGAAGCGCAAAAAGTCAATGCATCACCTGAAGAAATCATGTTCAAACTACGTCTTTATCTCGAAGACAAAGTTGGTGGAAAAAATATTCTTCATATGATATTAACACTCATCCGACGAGAACAAATCGTTGATTTCAATAATCATAAAGAATTTGAATATTGTACAAGTTTACTACCACTTTTTATGGTCCTTATCTGTTTGGAAAATTCACTGCTTGAACAAAGATAATGGTAGATGCGGCCTTGTTCTATCAAATTGTCTATTGTTCATAAAATACGCAGTGATGAATTTTATTTGTTCGATGGTGGTTTTCTCTTTCATTCTTTCAGTTGTAAAGTGTATTTCAATCATAAACAATAGTGTTGAAACTATTTTTGTTTCTTAGCTTTCAATAAAATTGATGGGCAAAAATAAAATACGAAACGATCGAACTTTTATGTGAGCACTTGTAGAATTCAAGTGAAGATACATACAGCGATCAAATTCATTGTGAAGATTAAAATTTTTTATCCTGACCTAATCCATACGATTACGTATTCAAGCACTTGAGTACTTAAAAACTATTTTGCATATGTAACTTATTCGAGGGAGATGTTTTTTTTTTCTTCTTGAGACGGTCTAACATTGATTCCGATTGCTAAATAATTTCTATATATTTTCCGCTGATTTTAAATAGAGAATTACGAATATACAATATTGATCATTTGAAGAGTTTAAAACAGTATGCAAACGACGAGATAAGATGTACAACCCGAGAGTAAAAAAGATAGATGTTCATTTTACAGCTAGTATTCGTTTAATAATGACGACCATACGGATTATACTGTCCGCCATAACCGTGCCCACCGATGCGTCCATCTCCATTGAGATCCATACCTGTCACTTTCTCCAATTGATTAATTAAGCCACCACCGGCACCGCCTTGATGTGGAGCTGGTCCATAACCAGGTGCGCCGTATTGATTATATGGTGGCGGACAAGGCGCAGCACCATATTGATTATATTGTGGGCCATATCCAGGTCCACCATATGGACCATAGTTTGGTTGGCAAGGTGGAGCTCCATATTGATTGTATTGTGGAGGATAACCACCAGGAGCGCCATACTGATTGTAATGTGGAACTCCACCACCTATTCGTCCATCTCCATTGAGATCCATATGAGTAGCTCTTTCTATTTGATTTAATAGACCACCTCCACCACCATGTCCATGTCTGTAACCTATTTTATTCGTATAAAAGAAAATTAATTGCATTAGTAATCATGATAAAACATACCAGAGCCGATAACTCCATCGCCATTGAGGTCAACACCTATTTTCTTTTCAACTTGTTTTGTAATAAAGTCTAAATAGTAGAATAATCGTCAGATTTCTGTTTTAAAAAAAAACGATTTTACTCGGCAGCACTGAGTGTCTCAATCATAAGGATTTTGAAAGAATCTTGACATTTTCGAAAAGAAATCCTTTGTTTCAAACATTCACTGAAGATTAAATATCAAGTCAATAATTACGTCTACGAAATCTATTCATTAGCTTATCATATACTCGTCTGAAACTATAATTAATATAATCGGATATACACTTACTCATAATATTGTCTTGTTGTTAGCGATCAAAAATAACTTTGAAGCAATGTACGATACAGACTTAAGCTGCCTTATTTATACACTCTTTCTCGAAGTAATGACGGAATACATAACCCAACACTCGTCTTTTCTTCCTACGCCAGTGTTTTTTCTCTCTTCTCTTTCATTCTATCGTTTTCTCTTTTTCTCTTGTCGTTTGAATCAACAACATCTACCAAGATAAATACGGTATCGACGTTCTCCCTTGTCTTTTCGCATTATTCCCTTGCATTGATACGACGTCATCGTTCTCTCCTCCCTGCGTTTAAAAGAAATAACTATCCCTGAGTAAGATTGACAAATAGAAAGTAATATGAATCACATAACATAATGTGCGTCATATTTTCTAGAATTAATCAAATACATCCTGCGCGTTGTATTGAAAACAAAAGGTAGAATTTGAATAAAAATGACTAATCTTCGTCTCAATGTCATCAAGTAATTAATGCAAAAGATTCGAGTTGATTCTACATGTTTATTAAATTAATGCAAAACATCCGAAGTGAAAATAGTCTTTAATACTTTGGGTATTTGATTGGTTTCTAAGCAGACAAAGCCTTTTCCGGATGGTAAATTCTGTTGTAAATGTAGTGCTTGTGGTCCTAGCGAACCAATAAACATCGCAAAGCATTGCACATTCTCGTTTGATTGTAACATTTTTCCGAAAATCTTCGGCGATAAACCGTATCGATCAAAATTGGCGTCTGATATAACGATAACAAAACGTTCATCGACGGTATCATCCGGTTCAGCTTGTAGATCTTCAATGGCCTTCTTCAATGCAGGAAAAGTATTATCGCCCGAACTACAAAACATTGTATGTGTATACATAAGTTTAAGCAGTTTCAAACGCTCTTTATTGTTTTTCGGTGCTTGGTTTTTGCGGACAAGTTCGATCGCATATTCATCGCCAGAATGTCCGATAATATCATAGACAAATTTATGTTCAAAACCAGCTAAGGATTCAAGAAACATCAAAACACATTCACATTGTCGTTCTAAACGATTATCAACACCATTGAAACGATACATGGAGGCAGAGAGATCGACGACTAAACGAAGACGTTTAGCTTTTGTTTGTGGACTGCCAGGTTCAGGTGGAACATCAGCACGATATTTATAGATGGACTTTTCTCCAATAATGCCTTCGATTAATTTTCTCTCATCCCAATCACCGGTAGTGCGATGACGCTAGACAAAATTCGTGAATTTTAGTCTTTCCGAAAGGAAATTATCTTACCACCCATTGTCGATCGTGTGACTTTGCTTCTAAGGATTCGATGATTGAGCGCAGCATTTTAATTTCACTCGAGATTTTGTTCAAATACTTCTCATAAGTTTCATGTTCGTATTCTGACATTTCAATCCCTTTCAAGCGCTCTTTAAACACCTTCTGACCTAATTCTTTTGCTGTCCTTCTGATATGCTCTGGCACAGCTGCTTTAACATCATCTGGTACTTGATACACTTGATGACCCGCGTCTAATCGATATGGCCCACCGATACCACCAAGTCCTAATTCAAAGCAAAATCGTTTATTTTTATTATCATTATTATTATCTAAGATATACCTGCAGTATCTCGTCCACCAGTTCCACCAGCCCATTGATTTCCACCGACGTGTGGTTCATTTTTAGGATCAACTTTACCGTGTTTTGGCTCACTTAGATCCGTTTTACCACCTTTCATATATTCAACATCAAGACTATGCTCACCCGACCGACGATTTTGTTTACTCCAATTATCCAATGATATTTGTAAATGTGTCGGTACTATTTCCCAATGATGAATATTTGCACGACTATCGATTGTTATCAGTGATCCATCATCACATTGAGTAGCAAGAACGCCTGCACTTGATTTAGTTTGCATATGCCATTCATGCTGAGAGATTGTTGTACGAGCATTTGGGTCTTGGGAACGAAGAATGGGAATATACGTAATTAGGTGGCGATTTAAATCGAGCAATTCAATGTAGCTTAGGATAATCGAGTCAGGAATATCATCTTTACTGCTAAAAACCAATCAAAACTATGAGGATATTCAAAATATGAAGATTCAGTAACATACACAAATTTTTTATCGATATCATTTTTTCCAAAGAATGAAGCGATTAACGAATGTTGTTTATTCATAAATGTTTGTAGTCGTCTTTTCTCGTTAACTTCTTGTGGTGGTGCGTCGGCTGTTGATATAGGTTTCGATCGTTTAAATCGTTCGATCGTAAGCTGATTCGTATCATTTGTGGCAATCTTCGCCAGATAATCGTATAGACTTGAAAACCATAATGAATTCTCACTGATATGTCCGCCACTACTGGCTAAACCAATCGTATCAACATGGTGTTCAATCATTGACAAACTTGGCTTTTGTTCATTCATGCTATTGAAAAGATATGAAGACGACGACTGTTGAGTGTGATCGGTAAGTATCCATTGATCACCAAATGGAATGACTTGACGAACAGAGATGGGAAGTTTGATTTGTCGAGATGTTTTCTTAATAAAATCGATTATATGTATGCAGTTTTGATTGAAAATGTACTGAAGAAGCTGTCCGTTAGTTGGATTGTATGTCGATCGGGATATTGGCGTTGATCGTTGAGAGAGCATTTCATTAAATTTACGTGAGATGGTTTGGGTTAGAGGCGACGATGGAACAATGGATGACTGAATCAATGAACATTGTCCATCATCTAAATTGACTAATGTCCAGGCTTGACTGGTCAAATCGCCGACAACAACTTGTGTCTCGTTTCCAGGAATGACACAAAGCTAAAAATCAAAGATAGATCAGATAAGATGATTCTGAGTCGAAGGATACTTACTTGATAGTTTGGTGTGGAAAATCGGTTTGTACTGTTGACAAAAACTGAATTTAAATCGATTTTCTTGGCTTGATTTTCTCCTAACTTGAATGACCATAGTGTAAGTGGATTTCCAGTTAATACCAGAATATTGTTATTTGACTTTAGTGCGTTCAAATCATGCACGTATGTTGTTTCGTCTATTGGTAGCCGATATTTATACGTTATTTCAGAGAAATTCTGCGTTCTCGAATCACTCCGATTAATTGAGTTGATCATCTTCACCGACTGTTTCGTTGGCTTGTCACTGAAAACAATCGGCAACGATGACAATTGTTCGATGTCTTGTTCATCAAACACTTTCATCGACCATGTTTCTCGATTCAGTACGACTTTCAACGGATGACTTGTTGTTAAATTAACAGTTCGTTTTTGGACATGAAACGGAATTCCTTGTCGATGAAGAATACCTCGAATTCTGTCCATCACATCCGTATTATAATTATCTAAATCAAATACATTTCGAACGACATCGGCTAGTGATTCATTTGGAAACATGTTCAAGTGTTTAACTATCGAAACAAGTTCACGTAAACTGTATGGATATGAGATGATTCCATCGATGGACAGCTGACGTAATTCAGTGAACACATCAACTAGTTGTTCGATTTTTTGCCGTTCGAGTTTGGGTGCAAAATTTTGAAGAAGGATGATTTCACTTTCACGAGGAGGATTGAGGATAGGAAATGTTGAAAAATGATCGCCTAAACTCAAGAAGAAACTAGAAATAGAGCAAGGAAGAGAAGGATTAGATTAGTGAAAGCTTTCTTCATACTCATTGCCAAGAAATGGAAAACCGGGTCGATTTGCCAGAACAATCATACGAAAATTTGGATGGGTACGAATGATTAGATTGGACGGAATAGTTGAAATATGTCCTAACTCTTTCGGATAAACACGACGACCATCACTAAGAAACATGGAACCACTTTCGATAAGCGATTTCAGAATACCAGTGACATTTGTTGGAGCTTTGTCAGCTTCATCGATCACTGCAACCGAACCTTCCTTAATCGCTTTGATTAATGGACTGTCTTCATAAATGACTCGTCCATCGACGATATTCGCTTGAATAGTCAAACTCTGGACAGTTGTATCACCTGAAATAACTCAATTGAACAAATTTATTTCTTTTACTTTGTTTCTTACGATGTAGTTGAATATATTCACGAGGTAATTTCAGCGTTTGAAGATAATGATCGACGATTCGATTCTTTGCAACTCTAGAAAGATGGTTCAGAACGATGAAATCAACATCTGCAAACTAACCCTTGAGGTCCAATTAGAAGTAAATGTTCACCGAGTAAGAACGATTTATGCATTTGTTGAATAATTTCACTATGAATTGGATTTTCGTAAAAAACGGTAAATGGAATTTTAGCAGCATATTCAAACGATGTTTTCAACTGCTGATCGGTTTTCATCGATTGTTTCCAATTAATTTCTGATGAAACCATCTGTTGTTGATTGTCTTCGAGACCGGATTTCGCTAAAGCTTCGAAGAAAGCATCCTGAACAAGTCGTGGAAGAAATGGTGCAGATGTTTGCCGAATTAATTGTTCACGCAATGGAACTTGGTAGTTCGTAGTTTGGTCTTTTAAATGTTTAGCAATACGTAGCACATTTCGGGTGGACAATGATCGGGCAACCGTTTTCAATTGGGTTTCCGAGGAATTTCGTAAGTCATGAACGAATTGAAGAAGATGTTCAATCGCTGGTATCGATCGACTTGAAGATGATAGTAAGGAATAAACAATTTCACGTTCTTCGGACAAGTCTAATGAGCGCATTTCATGATAGAGAAACAAATTCAATGTTTCAGCATTCAACCAGTTTTGTTCACTTGAAGACTTTGATGGCGAACTCTCACTGGATCCAGTACTCGTCGTTGTTGGTGGTTCGGCAAGTGCAACTATACGGAAAGATGGATGGATTCGACGAAGATTTTTTGATGGATTTTCTAAACGATCGTACCGATCATGACTAAAAATAGAATAAAATAAGTTACATTGAGAGACGATCAACTCGATTTACCGAAGAAGTCGAGTGCCATCAGGTAGAAAGAGCTCTCGATCTTGAAGAAGTCGTTGCAACGAAACTAACGTATCACTATTCAAACGATGTATACCATCAAGTACAAGTAATCGACCGTGAATAGCAGCTTCGACTAGTGGCGTATTTTGCCATAGCGTATCGCCATGCTCATTTGTAATTCGTTGTTGAAGCAACTCTCGTGCTGATAAATCTTTATACAAGACAAAATATTCGACTGGATAATTGAGTACAGACGCGAAATGATCGACCATCAAACTCTTTCCACAGCCTTTCGGACCAACAAGACAAATATCTCCGCTCGAATGGCTTAATATCAAATCGAACAGCAGTTGATCATGATAAGGCGTTTTGATGAATGTTGGCGGAATTATCGATGATGAGGGATCGTGTGCAGGTACGGTAATTTGATTTCGTTTTCCATTCAGTTCATATTCAACAATTGTTTGTGTTTCCCGCTGATTGATATGATGGATTTTCTTCGACGCGTTCTCATTTGATCGTTTCAGAGCTAATTTTTTAAACATATGCTCAACCGCTTGTTTGGATTCCTTGGAATTCCTATACAAGATGTCGTATGGATAAATACGGTGAAGACAATCAGCTAGAGAAATATTTGGTATTGATTCTGCTAAACGGACGGCAAGATCAAGACGATCGTACGGAAAATGAATCAATTTCAATGCTTCTAAATCAGTTGAATTGACTAAAGACGCAAAAGACAACAATTGTTCAATAAATTCTTTTCCAACGTTAGGATGAAGCGAATTCAAAAGCGAGGCATGTTCAGAAAATGTTAATGGTTCATTACCAATATCCCGCAACTATTGACGAGAAGCTTTCGTTAGGAAATAGATCTATAGTAAGAAAAGATCTTACCTGAAACCGTGATCTCAACGGTGGATCAAGACTATTTCCTTTATATTCTGCTAAGGGTGGTAGGGTTAACGCAATGACTCGAAAATCTTCGTGTACACGTATAAAATTCAATTTCTCTAATTGTTCATTGGTATAAAATTTTAATAGTTCATCATAACGTTGAGTGGAAACAAGAAATTGGCCGTTATCTAAATTCATTTCTCGATTTTCTAGAAGATTGTTAAGAATTGGTAGAACATTCCGTTCCGTCTTTTCCAAACCATCAAGAACAAGCGTATGACCATGTATCGCAGCAGTCACAGCTGCTTGATTAATGAACAAAGCTGTCTTATTTTGAATTTCTCGCCGTTGCTTTATATCGGAGTCGGTCGTGTCTCGAGTTAGTTGTATATATTGATACGGTTTACGAGTTAGTTCGAGGTAAGCGAGAATTAGACGTCGACGAGCTGGACCCGGCGGACCAACTAGTAAAGCATCCTGTCCGAGATTGTCTTTTTTCATTAACCATTCCAAATGACGAACGAATGACGGTGGGAAAAGAGCTTTTTCATAGTAAAGTACTGGAATCAACGATTGATCGTTCGTAGGTCGTACAGGACGAGTTACGGAACCAATTCGAAGAATGTCACTCGTAATCGAACGGAACGGTATCGAACGTAAACCAGTGAATTGTTTCGAAACGGTAAACATTGAACTTACCTTTCTTAAAGAAACAAAGAAGTCGAGATTAGAGAAAAGAACAGTGATTCTAAAATCTTCCCACTCACTACTCAAACTGAATTAAGCAAATGTTTCCATATCTTAAAGAAAGACATTAATTGCTTGGTGAGATTGGCAATCAAATGAATGAAGAGAATGTATAAGTCTGTCAATTTGTTTTCAATGCAAAGAAAAAAACTCTGTCTACAAAAAAATGCTGTTGATGTTGAAATTTCAGACAGACAAACCGGAGTGCTAGAGTTCGGAGAGGAAAAAAAGAGAAAAATAGAACTAGACACTAAAGAAGTCACACGCGAATGAGACAAATTACGCTAGAGACAAGAACCAAATACGCAATACACATATGAAAAAAAGAAAACATTCAATGCGCATTGTTTTTGATGATTCGCGTGGTTTTGTTCTTATTCATTGGTTTTAGAAAGCAAATAGAAGCCTAAAATGAAATGAAATGAAATTCGAATTGAATATCAGTCAAAAGTGAAACATACATGAAAGCCATCATCAGGCAAAAAAGACCCATGGCTTCAGAAAGAGCAAAACCAAGAATGGCATAAGAGAAAAGTTGTTGTTTTAAACTTGGATTACGTGCATAAGCAACGACTAATGAACCAAACACTGTTCCAATACCTAAATGAAAATTAACAATAAGAAATTTCGGCTCACAACATCTTCAGAGTCATACCTGCACCAGCACCGGCTACACCAACAGTTGCTGCACCGGCTCCGATGTATTTAGCAGCTGAGTCGATGTCACGACGTACAGCTGATGTGGCAATTGTGCGTTGTGCTGGCACCATCATTGAACTGGCCATACTCAAGATTGGTAATTGTTGTTGAAAGATAACTTGTCGGCTAGCCAACAGTTGACCAAGACGGCATAGAGCCGATGGTGATGACATTGTAAGACGAGTTAATGCTGACATTCTTTGAATGAATGGATGGATGGATGGATTGAAAACAGATGATGAATCTAAAGTAAGATTTTCTCTAGACGAAAAATACACAAATAATCTTTGCGTTCTTCACCACTAACAATTTCTTCGAACCGAAAGAAATAAAAAATCTCACCACAGATGTCGCTTTATGAATAAGTGACTTTTTTAAATAGATTTATCTTGGAAATTATCATTAAATTAAACAAATATTGCTTTTTATGTGAAAATATTTACCACAACATTTTTCTAATGCGAAGGAGAAAAAGTAAAATCTGGATCATCAGATATTGTAATGATGGAACATGCAATAGGAATGGAATGTACATCTACGAATAAAACTTTCGACATTTTCTTTTAATTCATTAGTTTCTTCTATCGAAATTTTTCTGTCGTCACGAAATCAGTTGAGAGGCACAGACAGTTTGAACCATCGTTTTCTTTGTATATAGAACGATGGTATAGGGTTCTGTGCAGAGTATTTTTAGAAGTGATTCAACGAAGGATTTCTCATAGATCTTTTCGGTCGAATTAAATGTCACTTCGACATACATCAATTTAAATAAATTTTCAGCCAAAAGAGACTTTCTATTTTTAATCGTTTCTAAAATTTAAAAGAGTACAGACATTGCCATGAAAGAACATTGTAACACATGGACTCAGTGTAAAGAAATTAATTAGTCAGAACAGTACGTTAGTTTCATCCAAACGATTATGTGTGACTTTTGAGTTATCTACATAAATATGTCGATGAAATGTTTTATAGGAGAAGAGAAGAAGAAGAAGAAGGAAAAAAGCAAATTCCATTTCATGAATTTCCGATAAAAGCAACTAGAATGTTAATATTTACTAACAAAACAAACTGTGTTTTGTTCAATTTTTGCTTGTCACATGATTTTCGGAATGATCTATTATTCATTCATGACTTTTACATCATATATAAATATATGAAGATTGACTAGCTGAAATTTGTTACACTCCATTTCGAATTAATTACTCTAATCAGAACAATCGCTAAATTGTCCTACATAATTCGCATTTCAGATTTTATTTTGCTCGTTTTTCTTCTTACATAATGATTCATTCTCTTCTTATCATCTCATAGTGTGATTACCGTACATAAATAATTACTTGTAAGTATGTATTTGTAATAACATAGAGAATTTTGCTTCACAAACTTGTTTCTCTTTTTGTAACATTTTTTCTTATCGGCGTTGAATAAATACGATCGTCAATGACAGTTTTCAGAATGGAAAAAAGGAAGAAAAGAATGTATAAATACAAAGAAGCAGCATACACAGAACTAGAGTGACTTCTGACAAAAGCAACAGTATGTTTGTGGCATTTGACCAACGTAGAAATATTTCCCGACAAATCATTGAGGGAAAAAGCCCCTAGCTTTCATACTTTTCTTTAAATAACTCATAACAATATTCTCATATTTGAATGAGAGTCACTAATAGATTTTTAAAAAAAAAAAAACTTTCTTTTTCAACACGACAGTTGTTATAAAATGATAAATTCTCTGTCAGTTGCGTTTTTTTTTAAATTAAACGCCGTTTTGTTTTCATGTAATAGTTGTGTAACTAACCGAGGAATATGTAACTATCTCATACATCATTCAACGGCGAAAATTAGCCAGAACGATTGACCATGAATAGTTACAATGAGATCGTTTTCTATTGTTCTATCTCTTCTTCGATTGATTATATAACTCCGCCGGCAAGAAGAAGAAAAAAAAATTGTAAATATTTCTTTTTATTGCATTTCAGACAATAGTCATCTGTCGATGTCGATTCTCGATGTATACCTGTTATTCTTTATTGGAAACTCTTTTCTTTCAAGGAATATTAATTTTTCTTAGTGTTTTTATGGGCGAATGTCAAGGTAGGAATGATTGTTCTTTTTCGCCGAAGAATTCACTATTCTCGTCGTGTTTTCTTTAGGAGAAAATATACTTTTGTCAAATGCTGACAAAACCTACTGTCCATTTATTGAAACATTATCGTTTGGTTCAGATATTGATATCCAATGTAACAGTACTTTTCTTGTCTTCAATGAAATTAATGTTCGTAATCAAGGCAACTTTCATCGATGTATCAACTAAATTGCTTCTGTCGTCTAGAATGATGTATTGAAGTGGAAATTTGCTAATCAAACAGCTATCTGTAATCAAAGTGGCACACAACAAGCACAAGTTAATCAGTGTGGAGTCGAGCGTTTTGAGCAACACTATCTCAGAGTTCCGTTAGTAAGTCAATCGACAAAATTTCAACGAGAAAAACATCGTTTCGAGCATTTTCCAGATCTCATCGGATCATCGCGAAACATCGTGTATTTACTGTCGAATAAATGTAAGTTTAAAGAATTTTTTATGAGATAAAACGAAGTTCTGATTACGTTAGTACAAACCTATTGCACCCTCGATATTGGTTACTCAAACAAATCATCTTGAAACTGTTCTCTATACAATCAATATCACATCCACTAGATTAAGTAAGAGAAAACGAATAAAATCCTTTGTGACACATTTCTCGACTTGTGCAGATCCTGATGAATCATTTGAAATCCTTTGGGCTAGACGACTTCATGAAGAAATTCACTATTCAATCAACTACTGGTTCTTGCCAAAGTATGTCGAATAGAAATCATTCCTTGGAAATGCAATTCTTTCTTACTGAATTCGTATAGATGTATTCATCCTTCTGTCAAAATCCTTGAAAATAACACGCACACAATTGTATTTTTTGTTGACGATTCTGTGTTGAGTCGCGTCGAATTTATTATTCGCCGATGTCATGGAGTAAGCATTTCATTATCATCATACTAAAACGTTCTTCCTGTTTATACATAGACGTGTCGAACATATGACACATGTGATGAAAATGAGTTCTATAAACAATCGGATTCGAACGATTTGACTATTCCTGATTCGATCGAAAAACTAAGCTGTGATGCTGACTGTCTTGCTGGTCTCATTTCCGTATCATCGTCCACAGAAACTAGTAGGAGAAGAATTGGAGAGAAAATTTGAGGACAAGATTCTCTTTTTATTCATTAGGCTCTTCGTCGAAATTATCATTTATAATTCCTTCGACGAATTCAACACCGTCCAATGATGAATCGAAGATTATTGTTATAATTATATTCAGTCTAAGTGGATTGTTATTAATAATTCCATTAGTTATATTTATAATTTATATGCTTTGCAGAAAAAAAGGTGAGTGAAGACATTCGATATGTAAATCATTGAAAAACTTCTTTGTCTTCTTCGCTTTTAGAAAGACATGTGTATGCTAAAACCAGTAATGTCGATCCAGATGGACAGAAGTGAAACAGATTATTTTCACTAGTGCACAATTTTCTCAATTCATCTTTAGCGGTCAGATGTGAACTTTTTATTGGATCTTGCCAACGGATGCAGAGCATATATTTACGACATAATATACGAGAATAACTACATTTCAACTTTTTGTTTTTTGCTTTTCTCTCTCCCTGCTAATTATTTACTTTAAATATATGTGTATGTGTGAGCATCCGGTGAAATATTAAATTTTATTTCTGATGTTTATCTCCATCAGTGTGTGCATACACGTTTTTAGAAGGAAGCTTCGTGTATGTAACATGAAAAGGATTCTTCTATTCGAATGAATCTCTTGTTTTGTTTATTTCAGATAGATTTTCATATTAGATTGATGTAGCTAAGCAATAATGAAAAGAATAGATCTGTATGCCATGGCAAAGCAGATGGAGAGACGAATTAAAATACATGAATATGTCGTGTTCTTTTTGTCGATTTGATTTCTTCATGAAAAATATGCATATGAAAGAAACTTTTGATAATTCATAAAACAACTTTTTTGTTGTCTAGATAAATCTAATAAAAGATAAGTAATTGTTTGAATACAAGGCACAAACGTGAAATGGGTATTTATTAATGATAAGTAAATATACTCGAAACAGAACGAGAAAGTACCGTTTGTGCTGTTTACAAGGAAATAAGTAAAGTGCTTATGAAAAAGTTCAATAATTAGAAAGGAATTGCAATGATGTTAAGAGTAGAAAACAAGTAGTTCGCTGAGCCTTTTCTCTCTCTCTCTCTCTTGTTCTTTTTTCTATTGTTTGGTTACAAACGACAGTTTTCTTCGTTTTCTTTTTTCTATCGTTGTATTACATCAAATAATGTATGTCGAAGCACATAAATCGGGATTTTTATTCCATGGTCGACGTTGTTCTCGGCGACTCTTCTTTTTCTTCTTCTTTTCCTTCCTTTATGTCGTCTACATAGTTCTCTATCTCTTTTTCTTTTTTTCTTCTTCTGAACTATGTCTTTGCTGCATCTATATTTCAATGAGCTGACTATGTCGCTATTGATGACATCGTTTTTCTTCTTTTTCTTCACCACTTCTTCGTTTATCTAATCCTAGCTAGGTTTCTTCGACTTTCTCGAATCATTAATGAATCTAAGTGAACCAGAGATGATGATCATCATCAAGAACTGTCAACTTTAATTTATCTGCGTGTGACAGCTGTATATTGACCATGCTCGTTTCTCTTTCTGCGCTGAATCGCTGCCAGAGAGAATATTTTAATAAAATTTCTCAAAGTCATTTGTTTTCTATTGACTAACAACATCAGTTAGCTTTTGATTATGGCACGTTTGCGTGCTCTATTCATGCTAGCAGATGTTATTGACTTGCTGTTAGTTCAATCTCTGTATTTTTCTTTTCTAGATGACTTTTATTTAGATTCTATTAGTGTGCAAGCTGCATCGCTCGTTTTAGTTCATCACAGTCGTTCTAGCAGGTAATAAGATTAGATACAATGAATCGTTAGATCCAATATGTTCAATTAGATTTCATCGTAAATGGAAAATCGTTTAAGATTAGCAGCCAAAAGTAATGCTATCAGTTCTCTATCCTTATCGATTGAAGACACGCGTGGTCATTATTATTCCGTGAGTCAAAATGATTCGATCAGTTTGGGAACACCAGCAACAAGTTATGCTGCTGCTGCAGCAACGAGTGCAACAACACCAAGTGCACTATGTATGCTTATCAACGGTCGTCGAGTTCAGCAACATTATAAACTATTAACCGATGGTGTTGTTCAAGTGTGCCGCGTTCCACACGCAAAAAATATCATTGAAAAAATACGATTCTCGCGTTTTCTTCGTCGCTGGGAAGATCATCATATTCAACTTGGACAAAATGGAATCATATCAGATAACGTTCGTTGAACCGACTTTTTCTATTGAGAAACGAAAGACGATATTTGTCTATGTAGAATGAAGGCTATATGGATAAGCCGATACTATATTCATCAACTGAAGATGTCTCGATTTGGTCGAAAGCTAAAGTGATCGATTCGGAAGGCCGATTCTGTTTGAGAATAGTCACCAATGAGTGTATTTATTTCTTTCAAGTGATGATACTAGTCGTTTTCTGTCTGTTTCTTATGTTTCACTACTATTTTAGGTCAATACACTCTATTTGAGAGATCAGTGGTTTTATTCAATTCAATGGAAGGTGCGTCATTGACACAAATGTGTTGTACTCACTTTTGTTTTACGTTTGTTGTTTGTTTTTCAGCGAAACAAATCGAAATTTGAGCGCATTTTACGCTCGGCAAATCGTCCGGAAGTACTTCTGAAAGAAATGACCGTAATTTGAACTTTTCGATTCTCTGTCCAATTCGAATAAACCTATCTATTTAGAATATGATCGATTTTGCTCTCTCAACACCCATCGAAGATGTTGAAGTTCATCATTTTCCCACGGAAATCATCTCTGAAATTCTACAACAAGTAGACAGTAGCGTTTCATTTCGTTTCACCACTCGTCTTGCTTCTTTCAGCAACAATATAATTTACCACGTTTTGTCCATGAGAATGTGATTGTGGCATTGGCACCTTTATTGGAAAAGAACTATCCATCGCCGGAAATTTGTGACTTTTTCAGTCGAGTATGACAATCATGTCATGTTATTTTGTTCCATGAATAATTCTTCCTGTCTCTATGCTAGCACTGCCGTGATAGCCCACGTTCTCAGATTGTCATTGAAATGTTCACACCTGTCGTGCAAAGAATACTGAAACATAATACGGTAAGGTTTTGTTTGGAAGTAGGGTTTCAAAGATGAAACTTTTAATTAAATCCAAGGATTTTGGTAAATATCCACGAATGAGAATCTTTGTCCAAGATTATCTTCTCGCACTTAATTCTCAAAATGATGGATTGCGTGTTGTGCAAGATTTTATTCGACGGTAAGCAGAAAAGAGTTATTTTCGAGGATCATTGGGTATGTGCTATTTTAGCATTCACGGCCCAACAATGGTTTGTCCGTTCCCACGTGTTCTCTCAAACTTTGTCTCAGTTTGCCTGGCCGCAATTTACAATTTCTTCGAAGATCGTAAAAAGTAGTAGGAAGATGTCTTCTTTCCTCTCAAAGTTCATCTGTCCTTCTGTTTTTCAGTTTTCGTTTTGATGATAAAGACAGCTGCCGAGCGTATGAAGAGGAAACAGAAACGCAATTAGTCTGTTATACAAAGATGTTGCAGACAATGTAAGTATATATTGCAAAAATATATTAATTATCACTGACTTCTGGTTGAACGCTGCACGGCGTGAAGTGTCACAATATGTTGACAGGTTATGAATAGAAAAGCAAATGATTACAACATGATGTAATCTCTGATGAATAGCTACGAGGATATATTTGACTGTGCACGAAGCCGGTATGACAGCTTCTTCGGAATAGAGAATAAACAGTTGATTGGATGGAAGGAAGTTCAGTTATTAACAAATATGATAATTACAATGACAGAGGTGACTGATTGTGAAAGAAACGCATAAAAAATATTTAACGAGGTAAATTCAGATGATAATTTCTGATCTCAACATAGTATCTAACTAGAAATATACTTTTTTATCAAATTACTAAATGCATTAGTATAGTATGCTCTACGAAATTTGCATCCAATTAGTTAATCATAAAAACGAAATTGTATTGGCCATTTTTACGAATGTAACATCCAATCAACTATTTTGCTTTTCCTATACTTTGAATACGACATTGTCGACAGTCGAAGGGGTTAAAAACGGCAATGTACTCAATGCGTTTGTCGGTCAATATACATCGGCATGAAGAAGTAGTTGCTACCATGAGAGAGAATGCGCTACTTTTCTCCATTAGTTCACTTGAATTAGTATTTGTCCTGCTTTTTAGGTCTTCATTTGACGACTGGCGACCACATCTCGGTCTGCTTCTTCAATCGATTCCATTTCCTGATGAAGCTCTGGCACACGATCGTTTCATCGAGTAATAAACCGCGAAAAGAAATCTCTCTTTGCTGAACGTTTTTCGTTTAGAATATTCAAGAATGTCGTCAAGCACGTCGTGGAAGATAGTCGATGTGAAGTCCATCAGACAGTCTTGGGTATCCGCGAAGGCAAAGAAGGCTGGTTTGAAATGTTCTGTTTGGGTGGTATTGCATGTGATGACGACGGTGAAATGTTTTCATTGATGGTAAACGCGGAAGATAGTTCCGTTTTCAACTAATATGTCTTGTGTATTTTCGTTGTAGCTCAGCAAGTTAATCTCATGCTGTTGCCGAAAGAAACGCTTTCTATTAAGTATTAACAAACTATTACCAGCTTTGATGTTGCTTGCATTACGTGAAAATCAAAGCTCGTTAGAGGTAAACTTTGCTAAAACAATTCGTATGATTTCGAACGGCATTCTCTTTAGACTCTATGTGCAATGCTTGACTTAGATGCTGTGGAAAACCGTGATAACAAACTGCAACTAATATCAACATTACAATCAACACCCACCGGTTTGAAAATGTATGCCAAAGTATGCGAGAGATTGATAGCCTTACGAGAATTACAACAAAAAGGCGGGCCCAAGAAGTTAACATTACCATCACGTTCAACAGATAATGACTTAGCTAAATTATTATCAAGTGGCTCATTTGGTAATCTCGAATGTCTAAGTTTAGCATTCACGAATGTTACAAGTGCGTGCGCCGAACATTTAATTAAGTTGCCCGGTTTGAGATATTTAAATCTTTGGTCAACACAATTTGGCGATGCAGGCTTAGAACTGATATCTGAACATTTAACACGACTGCAAGTATTGAATCTATGTGAAACACCCGTGACTGATAAAGGCCTTGCTTATCTTGCATGTAAGATGATCGCTGAGTTGCCTTCCGAAATCAAGCCATGTTCTGCGCTCTTTTAGGTATGAAAATGCTCAGAAAATTGAATCTGAATTCAACCCATTTATCACCATTGACATTTGAAGCTTTGAAAGTAAAAAAAACTTAATGCGATGGGTAAAAAGAAGCTCTAACCGATTGCTTTGTACTTTCTAGGAAAAATTACCTGCTTTACAAGAGTGCGACATTCGCTACACTGATGCTTGGTAGAAATTCACCTTGTGCACTGTTAAATCATTGAATAAAGACACATGTATTCGTCAGATTGCTGCCAAGCTTTGTTTTCTTTCTTTCTTTTATTTTGCGTGCGTGCGAATGTGTGCTTTCAGTCCGAATTCAACATACTTACTAACTTTTTTTCTCGAATGTATCTTGAGTAACGCCTGACAAACCAATAACCTATGTTTTTCTTCTTCGTTTCGTAACAAATCTCTTTTTCATATCGTGCAATACATTACAATGTACATTGTTTGGTTACTTACAATTGATAATGTGCATTCGAACAAGTCTTTTTTTTTTGTACATATGCTTCTTCTTTGTTTTTGTTGCTCTCATCATTTTGATACACGAAAGATTCATGAACACTATTTACGTATTTAATATATATACAAATATCTTTGTCTTTAAATTTATCTTTGTTTTTATCTGAAGATGGGCATTCGAGGGTTTCAAACCTTCATCGAACAAAAACTAGGTTTACTACGTGAAATTGAATTGTACAATTGTAACGTTTTGTTCGATGGCAATTCGATTTATCATCAAATGTACAAAGAATGCAATTTGACTTGCTTATTCGGTGGTGAATATGACAAATTCTATGTTTACTGCAAACAGCTATTCGAATCGTTTCGTCTTTGTCAAATCAAGTATGTTTCGTTTTAGATCTTTTCATATGTTCGATGATTTCTATCTCTGTCCTCAGTGTGATCGTTGTTTTCGATGGTGCAAGACTTGATGATCGAAAATTGGCCACCACTCTCGAAAGGTCAAAGAAACGCATTGATTATTCAACAAAACTAAGTGTGAATATCGATCTAAGTCCACTGCTGCTACGACAAACATTCATCAATATACTCGATGAAATGAATATTCCATATATATCAGCTCTCGGTGAAGGGGATGACGAATGTGTTTCACTAGCAAATCATTTAGATTGTTATTTAATCGCACGTGACAGTGATTATTATTGTTATAATCTTCATCGAGGTTATGTTCCGTTTGATTATGTGGATGTAAATCCAATCGAGAAAGATTCGTACCATTATTTACCTGCTCGACTGTTTACAATCGATTATCTGCTTGACGAATTTCCAGGTTTGAACCATTCCACGCTTTCACTTGCCTGCTGTCTGTGTGGAAATGATTATATAGCTCCACAGGTAGTACAAACAATTTTCAATCATATTATGGAAACGGTGACTAAAGCAATCGAGAAAAAATCGAAGAAAACACTCCGGACGACACATTGGTATGCTATGCAATGGATGAAACAGTTTGACAATGTCGAATTAGCTTTAGAAAAATCATTGGAACCTATTCAGGGTGTTTCAGAAAGAACGAAGGTCGAAAAGAAACTTCGATCTGCATTACAATCTTATTTAAATCCAAGTGATACATTAATTTATCGATTCGCTTCGTCGACCAATGAAAATCTACTGAAAAATCCATATTTTGTTCGATTAGCTCAAGAATATTTGCACGCATTTGATTTGGTAATGCATACAGATAAACTGTTCGTTCGATCAAATAAGGTTTTCCTTTTAGAACGATGAACAAATTCGCAATGAAATTGACAAAGTTTCATGCGAAATTAAAAGTAAATGTAATCATTCAATTCCAAATTATATATTCGATGCTTTAACCGATCTTCGTCTTTCCGAATCGTTTATTGAAGTCCTGATCCATCGTCGTTTGATTTGCTCTGCACTGGTTGAGTTAGAACGAGAATCATCAATTCATGTCGATGCTATTCCAATCATTTTGCCTTGTCTGACAATTTTACTCAAATGGGATGACGAACAGGATAATCAGTCTGTTGTCATTTATCACCGAGTGTTAAGACAATTGAAAGCATGCACATATTCACTCGATGACTATAATGAAACCGTCAATCTTAATCAACTGAGCTCTTTGTCGAATCTCGAACGCGAAAATCTCGTTTATAAATGTTTGAAAATTCCCTTTTCATCACGAGAACGATATTCCCAAATTCATTCGGATTATCACCTCTGGTTACTAAGTATTCATTATTGGTATTCCATTCGTCAATTAACACCTGTATATCTTTATGGGATAATCATTTCATTCGTCAAGTCGATTTATTTACAAGAGAAGAAAACCGATCTCTTGGAAAATATCGATCCGTTGTCATTACCTCTCGATGATAAACACAATTCGATACGAATGGAAGAAGATACTCGCCGAGCAATCCTATCGAAATTTAAAACCATGAGAAGCAAAGTTTTTCATTCGAAGAGTTTTGATTGCAGCATCATCCATGAATTTAATTGTTTGCAAACGATTTATATTTATACATTGAAAGCGAATGACTTCTTCAATCGACCATTTCGATGTCAAATACCTGCACATGTGTTTCTCAATGGCTCATTTTTCTATGCATTCGTTGAGCACTACGAAACAAAACATAATCTGAATGACGCAATCGCTGTTCTCTTTCAAAAACAACCGATAGTTTTAGATATTATCAATAATCTATATGCAGCAGCTTCATTGAACATCGATGCTTAGTCACGTCTCCCTCCGTTTTGAAATCTTCGTCAAGATAGACAAGCCATTATATATTTGTTTTCTCTTGTTTTTCAGATGGATGAACTGTCGACTAGTGAGAATTCACTTGATAATATTTATTCTGAAGAGCTGTTAAATTTAGCAACGAACCAAGTGGATGAAGTAATCTCTAGTGCCTTACATTGTTTAACACGAATTCTCTCTTCGCCATGTATTTCACTTACTCCAACAGCATCATCTTCATCATTACCCTCTTTACCATGTCGCAATTCATCAATTTCCACTCCGAATCGTTCACTTCAACCAGAAATCATTGTTCGATGTCGATCGTCAAGTCGAAATAATCGTCGCGAAAAAAATCTACCTTTTCACCATACGATACCACGTTGTTCATTACCAGCTACAAAAAATGATCTTGTTCATTATGAATCACATCTATCTACATCGAAAAGATCAACTCATGGACGATGCCGATCTTCTCATAACGTCAATCGCCAACCGTCTTTTGATATTCAATATTCATTCAGTTTGAATACACCATGGTCAACTAGAGTTGACAAACAACGACACCACCACCTACTAAATATTCAAAATTTTGCCAATGAACTAATCGAACATTCAATTCGTGCTGCTTTCCTACAGGTAATTTCTGGATATTATTCTCTGCTAAACCTGTCTTTCTCTTTTCAGATCGATTACCAAAATATAACAGATGATAGTTCTTCAACCTATGAAGATGATACATCTTGTCTCTTGTTTGATCGTTCACCATCGTCTATTCCTATTGAACGTATTCAAGTGATTACTTCCTATGCTGATCAATTTGTTCATAAGACTATTCAACAATCAATTGAGGAAATGTCGTTTTCCACGGATAATATTGTCGTGCACATATCAGATTGTCTTGTAGAGAATGCTATTACGGACGCTCTATTAACTTTGACAGGTGATGAAATCTATTCTCAATCTCTTCTAACAGACGATGAAAAACATACAAGAAAAAGCCAAAAGCGATCAATAGAAACTATTCGATTGGTTACTAACGAAAATACGGAACTACAAGCAAGTTGTTTTCATCAGATACGTCATCGTTCATCCTCAGCATTTCGTTCTATACTAAATAACAATACATCTCCAACAAATACGGTTGATTCTGTTGTAAATAATCTCACTCAACAAATCTATACAGATTCATTCGAAGAACTGCAGAGGTAAATCTTTCGCTAAGAGTGTCTTGTGAAAAGACTTTATTTTCGTTTTAGAATTTTTACCAAAACCAGCGACGAAGAATAGATTTCGATTCCCTCTTCTTTATCAACTGATAATCGTTTACAAGATGATTCTGTCGATTTATTTTTGTTCATGTTTGTGCATTATTGCATTTTTCTCTTCCAGTCTTTGATTATCAGTCAGATTTTTCTCATTAATTTATTTTACCATTCGTTATTACAGACCAAAAAACGCAATATTTTTCAGATATGCATTTTCTCTGGACTATTGGTGCTCGTTCGTCAGCGACAAGTCGCTTTTTATTATTGAAACGCTTGCAATCAACGCAGAGCACTACGAAATCGTCAAAATCCATCTTCACCTATGGAAAGAACGGACATTACTTCCGAGATCAAATCGATCCAAGCGAATCGGTGAGACTTTTCAGAGAGAAATCACACTGGCGAAAGTTATTCTTCTTTGTAGAAATTCTCCAAGATTTTGATTGCTAATCGAGGTGAAATCGCTTGTCGTGTTATTCGAACATGTA
The DNA here is from genome assembly GCA_905250025.1 of Adineta ricciae. Taxonomy (NCBI): domain Eukaryota; kingdom Metazoa; phylum Rotifera; class Eurotatoria; order Adinetida; family Adinetidae; genus Adineta; species Adineta ricciae. Next base: position 837,790 of record CAJNOJ010000010.1, on the reverse strand, counting down.
ATGAAATGGGTATTAAAACAGTAGCAGTACACAGTGACGTCGATGCAAATTCAGTATGTCTTTGACTAATAGAATCATTGATAAAGATTTGAATATGATCGTGTTCGGTATAGTTATTTGTACGAATGGCTGATGAAGCTGTTTGTATTGGACCTGCTCTAGCAAAACAAAGTTATCTGCGAGAAGACATTATATTGGATGCTGTTAAGAAAACAGGCGCAGAAGCTGTTCACCCCGGTTATGGTTTTCTTTCCGAAAACACAAAATTTGCTAAGAAACTTGTAAGTTCGATTTGTTTCACGAATGATCAATTCACATAAATCAACTCAGGCCGATCACAATGTTGAATTTATTGGCCCATCAAGTAAATCGATCGAAGCTATGGGTGACAAAATTCATAGCAAAATCATTGCACGAAAAGCCAACATTTCCATGATACCCGGTTATGATGGAGAAGTCAAGGATGAAGAGGAATGTGTCCGTGTCAGTAACGATATTGGTATGCTAGGAGTTTTGTTTTCAAGAAACATTGTTGGGTTTCATCGGATGTTTTTTCTCCTTAGGATATCCGGTTATGATCAAGGCATCGGCTGGTGGTGGTGGCAAAGGCATGCGTGTGGCCTGGAACGATAAGGAAGCTCGAGAAAATTTTCGATTGTGTAAGGGTGAAGCAGCATCAAGTTTTGGCGATGATCGAATGTTGGTGGAAAAATTCATCGATAATCCTCGTCATATTGAATTTCAAGTCTGTTTCGATAGGATGAGTTGTTTTATTGAAAGAAGTAGAGGCATTTCACGTAGATCCTTGGAGATAAACACGGAAATATCGTTTATTTGAACGAACGTGAATGTTCAATTCAAAGACGAAACCAAAAGGTTATCGAAGAAGCACCCAGTGTGTTTCTTGATCCTGAAACACGACGAAAGATGGGTGAAGAAGCTGTTCAATTAGCTCATGCTGTAGGATATTACTCAGCTGGTAAGACAAAGCTGATGTTCATCTCGTAAAAAAGTCGTGTTTCTGTAGGTACTGTGGAATTTATGGTTGATTCGAAACGTAACTTCTATTTTCTTGAAATGAATACTCGACTTCAAGTACGTGGCGTCATTTTCAATTTCGTTCGTTCGTACATCCTCTTGTACTTTTTTAGGTTGAACATCCTATCACTGAAGCAACGACTGGCATTGATATTGTTCATCAGATGATTCGAGTTGCCAAAGGTTTTATTCTTCGAAACATAGTACTTCATTTATATAGATATTCAATCTTTTTTCTAGGCCACAAACTAAAAGTCAAACAACAAGATATTGGTATCAAAGGTTGGGCTGTAGAATGTCGTGTCTACGCTGAAGATCCCTACAAAGCTTTTGGTCTTCCTTCAATTGGTCGTTTGACATCATACAAAGATCCAAGTAATATTCCAAATGTTCGGTGCGATAGTGGTATCACCGAAGGTAGCGAGATTAGTTTATATTACGATCCATTGATTTGCAAAGTAATCAGTGTTATTGATTTGATAGAGATAGAGCGGTTTTTTTTTATTCGTAGTTAACCACTTTCGGAGATAATCGCCAAGCAGCATTGGCAACCATGGCTCAAGCTTTAGATTCCTATGTTATTCGCGGTAGGAAGCAAATTCGACTTTCTAAAACTAAACTATGTCTTTTCTCTTTTTGTCAAGGCGTTACAAACAACATTTCCTTATTACGAGATATCATCACTGAAAACCGTTTTGTTAAAGGAGACATCAGTACCAAATATTTGCCCCAAGTCTATCCGGAAGGTTTCAAAGGCAAACAACTAAAAGCTGAAGAACGAGATCATTTAATCTCATTGGCCGCATGTGTTGCTGCTAAGAAAGCCGCACGAGATGGTTCATTCAAACAACACCCTCAAGCATCAACGGTTAATACACCGAAAGATTCGGTATTTGAAGTAACACTAAGCGACTTCAAACGCAAAGTTCGTGTAACACCCGTAGAGAAAAATGGCGTTTCACAATTCGAAGTTCGTACTGTTTTCAATGAAATTCATCTAGAATATGGCGTTTTTCAATAGGTTGATATCGATGGTAAACAAAAATCAACTATTAAAGATAATTTCAAATTGGGCGATCATGTTCTCAATGTTGATTTTGATGGTCAACCTTCCACGATGCAAGTGAGTGAACAACTTTCCAATTGAAACATCAATTTCCTACTAAATGCTCATTTAGTTATTCAAAATGGACGCTACAGGAAACGTAACATTGATCTACCTTGGAACTAAAGTAACTTCCTTTTTGAAAAACTAAGTTTTCAAATACTGACAATGATTTATTCGTAGTACGATCTCCGCGTTTTACCAGCGCGCGCCGCCAAATACATGAAACTTATGCCAGCTAAGAAGATAATCGATCACGCGTCTGTTCTCATTTCACCCATGCCTGGTATTGTCAAATCTGTTAGCGTTAAAGTTGGACAACGAGTATCTGATGGTCAAGAGGTGTGCGTAGTTGAAGCAATGAAAATGCAAAACAAATTAACAGCAGGTCGAGCAGGAGTAGTAAGTGAATCTGTTCGATCGAAAATCTCTATTGTATACGAGCTGTATGTTTAGGTCAAATTCGTCGGTATAAAAGAAGGTGAAACAGTCGAAGATGGAAAGATCTTGATCGAACTTGAATGAACAAATTCACAAACAAAGCTCACATTCACTTAATACTTTCTTCCGTACATTATTGACTTGATTTTTTTCTCTCGACTACGTTCGATTCTCTCATTAGAAACGTACATTAGAATATAGTTATCGATCCAGAATATATACATTCAAATGAATTAGTTTCTTCTCTATATCAATGACTGTAATCAACAAGAATAGATTTACATATAATTTCTTGAGAAACAAATTGACTATAAAATAGGACATGTATGAAAATTTTCAATTTTGATGAAGTTCTGATTCACAGTCAGTTTGCATTCTTGGTCTTTTCCTGACTTCAATTCGCTCTTCTTCGTTCTTTTCACTCGCATCACCATTCGTTGTATTTGTTCCTTGCGTACTGGTTGCAAAATATTCTGCTTGACACAACGTTGCACGATGTCGTTTTCGCGACCGTCTCGTATCTGACGTAAGAATCGTTTGAGACGCCCGTGTTTGGAAACGGTTGAGAGACGACACGAAGAAAAAATCTAATTCAAAAGGATTGCCCGTATTCGTCGATTTTGTTTGCTGTTGATTATCCCAAGAAGGGAAACGATTCTCATCTATATACAAACGAGAGTGCTGGTCATTCGACTCATATTCATCATCATCATCATTCAGCAAACTCTCGTTGTCTATCATAGTGAAGTAAAGAAACGCGCCTGTAGATATAAAAACTTATATATTTATAATATAAAAGAATTGTTCAAAAAAAGTTTCGTGCAGAAGTCAGGTTTCTTGGTACATTGGTCGAACGCATTGAAATTGCCAGAATTTCGGACTTAAATATTCAGTGGAGTTTTCGACCTCATTCGAATAGAGTACACCTTCATCGAGCGTGATATAGTACGAATCCCCTTCGGACCAGTAGTGACCTGTTGTTAGAAAAATGATTTGTGGTGGTTGATTGTAATAGAGAATTTGACCGGATCTCGAAACGTCGATTTCGTATTCACTTTTGCGTGTATGCGTATTATAGAAACGAATATACGCCGGGAAATTTGGACGATTCACTAATCCATTAGCTAAAGAGATCGAAAACGTGATTGTAACAAAACAAATCATTGTAGAAAAGCTTACTTTTGACAACCCAATAATCATCGTCTCGATCGATAATTCCTTCAACAATTTTCTCTGTGATCCATTGAGCCTTGACCATCGTACAGAGAAGTACGACGACGAAGCATATGTGAACAGCGTGCGGCATCGTAAAGAGATCTGAGCAGTAACAAACAAGAAATACGAAATGCAAATGCTTCGAAGTGAAATTTCTTTTAAATAAGCAAGCAGCGAGCAAAATGTTGTGTAAATATTATTTTAAAAAACGTTTTCTTTCATTTAGTTTTGTGTAAATAACAAACCTATTCGCCAAGTTGCTGCATCGAACGAAATGATCGATGAAATCAATTCTGTTTTAGCTTAACGATACGCCCATAATTTCAAAACAACGCGTGTATTGTCATTTTTTTCCTCTCACAATATATGATACTTCATAGGAGAAAGTAGATCAGACAGGAAGAAGTAGTCAAACTGAACTTTATTCGAGAGAATTTCATTGACACTCCATCACAATCCATTTACTTTCATAATTAGTCGAAAAAATTGCCGCAGTCAACCATGAGCATGACATATTATCTATTTCCACAAGAAAACGAGAAATTTTCTCGCTCGCTATCTCATCCTCGGCGAACGAATAGAGAGTATACATTTGGCCTTTTCCAATGTATACATAGATGACTAAAGAGAAGAAAAATGTATATTTGTACTATTATTATCATACAGCATCATCCTCATGTCAACTCTATCTGATAATTTCCTGCAATCACTGATTCGATGTCTGCAATGGAAACATTATTTCATACTGAAATCGATTGTATTGCTAGTCACCTTGATTACTTTTGTTATCATTCTAAAAAATTCTTCGGACCGACAGCCTTCATTGTCATATGCATCTTCGAAAAGACGTCATGTATCTTTGTCGCCGAAGATTTTACAAAATCTACTAATTACAAAATTGAACGTAACTGACTCAACCTTAGCCATACCGTCAATAGTGACACCCGCAAGCTATCTCGATCCTTTCATCCATTCTCGCATTCAATTTACTCATAATGACGATCAGCGACCTGAACAAAGTCGAAAATGGTGTCAAGCACAAAGTAAATTCATTCGTCCGCAAGATCTCGAGCCGTTCAAATGTGTCGATATGAAACAATTCGACAATCACGAACATGTTCTCTGTCTCGATCCATTGATTCGTAACTCTTGTTTAATCATGACGATCGGAATGGACAATAATCGACTTGATAGTTCATTCGAAAATCAACTTTACGAATGGAGTGGATGTCGTGTACTTACATTCGATCCTTACTATCAACCGATTCAAACAAATTCATCCGATCGAATGATTACTCTCAAATCAAACTGGATATTCTATCGAATTGGCCTAACGCCATCGGCTGCGGTTGATGACAATTCGAATCTGATGACAATCGGTAAACTAGCGGAATACATTCATTTAGATTCTCTTTCAACACGAATTGATATTCTGAAAATTGATATCGACAATGCCAATGAATGGAATCTGTTAGATGATAATGATTTTTTTCAATATATTTGTCGACATGTAAAACAATTAATAATTAAAACAAAACCTATTCATTCAAAGCGTTTTCAACATTATCGTATATTTACATTAAAACTAAATCGATGTTTTGCATTGTTACGTCGTCGTTCGCGTTTGTATCTTCTCGGTCGACATAACCAATTCGAAAGTGAATGGTCGTTGACAACATTTTCGCTCAATCTGGGCTTATTTTGTGATGAAATTGATATGTCAATGTATTTGCTTATTTATGGACATTTGTATCTTGTAAATACAAAAATTTAAACAGCACTCTGTTTGAATATCGACGATAACTGAATTTTCTTCTTATCTTGCTCGAGCGATTTGCGCGTTTTCGAAGATAATTTCCCATAACATTGTTTACACACAGGTGTACCATCCACATCGAAAAACTTGCTCTTCTCATTCATTTGCTTTTCACATAATGAACAGGCGAAATGTTCCGCGCAGTATTTCTTGTTACACGCTGTGAAAGCTAAAGAAAACTTTGAGAAATACTTCAATTTTCCATTCACTTACCACCATCCGTCAGAAGTGTATTGCAGATAAAACACGACGAACCAAATAAAAGATGGTAATCTGCTTCGCAATAAGGTAAACCTTTGTTCTCAAAATGTTTACTTCCGTAAAACGGTTGACCACATCGTGCACAGCAGAAATGCTACAAATCGAACTACAATCCATCGGAATGAAAGTTCGAACAACAAACCTCAACATGCCATTGCTTTCCCAACGCGCTTATAACTCGATCATCGATTAATCGGCGACAGGCAGCACACACAGGTACATCGAGTTTATTATGGCATGGAAGACAATACAATAAACCTCGTACTTCTCGGCCATTCTCATCTAGTTGGACTCTGAAATTTTCAAGTATAGAGATTCAATGAAAGAATATTTCGAACATACTGGCAAGTTGTACATTGGAAATGATACGAATGGTAGAACTCATCTTTGTATTTTAAACAGTTATTATCAATAAATTGACTAAAAAACAAGTCGACAATAAAAATTCTTTTGCATTTCGTCTATCTTACTGGCATTTGGAGCAAATGTGTTGAGATATACTTAGATCTTTTGTTTTCTCTTTCGTATGACATTCTCGACATAATGCCCTATGAAATTCAATATTGAATTTCGTCTTCTTACTAGCGAAAACAATGCATACTTTCCGTTATATTTCGAGAATCCCATTTCGATCAACGGAATCTGGCATGATTGACAGCGGAAACAATCAGGATGAAAACATTTCTGTATTGCACGAATAACACGACCAACAATTGCTTGTTCTAACGTACAAATGTATGATAAAGACGAGAGAAATACAGAAATCAGTACGTACTACATTCGGCACAACATGGTGCGAATAACATTTGAAAATCTCGCTCACAATATTTTCGATCTTCATGCTACAACGATAAAAGGAATTCAAACAAAGTGAATACATTCTTTGAATGAACCTACTTCAAAATAGATGCCATTCTCAAATGGTTGAAAACACTGAGTGCAACTATAAATACAAACACATCAAATAAAATTGGACAGACTTTCATAGTTTTATCTTTCTATTTCATGACCTTTTTGATAATATACGAAGTATATATCCAGATGCAATGAAGGACATTTCAGTCGAGATAAACGTACGATGAGGAATATCAAAGGAATAGTTCTAGTCAAAATACTTACACAAAACAATGCGTGTGCCAAATCTGTCCAGCTGCATTGACGATTTGTTCATTCGTGGCAAATGACTGATGACAATTGGCACAGATATTATCTGACATCATGAGACTAAAATATAAACATCATTCAAAGAGAAGATTCCAAAAAAAAAGTATTTCGAAGTTTCTCTCTATCTCTTCTAACTACCAAAACATATTGATTGGTTTTAAAGGACATTTATCATTCGTTTTGATTTCTTTCGTTGCTTTGTTCTTAGTCGTAAACGTTTCGTGATCGGAATCTAAGGTTTCCAGTAAATTGTTTAATAAATCGATACTATCCGAAATTGTACTCGTTTTGTTATTCGATCTTTGTCGATGATCATTGTTAGTAAGAGTAGTAGATTTTAATGACGAGTTTATTGAAGAAGACTCATCCGCATCGTTTGATAGTGAAAATAAATCAGCGAGTGCATTATTCAATTGTGCTTCTTTGATAATTAAATCATGAAAACGAATATCATGTCGTTTGCCTAAGGTTAATGCAGCTTCATCAATATCCGTACTTCGTGTCAACATTTGTCTTGGATATTGATGATTGTTATTCTTGTTCTCAATGGTGCAGATTGATAATAGTGGCAGGTTTTGTTTATGACGATCGTTATTCAATGTTTGATGTATGACTCGCTCTCCTTTCTCTCGTTCCTTATCGTCGTCGGTGTGTTGGTGCCGTTGTATTCCAAATGTAACTCTCGAATTGCCAGCCTTGATGACATGAGAAATCGACGAACAGACGGTATTGTTGATACTGTCGCTGTCATTATTATTACCATCCTTGATATTCATTGTCCTGATGGACATGTGTCGACTATTAGATTCTACTTTACGGCAAACAATATCATTAACCATTGGTAATTGTTTTTGAGTATATGAAGAAGACGAAGTATTAAGAGCACGTGTCTCGAATTCATTAATTAATTGGGAAACAGATCGATTGATTGAAGTTTCCAATGTCGACGAGAGATCCGTCAGACTTTGGCGATGTTGTTGATGATGATCGTCTTTGGTTAAATCTGGTTGACTAGTACAGATTCGTTTTTGTTGTTTCATTCGTCGATGTTGTAAACGTCTTCGTTCCATAACGTTGTTTTACGATCGAATGTTTAAGAAACATTCATACGCGTATTTCGATTATACAATCAATTCGGTTTCTTTCTCTCTCTCTCTCTCTCCCCTTCTTTCATCATTAAGCGCAAACGAAATGGCAAAAAAAGAACATGCGAAGAAATACGAGATGATAACAGACCGACGTCGATGCGCACTGGTAATCATCGCATGTATATTGACATATGCGTATCAAAACAAAATGTACTGCTCGTTTGAGCATTCTGTTACACTTACCTCTGCTTAAACGAATATCCTGAGTGAGTCAAATCACATCTAGAATAGAAAAATAAAAGCGTTGCAAAAGTACGTTTGCGCAGCGTAAAGCAACGAGAAACAAGTGTAAGTTAAAAGATTATTTTATCACAGGTTATTCAGAAAAGAAGGAAGAGACTTTTCGTTATGTTTGCGAAGGAAAATCTGTTGCACTACTGAGGATCTCATTGGCATTGATAAACATTTTGGGTATTGAATTTCCAAAATAAATCTTTGTATTTTGTGCTAATGCTTGATACATTGCCAATTGAAGATATTCAGGCGTTAGTTTGAGTTTATTCGATTCGGCTTCGGTGTCACTGTGATATTTTTGAGCATCGGCTAATGCACGTTCGCGTGCTAGATGTATTTCAGCTTCGATTTCTGCTATACGTTTTTCACTTTCTTTGCTGAGAATTTTTTGTTCGTATTGAATTTTAGCGACTTGGGCGACTTTTTCTGCTTCGATAACAGCACGATGACGATCGGTCTCAGCTTCTTTTTCAACAACTTTCTGATGAGCAGTTACTATCATGTATCTAATAGAAAAGTTCGCCAGCAATTCAGTATGAAGACTTCTCGGAACTTACTGTGTTTTTTCTTGTTCCATTGTTTCATAATTACGACGAATAATTTCAGGAATTTTCGGCTTTGTTACTGAAAAAGAAGTCATTAAAAGATTGATTATTTTAAGAAATAGAAATGTCAATGAATTTACCTCGAATAGAACTGACAAAAAGACCTGGTGCGAGCACATTCAAATCATTCTGTAACGTTCGTTTCAAATGATCATCGATACTTGAAAATAAATCGATATATACTTCTTGAAGTGTGTGCAACTAGAATAGATCAGTTTCTGGATCGATATAAATCATATATTTTCAAGTTTTACCGAACAGAATTGGTTGACTTCATGGTGAATTTTATCGAAGATTAACGGTCGATCATAATTGACCGTGTAGTTTCTGACAGTTTCTATAACAGCATCACGATTTAAGATATTCACCACTTCTATTTTATCGAAGTAAATCATTGTTCCACCGCTTGTACCACAAGGAATATTTTTTACTTAAGAAACAAAAGTCATACATACATACGTTCATCCATCAGTCAACAATACCTTCGTCAGTGTGTAAAGTTGTTTGAACAATTTTCACTGCTGTTAGAAGCGGCATTTTCACGTGAAAGCCAGGTGAAGTGACTAATGTGAGAAGAGCACCTCCTCTGACAAGAAGAATACCGATGATAATCAAAAGAAAATGAGCAAAGTTATGTACCTATAGTAAATACCAACATGTCCCTCTGGTATTTGATGAATAGTCGATGCCAAAATGGCAACAGCAATTCCTAGAGTGACTAACCATTTGACAGCCATTGTTATGAACAGTTTAGCAAGAGAAATGTCTTGCTAGAATGAAAAGAGAAGGAAAGAAACGAAACGGAACAGATTTGATGCAGACATTAGATGAAAACGAGCCAATCAAAGACGATGAGTCACTACAGCATTATCACAACGAATCGAATATCTATAAATATATGTATGATTAATAATCGATGATCTTAATCAGAAATAACGAAAAAACATTTTCTTTTGTTCAAGGTAAAAAGAGAAACATAATATTAGCGTCATCTGTTGGCTAATCATTATGTACATTCATTTGTCTCGTCGTTGATTTTTCAAGAATGAGTCGAACGAACGAGTGGTGAGCTTTCGACTTTGTGTCAAGTCTCGAACAATTCGGTCTGATGAGAAGTAATAATTCTACAGGCATCAGGAAAACGCATTGGATATAAACACTCTGTTCCGCTCCGGCATATCGTTTGAAATCTTTGATTCTAGATCGATGGCTTCTTCCTAACCATCTTCTAACTGCAGCCAACGAACTTGAAAACTTGTATCTTTCTTATCGACTTCGTTGCAGTCGAGAACAAAGAATACATTTGAAAGACAAATCTTATAATAATTGGTTGATGTTCATGAGAACGGCACGATTGCACTGAAATGATCCATTTATTAAGGTCACAAAATCGTTTTATATCTTTCACAATTCTCTATTATCACCAGCTTTCTATAATAGATTCCAAACAATAGTTCTAGATCGTGTAACACTTTTGTAGAGGGCAACACAAACCAGATTTGTTGCGTCTAAACCTAAGATGATGGAATCTTCCCGATTGCAAAATATATCCTTGGTAATTTTAAATCGAATCTACAACTTCTTCATGCATATATTGTAGAATAAAATCAATTCTGAGAACAAGTCATACAAAGTGCATAAATGGTCAGAAATAAGAAGTCTACAATCTGTAAACAGAAGAATGACTCATCTAGAGTCTGACAATCGTCAATATAGTATACTATACTATGCAATGCGACTCCTTTCGTTCTGTTTTAAAAAAAACTCATTTGCATGGAAAACTACTATCAATATTAAAATGTCGATAAGAAATTCCTCTACTTTTCCTTCTCTTTCTTTTAGATCATATTAAAATCATGCGCCAACAACAGTAGTGACACTATATACTTTGCATTTTTTTTTCATTCCATTATTCTTCGTTTCCATATAAACATAAAAGAGCAAAAACATTTGTGTTTTCTATTCTCATTTCAAATATTTATTTTTTTTCAAAGTCAGTAATGATATTTATACACTAGACCGAACTTATCGAAGCTCGACTTTTCATATCTTCGTGTAGATTATGGATGGCGCTGGTGGTAATCCAGGTGATGCAGGGGGCGGTTTTGATCCATGTGAATGCATCGTAGGATGAGCTGCTTTTGCCTATCTTTGAAAACATTATTCCATGTATATTAGAATATGTTTCAAATGAATCATGAACATGCAATGAACCGTTTGACGAACATGCTTCGAAATGCACAAACGACATGTACTGATACGGAATGTTTCACTAGTCCATGTAAGAATGAAACGACGGACTGTTGTAAATATTTATGTTCTAATACCAATATTTTTAGTGCCTGGTCAACCGAATACCGGTGAAGGTCATGGTGATACAGGAACAATGAATATGTATTTAATGTTAGCTATATGGCTTGCTATTGCTTTTCTACTTTTCATCTTTCGTCCTCGTACGATACGCAATAATCGTGAACCTCTCGGCAAACAGGATAATCAAGTGAATAGAATGAAAAATGTTTGATCATGCTTGTAATTCTTCATCATAGGATCGACGTCCTGATAATCATCAAGATCCTCCAGGACCTGAAGTGCACTGAATATGCATAGATAAACAAACATATCGCAAATGACCTTATATATATAATTGTTTAATGAAAATATTCGGCTGTTTTATTTTTCTTTGCTCATCTCATAATCATTATTAACACAGTTGATATTTTGTTTTTTCTCTAACCTCAACTTTAAACGTTTACTATATTTTCTCGTCAAATTCTGTACCATCGAGCAGTACGATGACTTTTTCTTCTCTCCCTGCTATTGTACGTGTACATAGATAAATATGGAATAATCTTGCGATAAAATGAAATTTTCGACTGATCTTTATAACTACATTATTCATTTCTTACTCTATCCTATAATTCATGCGGTTATCCCCTTTTTCGTTCCTTCACATCTGAACAGTGGACTGTATGTTACAATTCAGCGACAATTATTTTCTTTTATTTCAACTTAATAAATCATCATCATTTCATATCGATATTTTGACGAATGAGAACCATCAACTTTCAAAGTCAAAGATTGACATATGATGGTATTATTGATTTTTTGCGTAATCGCTAGATCCATTATCGATTATTTCCAACAACGTTGCAGATGCTTACACATATATCTGTCTATGTGAATGTATTTCCTAATTTAGAACTAGATATATGCCGTTGGTTGTCCTTGCTAGTAGGCTTTCTTCGGTACAGATGTGTAAGAGAATGAATGACGCGTATTTCTTTCCTTTTCTTCAAGCACTGGCATCATCAAGCAACAGAAGAACAAGAAGAAGATGATGATGATGATGAAGAAGATAAAGAACGTACAGTTTTTTTGTGTCGATATTCTTCTTTTCTTCTGCTGATTATTTTGTTGTTGTTTTTTCCATTGGTATAACTAAAAAAGGCATAGAGATATTCTTATCCGTCTTTTCCTTCGCTGATATTTGTTGTATATTGCCAGTTGTCTTCGTGCCGAGGAAAAAAGCAAATAAGGACAGTTAGTAACGAAGGTTACCAAGTGTCGCCGACTTTCCTATAGGAAAAAACGATATAGAACTTCTTCTCCTAATTTGTTCTTCGTTATCGCTTGCCACTGTTTGAAATATACTTGCTTCGACCAGATCAAAACACTCATATCATCAGATTCCATAACTATTCGTTAAAACTGTCGGTAAGCTCGTGTTCTGTATTAAATTCGACGAAGAAGAAAGTAAACTTGAGATAAGGAGTGTTTGTCCAAGCAATAAACTTTACCTGTTGAGTATTGTAAACGAAGTGTCAGTATTGATTACACGAATATTCAACATCAATCTTTTATTCCTTAAGTAAATATCGTCTTAAAAAAGAAACGCGAAGACATTTTTCTTTCTCTTCATCTTATCAGATAATTCAAAACTCATAATTTACTTAGATATGATACAAATTAACCGTGTCATTTTTCTTCCTTTCTTTGTATTACATTTACTATATATGAAAAAAATGCGAGTTCCCATGCGCGAAAAGAACAACAAAGTGATTTTACCTGTGCGTGTGTCAAATTCTATGATATAGATGAAGTGTACATCTGCATAATCTGATACTTTGATTTAAATGGATTTCACACATCTAAATTTTGCTTTTAGTTTGAACACAAACGATAATGAGCGGAAGAAACGGTAAGCAAGACGAGACCAAATCGAATCAAATCAGCTATAAACATGATTTGTTGTTTTTTTTTTCTCTTTTTAGTTCGAGGTATGCACGAGAGATAAGTCGCGATTGGAGGTATAAAAATCGACTATTGTAGGAGGTCCTGGTAGCTCAAAAGCAGCATTTGCTATGTTTCAACAAAAAGACGTTGCCGCCGGTGGAACAGGCAAAGTCAGCAGGTATTTCTTTCCTAATTCAATGATCGAATGTAGTTAAGTTCCTTTTCATAGTGAGCAGGGCACTGGCGCGCCAACCAATCCAACAAGTATTAAAGATCGTCTTCTCGCCTGGTGTCAACATGTCACAAAGGGTCATCAAGTAGGAGGAAATATTTGACTGGTGAAGTGTATATATATATATCATCTATTTCGTTTCATCAGCATGTTAATGTAACAAATTTTTCCTCGTCATGGGCAGATGGTATGGCTTTTTGCGCTCTGATTCATCATTATCTACCCAACGCGATTAATTACGAATCTCTGAACCCAAAAGATAGAAGGAGAAACTTTGAAATTGCATTTAAAGCAGCCGAGTGAGTTTGATCAAAAGAAAAGACTATCAGAGAACAGATTTCTTGTTCAATAGAGATAACGGCTGTGCACCTTTACTTGAAGTTAATGATATGATTGAGATGGGTGATAAACCTGACTGGAAATGTGTCTTTACATATATTCAATCGCTTTACAAACATTTCGTTATGATGCCTGAAGCTATGGCAGCTCGAGCAGCAGCACAAGCCGGTGGTAAATAAACTTCAAGAAACGGAACTTCTTAAGCTAAAAACTTCAAACTTCTCTTCTTTTTTTAACATTGTATCATATTTACTCATTTGTTTTCAATCAGCTAGTCATCCCACTTCTTTGCAAATAAAATCCAACACATAATCAGCAATCTAACATAGACTAGGAACATATTGTACCCAAAATACAAAGGTTAAATCAATGCATGACTTTCCAATGCTGTTATTTTAACATCCTGTGAAGGATTTTGTCTAGAAATTCTGTTTTCTATCTTGATGCCAATGCGTATATACGTAAACATACATATTTGATGAAGGAGATTTATTGTCTAAGAGTAAGAAATCAAATCTTCATCTGTCTTCAGCTCAGATTGCAAAACAGAAATATAAGAACACAATTCGAAAACATACTACTATTATGAATTGCGCAGTGATTAACATAGATGTTCTAGTATGACAGGATCGAAAACTATGTACTACGATTACTCTTCTAATGGCGACACGTAGTAAACTGGAAATCTGAAAGAGAATTGATTTCATCTGAATGAGGGATGTTTCTCGCGAGCGTACTCATAGATATTAGAATTGAGTATGATGGATTGTAAAACCATAAAACAGTTGATAAATAACATCAACACTTCCGATACACTTTTCTTCACTAGAACTGATTGCCCTATTGTGCGTCTTTCGAAAATTAAGTCATGTCAATGGAGCAATTTTCAGAACACTGATTGATCGTTTTTGTTTGTTCACTTGCTTATCTACGAATGATGAAACCAGTGAAAGTTTCGATGTCAATCAAAGTCGTCCAAACACAACCGCAAACCATTGAAAGCCATAAATCAGTATATCGCATCGAAAAATAAATACAATCGATGAAGCAGCTCGATTGCCGAATTACTTTCGCTTGAATCATCTCTGTCAACGTATACATTTCCTTTTTTGTTCAAGTGATTTCATTATAAAATATATCCATTGCCAGTTGCCTGTACTTCAAGTTGATAAAGTTAAAGAAAGAATAAATTATCGAGCAGAATTTGCTCACAATTAGGTATAGTTAATTACTGATAAAATATCCTTTCGATGGAGAGATGCGAGATAATCGAGTAATAAAACGTTATAATCTCATTTCTTCATCTCCAAGACATATTGAAGGAGGTATCGATATCAACAGGTACGTATTTGTCTTTTAATTCACGACTAGAATAACAAGTGCAAACTTTCGAATTCGGAAACATTCGGTAGATTTTTACTTCCTTGTAGATTCGAACAAATGGATTTGCATCGACCGTTATCAGTGACACGACAAAGTTTCCATAGTCTGCCAACGATTCCTCAAAAGACAATGGATCCGAAGTTTATCATTGTACTCTTTTGTGTCGAAGCTGGTGCATTGGTGTTCAACAGTATTCATGCTAAAGCACCTGAACTTCATATCTATAAGTCTTACAACAAAGAACCAGTGATTTACAATTTTTCTTCGCGTATTTACTCTTGCTTTACTACGGTGAATTATTGTATTTATGAACACAAACAACTCCGATTTCTAAAAGCGATTCATCTAATCTTTATTTCTATCATTGTCATCTGTTACTTCTGTTTGATCACAATCGTTTTCCGTAAATGGGAAAACTCCAAAGTTCGACATGATCTCGGTATCACATGGTACGGAGCGATTCAACTACTCGTGTTGTTAACCTTAGCATTGCATACACTTCTGATGGTCATTCTTTATGAACGAGATAATTCCAATATTAAACAATGCAATATTGAGAGTCACTTGGTGCGTGCGGAAAACTTGTTTACGTATGTGGTGCTTAGTATGCTGGAAATAGCTTACATTGGCTTTGATATATTGAATCGACAAGCATCGATTCATGCTTTACATCAAGACTTTGAATATCGTGCTCGACAGGCTGAACAACCACCGCCATCAGAAGACTACACTTACCGTTTTAGACGGAATTTATCACCGACTGAAAGCTTTGAAAGTGTTGATCAAGAATTCAAATCGGATCTGGCTGATTGATATCGAATTGTCTATCTTCAGTGATTAGTTAGTAATAAAAGGATTATATCACTTGTCAAAGTATATAAGAGAATTTTTATTTGATCATGCGTACATCTACGCTTGGTACTCGTAATTCTTCATATTGTATCGTGAATATACAGGAGACAATTGTTGGATTTGCGCTCTTCATTCGTCGATTATATAATCAAATCAAGAGAAGTTTTTTCCTGGATATATCGATCGCTAATCGAGTTAGCTCGAGAATAATTCCTCATTTCTTGCTCTTTATCGTTCGATTTCTCTTGAGATGCATGCCAGAACTTATTTACTTTTTCTTTGCTTTTACATAGATGGAAGAGATTTTCACGTATGTATGTTAATTATTTATCTGTACAGAATGGATGGAGGAGTGCTCGAAAAATAGCGTGCCATATAAATCAGCTAAACTGAGACAGCATAATGTAGTCGTATTTTTGAGGAAATAATCCACCTATTGTTAAAATATGTACATATGATCTCGAAACGAGCTCATAATATTTCTTTTGTTCGCACAGTAACATACTATTAATTGTTAATAACCTGAACGTGCATACGCAAGTTTATGTTCGTGACATTTACCATACAACTGACAGCGGAAACTTTGTGAAAGTACCCAGTTTCACAAATCGGCTGAGTGATGAATTTAATTAGGCCGTACTAGTATTAGTATGCTCGCACGACTTAGCTCGTTTAACCATCAGGATGTTTATATCTTCGAATCGTCTATTAATCCAGGTTATGTATTCGCTAGAAGTTATTTTCTGTAAATGAAGGTAGTCCCTAATTGGAAGATGTGTCACGGAATTAGATGAGAAAACATTTCTTTACATGACACAATTAACAGGTCTCTCTGAACTTCAAGTGTCCTTTTTTACGAGATTAGATTTCTAACGTTAAATTTTGCAGGCAACCATCATTGCTTATGTGAGTTACAATAAAACAGTTTCATCAAATGCTAAAATAAGAGCGTGAATAAAGATAACAAATAATCATCCAATAAATTGTGTGTAGCTATCGGTAGTCTGTTCTATGAAAGCAAGTTTCATTTTGCCAGTCGCGTTCACGTGCGTACTAAATCTGTATTACAGCGATCATTCAACGATCGAACTTTTTCTTTCATGTGGGTCAAGTATGCGCACGTCTTGTATGAGTACATAGTGATAAGATAAACAAGTCAACAATCTATCTTATTTTCCAGCGTTTCTGTTAGACGGAAGGAAGTCGCGAGAAGCTTTTTCAATGAAATTCTCTCTTCTATTTTTCATGAGATACTTGCCTTTTCAGATGACGTACTCGTTAATATATTATTGCAACTACTTTCATCAATTGGGTCAAAAAACAACAAGATGCATTTTCAGTAAGTTATGGTTGATTTGATTATATTGGGTTGTAATATGTAGCAATGAAAATTCAATGTAAGAATCTAGAAAAATATGTTAAGTGTTAATAAATATTAGCACATTCGTTTTTTAAGAGTAGAGACTTCCATCGCTTGTTTGCGTCAGTATCTGGAGTACATATTTATTCTTATGACGACAGCAAAATCTCAAATTGATGATCTGCGTCTTTGATTACAAAGTAAAAGATGGTCCAGGAAGCAGACAAATAGAGTTGTAGAATTGCGTTCTATTCGAATCAAACAACATGAGTCCACTCCTGGTTGCCTCTTCAGTAAAAGAAAACATGTAGTCATATTCAGCTATGCATCCTGGGCGATGGAACAATCGAAGTTTCTTAATTAGAAGCTATTTTTGGGAACGCGCCTCTTTTATACTTTTCCATGAAATACGAACACGTAGATTCAATATTGATAAACTCCTTTTCAGCTTGAACGATCCTATACTATATCTGTATTCAAAGTTATATTCATGCCTTCTTTTTTTCTTAGTCATGATTCTATTGACTTCATATATATCTAACTTCATCTATTGTATATGTCAACAATACTGTTCAACACTCACATGCAGAGTCTACGAGAAGAATATTTCACTTTTATTTCTCTTTTTTTATTTTGAGTTATGTACAGAGGTAAGCAAAAACAGAGAATGCGTTGCTTCTCGTATAAAGTGTTTAAGGTGTGTACTAACTGTCAGCCCTACGGGGAACAATAACTGTAAATGAAAAAAAAGCATATCTTCTGCACTGTTTGCTCCTTTTATTACGAACTGAATAGATCGAGATTTATATTTACAATAGCTAAAATGAACTGAAAGACATATACTAGGTACATTCCTTTGTAATTCAATGATTTTTTCATACGTTATTATTTCGCCTAGAACTGTAATAAAATGTTTTCAGTGGTTGAAAGAAAATCTAATCCTCTATTGTTGAGATTGCGTTTCTTACATAAACAAGATTGACGTCACTAAATGTAGGTAAATTAATCTCTTCCAAGAATGGAATTGACGTCGGATTGATCCGTTACATCCATGAAATTCGCCTTCAATCATACACATAAATTCTTCGCTTAGATTGTAAATGTTATCACAAGACATGAAATATTTACGAGAAATTAACCAATACTTTCCTCTTCGAAGAACCCGCCGAAAACGCGCGATGTTTTCTACTCGAATATTCAGAAATATGCGTTGGTCCCAGTTTTTGATTATGTAGTCTGTCTGCTCACATCCTCCCAAACATATAATATACTGTTGATTGTCTCTGTATTCATATTCAATTTGTATGCTAATCGCTCGAGTAACCTAATCCCACTGCGCCCGGCTAAGACTCAATGTAACATTCGAAATCTTGATAGTTAGTCAAATTGGATTGAAAACAAGGGAGTGCTTAGTTAGCTGCACTATTCCAACAACTAATTCGTCCCTTTTCAACATTAATCAGTGTCAAACTGCAGAAAAATAAAGTGATAACAAATCTTTAATTTATAATCAATCGAACATTGTAATTGCTTGAGACTCGGAGTAAATTTAATTATGATCTTATCTCCACACTGATAAACACTCCACTTGTCTGAAATTAAAGCACATCTTTTTGATTGAATAAAAAGAATCTCGCATGAAATAATTACATTATCCTAACTAGTGATTAAAAGTAGAAAATATCTTGTTTGTCACGTTTAATTTGTTCTCACTTACCGACTAGTTAACTTCGAGCTATTTATTTATCGAGTTTTTTTCAGCAGAACATTCCCTAATCATTCAGGAACATTTATAAAGATCACGTGCGTACAGTGCGGGTTGGATAATTAATAGGTATGTCATTGTTGTTTTTTTATTCATCAAGCTACATCCAGATAATAGACATTAGCCTGTCAAAAACTGATTTTTTAAGAAATAGATTTCATAGGAACAAGTAGTTTCAGAAATAAGACATACCAGGTCGCTCCGGTTTTGAATAAGATGATAATTTACTTTTGCTTTGGTAGGGAAGGGAAATTATGAATTGTGATTTCTGGAAGAATAATCTATTTAATCATATTACGACAGTAGCTGTTTAATTAGAAAAGGGCTAAAGACCGTTGAGTATACTAATAAGAAGCTAGATAATCTTGTAAAGAAGGAGTACAGTTCATTGAAGAAATAATTTTGACATTATGAAGAATACGTTCAATTTTAACTTCGCTTATAAGATATCAGAGGAGGGATGTGTCTTTGAGCATTAGATCTTTTTATCTATATTTTGCTTATTATTTTAAACATATCTATGCCTTCAGCTAGACAGATGAATATGGTATTCGCAGAGATTTCATACTTCTTAATAGTTCTTCTGTAAGACATGAAATAGAACGCTGAGAGAGAACAAAAAAAGGCGGTTGATCGCTTTTTTATGCAGAAAGGAAAAGAGACGACTCAAGTAATACTGTTGTACTCAACAACTCTTGTGTTGTTTTTCTTACGATGTTTCTCTTGTTACTCTGATCATCTCTACACATCTGTCTAGATTCAATCATGACCTAAATACCCGGACGGGTACTACTAACATGGTAAGTTGATTGACAGCATAATTGATACTTTAAAAATCGGATAGTAACAGTAATGAAAGACAGCATAGTGCGAACAGCTGCACGTTAGAGATGACCCGCTTTTTTTTCAATGCTCTAGGCAGGGTTTTTGCAAAATTTTACTGAATTTTTATGACTCAACTTAAGAAAAGGATTGAGCTCAAAGTCGGTGAGCAGCTTAAAAAAGCTTCATCTACTCATGTTTTTAATAGAAGCATCCTAAGGCTTACTATCAGTTTTCTTCGGCAATGTTTAGTATTAGTTATGTTACACGTCTCGAGGGATCTGCCAGCATGGAGGGCCGATTAGTTGATCAGTAACTATGAATATCCATTTTCAGCATCTATTTTTTATTTCGATAACAACTATAATTAACAGTAGAATAATCATAGTTTAATAAGCGAACGAAATCAAATTATATCGATATTGTCGAGATCGAAAAGTTTTTCCATACACAGATCAAACTCGGTTGAAATAGACAAAATGAATCAAACTTCATTTCCTTATAGTATGACATTTCATTGAATAGGAAAAGTCGTGTCTATCAACGATCTATTATACAGTTGCCTTTCTCGTTGTTTAACTTTCCCTAGATTGAGATAGACACTTCATGCTTCATCTATGTCACAATTTATGATCATGCAGACGATTTCGAAAGCGCTATCAATCAGAAAATGTCAAGAGACAATTATCATCGAAAACAGTCTATGCTTTATAGGATTGTTTTCGTAATCAAACTGTGAAAGATAATCGAGAGAAGACTTATTGCGTTCTTGACAATTATAGCCCATCGATCAGGAGCAAAAACTGAGAAGACAAAGATTTCCGTGGCAAGAATAGACAAATGCATCTAAAGTCAAATCTTTTGTTTACAATATTAGGTAAATGAAGCGTAGTAGAACGGAGATCTGAATTCTCATATTTGAAATAACAACCTTTCTCCTTCTTCTTTTATATCTCTCTCTTTCTCCCAATGCATTAATGAAATCAACCGCATAATTTATCCGATGCAGATTTCACCAGATACACTCATTTATCACAGTTGAATGTTTTTCTCCAAAGTATACTAATTTTTATATAAGAATAAGTTATGTGTTAAGATGTTCGGCTAATATCTTCGTACTCACATCATTCGTAGAAATATTTCTAAGTGATCTTTGATATACTAGACTAAAGCGTATTTTCAAGCGATTCTTGATACGCAAATTCCGAGCTCTATGAAGAATCTCAATTATTCTTATTTGAATGCACGTCATTGAAAGTCGCTAGGTAGATAAAGAGCACCGCAGCGTTTCCTTTTTCTTCTCCTTGGTTGCAAAATTTTATTGTCTTTGTCATATGTGTGTGTTTTCTTTACGGCTTGCTCGAAGATAACTTCTTACGTGATAGTTTAAATAAGAACAGAAACACTAGTGTGTAAAAAGGAAGAGTCTAGAATACTGGTAAGACGAAAACTGCTGTAATGAGTGCTGTAATTTTAGATTCAATCAGACATCCAGGCAGACAAAAGTTCGTGAGAACATTCTAAACATCGAACCGATGAGTAGAAAAGTATGTTGACCAAGATTTCTATATGACAGTTGAGAAAGTGGAAAAATTATGCTTTTGTTTAATGACGAAGCACTTAAGAATGAGTAATTACTCGAATAATAAGATTGTGTTTCTCACGGGAACTAGTTGTGAATTGTTTAAAATTGCTTAAATTGATACTGAGAGGAATCTTTTCGACGTTCAATGAATTTTATTTGAACTAGATTCCATCGATGCCGTAACTTCTTCGGAACCGAAAGATTTCTGACTGTCGGCGATTTTAATACTTGCGACTTGTATCATTTCGTCTCTATGGGAAATACACAACAGTGAATACGATTTCCGATAAAGTGTTTTATGTGTAATGATCGATGGAATGCATGGATAAAGACGGAGTTGTAATTATCTTCGAAGACCAGATTAGTATTTTCTGTTTGAGAGTATTTAAAGAAGTGAATCGTCGAGTTCAGTCTAAAGCTGACTTCTCAGATGACGAAAGAAAGAGATGATCTATTATTATAATATAACCCTTTCTGACATCTTCCATTAACAAAACTCGAAGCGAGAAAAAGGAAAGAGTACGCTGAATTCTCATCAGCTTTTTTTTCTTTTCTTCCCTTTTTTATCACAAGACAAGCTAGTGAAGATTCTGAGTACTTTTGTTTGATTTCGTATTGATTTCTGAGCGATTCGATTACGTCGTCAGACTAATTCACACGCAAATCAACAATTATAGCTTTTATCAATAATTTTTCTTATGTCTGCCGGTCTTATCTTTCATGACAATATCCGCCCTTCTATTTTGTTCTAGATATGAACCATCGAAGTCATAATACTGTTTTTGTGATATGAGTAAAGTCATTAGAATATTGCCATACGACTGAAACATTCTTTATATACGACATCTCAATTCAAATCAAACCATGTTTGGACTTGTCCATTGTAACGCTTCACTTCTCTCCCGACAAGTTACAGATCCCAAATTATTTTTTGTGCGTACCTTAGTCAAAAATTGGCTCTGGCCCATAATTACTTTTTTTGGTAAGTCTAATAATTAGGCACAAAGACTGTCTGTAATCGAAATTTCCGAAGCTATACTCCGCACATTGAAGTTCATTGAGTATCTCGTACGGAAAAGCCCACAAACGATGAACAACATTATTTTTTATCTAATTAGGCGTTACTGGAAATATCCTGGTTATTATTGTTTTAACTAAACGACGAATGATTATGTCTTCAACGAACAATTATTTGGTCGCATTAGCACTTGTAGATATTGCGTATCTGATTCTAACACTTATACTTACTACATTACAACATCCTTGCTTTTATGGTACTACAGTATCTGACGTTCTTTCAACAATCTGTCGACCTATCGCCGATCTATCATCGAATACCAGTGTTTGGTTAACAGTCACGTTTACGGTTGAACGATGGGTAGCAATAACTTATCCGTTGAAAAGTCGCACTTGGTGTACGGTTACTCGAGCACGAAAAATCATTCTCAGTGTACTATGTGCAGCCCTAATATGTACATTACCATCTGCATTCGAAATGAAACTTGTACGAGTGACTGAAATCGAAAACTCAACAGATTCAAGCGAGAAACCTATTGTAAAAAGTCGAATACGCGCCAAAGCAACAGCATTGGGAAGTAGTCTTTTGTACCATCAAATTTATTTCAACTTTGTCACGTAAGTCTCTCTCGTTAGACATCATATCTCGAAAAATAAGATCGTACGAGCGCAATTCTATTTACTTAGAAAGGACTAAAAAAAACAGTTCTTCTTGTCCAATCTATCTGGCGATCTCAGAAAAGCGTCGACTAGATTAATCCCCCCGTTAGTTTATCTTATTTATTGATAATCAGAGATCGTATAAAGAATTGTGTCGATGAGCGCGTGTGTTCTAGACAAGTAACAAGATCATTTTGTTTCCCTGATGATTTGCATATTCTCTCCAAGCCAAAACGATTCTTCCGATGTGAACCGATCTTTCAAAGACAATCTGTGACATGACATATCAAATATTACTACAAGATGTAATCTACTATTTCCCACATACATCTTGAGCAAATGAAAAATCGAGCAATCAACTCGATTTTCAACTCTTCACACATTGAAATAATCACGTTTCCGTGATTTTGAATTTTCTACACTAGTAAATTATGCGAACCCACTTGATATTGTTTCCTTTTCTCTACAGATTTGCTATCATTTGGATTCCTTTGTTGCTCCTCATCATATTCAACACCATTCTTATCATTTACGTCCATCGTTCAAGACAAGAAGAACATAAAAATAAAGAAGGTATTCAACTCCGCCGACACAATCGCGGAAATCAAGGCGAACAGAGGAAAACCACAATTATGTTAAGTAAGTTCATTTCATGTTCTTACAAAGTTCGATTGAAGAAAGCACGTTCGTTTTAGTTGGTGTGGTTATTGTTTTCACTGTTTGTCAAATTCCTCAAGCAATCTCTCTAACGTTACAATCATTCTTTCCCGTCGTCGCACAAACTTCTGAAGTCCTTATTTACAATAATTTTGCCAATTGTTTAGTGGCTATTAATGCTTCAATGAATTTTCTGTTATATTGTTGCTTTTCTAGTCGATTTCGTTCGACATGTCGGTCTAGCTTTGCTATTATTTACACACGTTGTGCCAATTTCAATGACCCCAATTGGAAATTAACGAAAGACAATGCGAAATACTCGATTTCTTTCGACAATGTGTCGTCAACGTATTCTTTACACGGACACCAGCTCAGTGCTGGTCT
This sequence comes from Adineta ricciae, assembly GCA_905250025.1. NCBI lineage: Eukaryota > Metazoa > Rotifera > Eurotatoria > Adinetida > Adinetidae > Adineta > Adineta ricciae. The sequence goes on along the minus strand of CAJNOJ010000010.1, from coordinate 813,471 downwards.
GTCGAATCAGAGCAGTGATTTAAATAACAGATTTGCTAAATATTCCGCCAAAAGCCGAACACCAATGCGGAATTATAGGCGACCGTCATGGACAATACTCTTATCGAAATTAAAATCACATCAACAGAATAGAAATGAACTCTCACAAATGCTTTCGACACAAAGTACTGAAACGGTAAGCTTATTGAAAGTTTAAGGGCGAGATGCTCTTGTCTAACCTAAAAATAATAATATTCATAAAAAAATCAAATGAATTATTCATTCTATTAATGAACAGAAGGACAAGGTTCGTTGAAAAACCTTTTCTACTAAGTCCTAAAATAAATCGTCTTGAGTATTAACATAAGATGTCTATTGTCTTCGACAAACTTCGATTGCTGATTGATGAAGCACGAAAATGTATGGGAAAATAAATCATATCTGATTGTTTTGATCATTACCTTATCCGAATGATAAGAAACATTTCTTCTTTCATGTTTAGAAATTAGTCTCACAATTGATTTTCTTTCCTGTTTAGTTTTCAAATTCGTCGGCTTTTATTCATCAATCTTGCACATCAAATCATTCTCTCACGAATTCTCCGCTACTCAGACAGTCGCCCACTGACGAGACGATTCCGTTACGTTCGCCATCGATGAATGAAGAAGTTGAAAACAAGCAAGTAACAGATAACAAATCTGATCAGTCTACTCAAGCGTCAAGACTTCATCCGCTTTATCATTCACATCGATCGTTGAGAGAAAATTCGAAAGGACGAGTTTGGATAAAGCGGCGATTATCGACTGATGCTATACAAACAATTTTCAACCGTCAACAATCGTTTTTATTGAAAGATATCGTTGATGTAACTGTGTAAATAGAAAACATTTGTTTCAAAGATAATTTTCTCATTTGTTATTCTGGTTCATTTAATTCGGATAAAAAAGGGGGCGATGTTTTGCACGAAATTCTTGGAAAAATATTCACTAATGAGATCGAATTATACCCTGATTTCCCTGACAAGTTATCTCAACTTGGCTAACAAAGGCTAAACAGTTATACCACATTGGAAATGTGAAATGCGTGATAACAATCATGTTCCCATGAGATAAATTTTTCCTTCATTGAACATAAATATAGCCGTCTTAATGCGTGATAATCAGAGATATTGATCGTTTCTCAGCATGGGTAATAAAAACTATCCTCATTATCACGTATGAGTAACTTAAAAGAAAAATATCATATATGAACTTTATTGAAGGTCATCATCTTCAATTAGAACGAAAGTTTCTTTTCTCTTTCTCTTTCTCTCTCTCTTTCGCGATTGGTTCGAAAAGAGGAGAGCGAGCAGGTGTTATTGTTTCTCTCTCTCTCTCTCAGATTTGAATCAAACAGATTGATTAGAATATATATATATAATAATGATGCTGTTTAACACGACTAGCATCATTTGAAAACATCATGGAACAATCAACAGCTCTTACGAAACTTTTTCGTGCCTTACAATTTCGCAAGCATGTCAAAGGTAAATAGCTTCGATCAATTTGAAATTAGAAATAGATGATCTAATCCATTGAAAGAATGGCAATAAGTCTTCGCGTTCAATAGTCTCGAAATGCGCGTTTTGTTTCTCTCGTAATACACAGATGGGATTCATAATATGTAATTTTATTCTTTTGACATGCCCTGTAGCCTATCCTGCTGTGAGTAGAAAAGAGAAAAGAAAACGTCTTGTTACGTTCATTCATTTGCATGTAATGTGGCCTGGTTGTAATATTTTCAGTGAGTATCAATGTTTTGATAATCTCTAATTTCGTTCATAAACGTCGAAATCTTCCTAATTATGTATTCATAAGTACACACAATCTCTTTTGTAAACATCAACATGTGTCCGTGAAGATTGCGAGTGTTAAGGCGGAAGTCGGGAAAAGAGGAAAGAAATTTAAATATGAAAGAGAAGATATCTAAACGGTTCTTCACCGAGAGAAGCACACTTCACTTCAGACATGATTGAACTCAGCAGTTAGTCATGCATCGATGTCGAATGTTTGATCTTGTCATGTTTTTTCAGAACTTACAAGCGCATGTAAGCGGATCAATAAAGATACTTGTTACGAATTTGTGAATTATCGTCATCCAACATCGAATCTCCTTTCAACACAAAAGAAATCGGCGAAATTCAACATTCTGGTATGATTTATCATCACGAGCAGTTCTCTTGATTGCTTCTCTCGTTTTTCATGTATAGCGTTCGAAAATTCAAAATTATAAACAAAGAAGTAAAAGTGCATGCCGATTATCGACTCGAATACGGCCGAAATTTGAATCGACATCGCCTTCGGCAAATATCGTTTCCACCGATCAACAACCGATTGAACATCTGGCACACGCAACATCAAGCACGCCAGCTAATCTAGGAATGATTGTAAAACAATCGTACAAACCTTTACATGCTAAGTCAACACAATTCAATCGAAACACGATTGCTGTCACAAAAGGTAATATATTGCCACTTTGTTCTACTTCAACAATTCTTTCGATTGTTTGATGAAAATTTTAATTGAACGACTACTGTTTAATTGCATTCGTTCTTCCTCTTGACACCTTTGCTCTGCTTTCGTCTTATGTCTAAATGTGAAAGGCAATCATCGTTTAAGTCAATATTTCCTCTCTGAATCTTTGTCTACATACAAACAGGTAGAAAAGCTAAGCCGATAATGAAAGAAACGATAGATATTTACATTGAACATCTCTTCTGATTGTCATATTAATTGGAGACAAATAGAACGTTGGGTGTGATCGACATTGACATTGACGTTTAATTTGTTTTTGAGTCTAGACATTCGTTACACAAGGAAAATCATGGCGATGATTTTTTTTGTTGTTGTTGTTAACAGATCACACCTTGATTATCAAACTCTCCATTCGATTGTACAGATAAAGTATTAAACACTGTTTCTTTATTTATTTAGATACAGTTGTGAAAGCACTCTATGCAATTTCGAATTGGGTGTTCATTGAAATCAATGAAACAGGTCAAACTGGCTTCGTACCAATCTATTGCCTTGGACTATCGGACGCACCCGTCGAAACTAATTCACAAAACAATTTAAGTTTATTAAATGTAAGCATCTACGAGCCGAAAACTCATTCCGCGATCAGCGTGTCGACTCCTCCAACTCCTGGTCGATTTATTTCCTCAATCGGTCCATGCCATTTCAACCTCGATCAACCATCATCATTAACATGTTCACGTGTAAACAAATCGAGAACATACACTCGTCAGAACAAAGACCAATCGAATCTATCTCGACAAATTTCCAACATGTCACTCCATGCTTATGATCACGATGCTTATGAAACACTCAATTTAACTCCATGTAAAAGTTTATCATTCAGCGTGTTAGATAGTGAGCCGATTGTCTATCATTCCAACAGTCGTCTGCGTGTGATCGAGAATTATCAACGGCAGTTTGTTGGTGATATCAGCGTACTTGAATCTGAAGTCGTGACACTTATGAATACGACGCAATGTGATAGTGACTGGCGTTTTGTACGACGTGGGGATGGACGACAAGGTTATATTCCAAAGCATATCACCGTGCTCGATCGAAATTTTAATTAAGACATTCAGATAAACAATCACTTCTTTTCTTGTCTGGTTCTTTTTGTACATGTGAGATTTTATTAATCAATAAGAAACAAAAAAAAACGATACATTCGTTCTCTTGTATAACAGGCAAGATAAAATACTGAATTTTTCCTACGTGGATGATGAACGGCCGAGAAGTTCATCATTCACATCAACGACATGTATTGCATAGTGATTGAATGTCGACGAGGAAGAAGTTTTATTGGCTTTCAAACGTAACATTTCTTCACGAAGTTTAGCTAATAGAGCGTGATTTGGTTCATTCTTTTTCGCAGCACGAACGATATCAGCTAATTCATCGTCGACGCGAACACGTTTATAAGTATCAGCATTTTTTTCATACAAACGAATTAATGATCCGTATGCAGGTAAATACGGGTGGAGTTTTCTTAATAGTTTTTGAGCAGCTAAAATTAGAGGAAGACAAAATGCAACGATTTCGAAAGAAAAGTTAATGGCAGATTTTACCAAGGTTTTTCGCATGCGCTTTATCCTTCGCTTGGGCTTCTTCCTTGTGTTCATTACCTATTTCGAGAGTAATATGTGTGAACATCGGCTTCTTTGTCATTGTTAGTTTAATATTTGATTCTCCGCGTGTCAATGCATTGTATGTTATACTCTTTTCCAACATTTGATAAGGTGTAGGTTTACCCAACGCGGTACATACATCATATAGATTAGCATCTAGAATGTTGTATTCATCTAATAACGAACTACTGACTGGATCTTCTTCATTCGAATTGGTTTTGTTATCATTGTCATTGCTGTTGTTGGTGTGGTCTGGATGGTTGGCAGTGTTATTTACAATTGTCGATGGTTCGTCATCGTCGATACAACCTTCTTCGAGTGTTTTGTCTTCGATAATGGTTTGTTTATTTCCTGTTTGTTGCTGTTGTTCTTGTAGTTTTTTATATTGAGGGATTAGAATAATCAGCGATTCTTCTGTTGCTTTCAGTTTCGCAGTACGTTTGTTCCGACCAATACCTGTGCCATAGGCAGTATCACCAACAAAAACACGACAGCCAAATGGGGAATTGGATTCATCGGTCGTAAACCATTCATATCGAACGATTAACTTCAAACGTTTGAGTGCGTACTCTTGTAAAAGTGCTATGGGACTTTTATTCGGATAGAGATCGATTGTTACTTTCTTATTTGTTGAGTTCGTTGATTCGAAAGTTGTTGATGGGCGAGAGGGTGCTGATAATGGTCCGTCAGTCGTTTTTAATGTCGCTGAAACGACAACTGATTGATCGGGGGTTGTCAACGGCTGAAGTTCTATGGTTTGTGTATCAGCTGGCGTGTTCATTTCACGACGTTTCATTTGAGCTTGTCGAATGTACTTCCACTTGTCACTTAATGATGGGAAAAATTTGAATTCACGCTGTTCAAATGCTAGTCGACGTTGACAATACGAACGTAGTTCATCTGATGTTAACGTACTGAAGTACAGAGCATCGTCTAGTGTTGTATTCGATAGGATTTGTAAAGAAACTGGTAGTTGCTGTGGTTTAGGTGGACGTGTTTGTGCTGGACAAGTCGATGGTGTAGTTGTATCAGTTGGTAATGGATCCACCGGTTGCAATGTTGGGTGAGCGGAAAGAGAAGATGAAGAATCTTCGCCGTTGACTTGTGTCGGCGGATGAGGAGAGGAGATTTCACCTTCTTCGACATCTTCGTTATCCATATCACTACGTTTTCGTTTACGATTTATCGTTGATGAAGAGTTTTCTTGTTCATTCATTTTAAATGGACATTTGGCTTCAGTGCTTGTTGCTGCCGATTCACCTGTTTCTATTTGTTCTTCCTGCAGTCGTTTCATATACAGACATGGTATTGATGAGATCGGTATCAAGTGATGACGAACACTAACTGAACCAAGAAAATACGGACGAGATAATGTGACTACACGTGTTTGTTTATGAAAGTACAATGGAAATCCACTAGTATGGAATACTTCACACCAACCATCTGGTAATGTATGGTTTCGTTTATCCTGGGAATAGCCTTTGACTGTCCATCGAAGAGTAACTTTCGGTTGGCCTGTAGGTTGTGATGTTTGAGATGCATCTGCAGATTTCTCTGCAAGAGTCTCGTCCATTGAATCATCTAAATCTTCACCTTCCATTCTGAAAGTAAACAAAGGAAAAGAGTTGATTTCATTGACCGGTTAACCTCTAATCATGAAATGAGAAAAACTGTTCTTGTTTATTAATGAAAAAGAAAGAAATCCAAAAGATTATTTTGGGCAATTTCCACAATTGCCGGTACAAGCACTTGTTGATTTAATTGGACAATCAGGATTTGTGGCTGCTTTCTCTTGTTTCTTCTCCCATTCGTCAGGCGTGTATGTCTTTTGAGTAAATGCATGAATTTTTGTCATTTCATCTTTCAGCAAGTCATTGACTAATCTAAACACGTCAAATTGAAAACAAAAATGAGCCAAAGTCAAAGAATTGAACATACCTTTGTCTTGCCAGCAGTTGTTTACCTTCGAATTTTTGCGATACAATTATTGTATCAAATTTCAAACCACAGCCACTCGAGCAATCCTCGACGTTCTAAATCAATAAGCAATTTTCGTTACTGGCAGTCAGGAACCAATCCTTTCAACTTACTAAGTAGGTTGGTTCGAATGCATCGCGTAATTTCTTTTCGATGTTATTTTTATTAATTTCCATTTTATCTAAAATATTTCAAAAACTGTTTCAAAGCAGAAGAGATAGAAAAAAATGTATCAATCTAGGTTAATCGTCCTACAATACTTGAACAGGAAAACTCCGATTAATAGCCACCACAGAATCATATCTGAAGTCTTGAGCTATTAATTCTTCATACACATCCTTGTCAAGCAATGTTGTAAAACAAGAAAAACAAGAAATTGAATAGAAAAACTCATTTTTTTCTCTCCCATATGCTTTTCTTTGGATAAATCAGATTAGAAACGCATCACGCCAGTACTACGCTTCCAAGCCATTTACCATAATTCACCGTCTGTATCTTGTGCTGGTACTTCAATAACTCGAGGATTGTCGACAATTTTTGCTGTTCGATCACCTTTTTCTACTATACCGATAATCCATGCTTGGTAACCTTCTTTCTCTTGAATCTCCTTACAATAACCAGCTGCCTGATCGTATGGTAACGCTATTAATAAACCACCTGATGTTTCTGCTGCCGTTCCTCGCAACAGATTAAATGCATTGTTACAAGTTTTGCTAATCGTTGTCATTTTAGCGATAATGGGTAGACTATGAATAACGAATGCTACTTCGTTTTTCTGATGTTGAGCTAAATTTTGAGCATGACCCAGTATACCGAAGCCAGTGACGTCGGTACAAGCATGTGCATCGTATTTGTGCAGAAGAGATGCAGCTAAAACGAACATGAAACAATTTTGCTAGGGAAGGGAATTGCAGAGGTCGTTAACATACCGATTTTATTAAGTCGAGCCATGGATTTCATTGCCCGTTGGTAGGCTTTTTCAACATCATCGACAGTTACCACAGATTTTATACGTTCCCATCGGTCTGGCTTTTCAAGCCATTGATGCGCATTCACAGCTACCTTCATTTACAAAACAAAATACGGTTGATTTTTTGGCTTTAAAATATAGACAACAACAACAACAAACCTGGATGCCCAGTGGCTTTGTTAACACTAGCACATCACCAATCACAGCATGCTCTGGAATTATAACTTCATTCGGTTTACAAACTGATGTAGCAACGCCACCGATTATTAACCATGGATTCACAACTGTTTGACCACCTTGTACTGCTGTACCGGCTTGTTCAGCGCAATCCTATCAGATATTTTTTTTTAAAAGTTAACATTCCCAAGATTTGTGAGCAATTTATCTACTTTAAATCCCTGTATCATCAATGGCATAATTGTATCACGTTCTTTTTCACTCATTTTATTACTGGTACTTAATAGCATTAACATGTTATCGACTTCAGTCACACCCATGGCATAAATATCACTTAGAACATTTGCGCAAGCAATTTTTCCCTAACAATAGAAAAATATCTCTACATGGTATAAATCGATCAGTTTTTACCATCACGTATGGATCATCGACAAGTGGATAAAAGAAATCTGTTGATTGTACTAAAAAAAGTTCCCCATGACGTAATGGAAGTACACAAGAATCAAGACCAATTCCTTGGAAAGTTCGAAGTAAAGTCAGATATTCACTTTAAGGGTTCAATGAACTTACCAACCACCGGTGTTGATTTCGGCTCTGGCGTGAGTACCGAATGGCTGGCTTGATTTTGCCCGTCATTAGAACCATTTTTATTGGTCGAATCAAGTCCCTCGAGCAGACGGTGCAACAGATCCCGAGGAACTTTACAACCTCATCCTTTGAGATCAGAGACTCTCGTTAGACGAAAGTCATCTGGTAAATCATAATCCGATGGATGAAAAGGTTTTCTCGATGTCATTTCAATCTACAAGATGAAAAGGAAGAAATGAATACGAAAAACATTGAAACTGTACATATAAAAAAGACGAAAGTAAACGACTGATCTTTATCATTGGCACACGAAAAGAAAAGAGAAGAAAAACGAAAAAACGAAGAATGCACTACAAGACAACAACCGGATGCTCGCAACATCGACGGTCAAAAGAATAGTTGTCGCGCATCTGCCGGGCTTTGTTCTAAAATTGAATGAATAAATCAATGTTTTCACCTTTATTCCACTTACCTAACGGACAATATGGACATTTCAGTTTGTTCTGTAGAGTTAATTTATTCAATGCATCTTTGGATATAACATGACCACAAACAAGTTTCATCGGCGGATTCTGATCTGTGGTTTGTTGTCGAAGGATAGGACAAGCAAAAACACTGTGATATCGATGTTCTTGTCCAACATCAATTTCGATGGGCAGCTCATCTTTCGATAGAATATGGCACACTTGAGTATTTTGCATTGCATTGACAATACTATGTGAAAAGGAAGCATTTGTACGATGAATTCTCTCTCAATTTATTGCTTACCTCATCAGCGCGGGTAAGGCTTGAAATCCTGTTTTCATCACGACATACAGTGGACTGTCTTGAGCTAATCCAACTTGTTGAAATGCTTGTTGCATAAATAATTCCAATAATTGTAACCAAAGATGTGGTTCAAGTAAATACTTATAAGGTGATTTAGCCAGATCTCTTTGAGCAAAAACTAAGGAGCCCATCAATTCGTTAACTGCCTGTTCGCATTGTCCATTTGAAATGGAGTATTGTCGTAGATTGGATAGGTATGCTTTGGCTTGCTCGAAGTTTCCTGATTCTAACAATTGTACGAAACGCATTTTATGTAAATGGAATTCTAATAGACTTCCGGTTTTGTTCAGTTCATTGCGGTTTCGTTTACACCACTCCAATGCAGGTAAGAGATTTTTCTCCCGTAAATTTTCGAGAATTAAATTGATTTCTTCTAAGAATTCTTTTTCGACATTAAATAATTCGTTGTCATTCAAACTCGTTTCTTTGATTAACTGTTGGGCAATGGACATTCGTCCTTGTCGGTAAAGATCTTCGCATATAATCATATATATAACTTTCAATTTTTCTGGTTTATCAAACAATTCAAAAATCGGAACGTTCCCAAAATCGGATTGAAAACATTTATCAATCGTCTTGCCGATTTTTGATATCGAACCATGCAACTCTTTGTGTTTATCACTGTATTGTTTTGCTAATGGCTTGATTGTTTCACGAAGATTGACTTTGGTGTTTGGATCAGCGGACACATTTGTAATCAGTGTTTGAATTTGTTCGATAACCGAGTTCATGTTCGTTTCGATTTCATTGTAAAACTGCTCAACGGATTCAATCGCTTTATCGGCATCTTTTTCGAGAAGAGTCAACGTGTTATCTGCTGTGGACATGTCGATTTTCGATCACCTGAATTGCGTACACATAGATAGTAAATCGAATCAAGCTAAAAAATTTAGAAATAAAAGTAGCCAATTATAACACAGACTGTGTGCGACACCTATACCAAGTATTATTACGTGTGATAAAATTGACCTGTATTGATCCACAATGAACTATCTAAAAAAGACGGATGTTTTGAAAGAATAGAAAATATTGTTTTCGAAGATGAAGATCCTGTCTTTGTCTAAGCGGTATATGGCACTCATTGTTCAAAAGACAAAGAGCTAATTTGTAGTAATAGATAGACAGTACTTGTATTCTAATTCCTATTCATCAATCAACAAGTCTAAACTTATTGTGAACTTATGTTTTTTAGATCAATTTCTTCTGTACTCATTCACTCCAACAGGCCGACTAAAGTCTAAATCGTAGAATGTCGAGCCACATTGGTGATGAAAATAACGATAGTTATTCTACCGAGTGTCTTTCTACACTTATACCTATTGGCAGTCGTCTAGATTCTGGCTATTTAACATGTTCATCTCCATGTACAACATCACCTTGTCGTTTGTCGCCATCAAGCGTTATTCTGCATCAACTTGATTCTCCGATATCTGAGCATGATGTTCAATCACCGATAAATGCCGCCAAACAAAAATTTGTTTCTTCACTTGATTATGAACTTTATCGAACAACAAGAAAACATTTCGATATTTTAACGCAAATCTATCATCGTAATGCTCATCATCTGATTGACCATATTCTTTGCAATCTATCAAATAAGGATCTCTATCATTGTGCCAATGTTTGCCGTAAATGGCACACCATTTTAAAAGGTTATTCTCGACGCAGGAAAATAAGCAATGCAAAACGAAATCTATTTCATATTGATAACAAAACTCCGATGAGAAAGAGTAAAGTAACAAATAAGCCGATGCAAACAATAACAAATTTACTCGATACGAAACCGAATGTGTCATTCATTATTGCAACAACAACCAATGATGAAAACATTCTTCCGCCGACACCATGCCAACAAGTATTGACCCCATCACCTGATGATACTGTTGGTCTGACAGCAAGTAAAATGACATTTCGATATGGATATCTGAAATATCTGCATGGACCAACAGTTCCGAAACATTGTCCAATTTGTGCATATGTTTCCATTGTCGATGTCAACGATCAACACGGGTATGTTCAAACGAATTTCAGGAATGATCAGCGCAGCTTTGATTCGTAATTTTAGTATTTGCACAAATCCATTTTGTCGAAATAGTTTTTGTCACTGTTGTTCGGGTCCGTACCATCCATCAAGCCCATGTAAGACAACAACAGGTCCAATCAAATCTCCTTGGCGTCAACGTTCTACGATCTCTCCAATATTCTCTAACAAAACACGAAGTAATCTTCGACGCTTATTGATTAAATAACATCCACTTTATTTATTTATTATTTATTTCTTCTCTCGTGAATTACTGGTCATGTTTTAACTACTTGCTCTTCTTCATGGTTTCTTTTACTAAGGCTTATGTCAGATATCTTTTCGTTGATAAGATGTATTCATTTATGTATATAATATCTATGTGGAATGTTTGTTATTTTTCTCTGTATAAAAACTGTCAACCTGTGCAATCAAATCTTGTCATATGTGTGTGTTGTTCTTGTTCTTGTCTTATTAGTTTTTCTTTTGTTGTCCTCTCTTTTTTTATGTAGAAAAGCAACTTTGGGTGCCATTAATAAAAACAAAATCATACAATGAAGAAAAAAACGAAGAGTTTGTTCTTTAAGCTAGAGGAAAGTTTTGATAGTGATGCGTTAACCAACGATTATGAGCTTGAACAAGTTCCAGTGCTTGTCGCTTCACCTGTTCGTACTGGCCACTTGCATTTTGTGAGGCAAGAGATTCATCCAGAGTAAACAATGTCTGTGCAATAGTTTGCAGTTTCTTTTCAAGGCCAATTAACTAGACGAAGAGGAAACAATGTGAGAAAATCAATGATGACATGTGTATTTACTTGTTGATGCGTTTCGTTATCGCGTAATTGGCTTTGTGCCGCCTCGAATTGAGATTGTAAAGTTTGAATTTCCGCTTTCGTCACTTGTCTTTGTTTACCCATGTTAGCTTTATCTGCCGCCAGTTGTATTTTACGTTTTTCAGCTTTTCGTTTCAAGCCTTCGATATCGTTGAATTTCTCTAAATCTTCCTGCATTTTCGCGTATTGCTTTTTCAAATCTTGCAATTCATCTGTTAGTTTTTGATCAAGTGTTTCTAACTTCGCATAGTCCTGTTTGACTTTGCGGTGCTGTTCAGCCAGAATTGCCAATGTATCGTTTGATTTCTTCTTCTCCGCTTCATGCTGATCAATATTCGTTTTCAATTGAGTATAATCGTCTCTGGTTAACATTTGATCACCTTTCACTAACGAACGACTGATTATTCCTAATAATGTCAGATTATTCTTTTGAATCGCTTTCATGTCGCTGAGATGCTGATCATGTTGTTGCTCGTATGTCACTTGAAAATCATCGATTTGTTGTTCACGTTTTTTCAATTCTAAATATTTCTGCTTCGTGTCATCATCGACCGTTGATGTTTTATTCTGTTGTTCAACTAATAACGACGAGGGCGCATCGTCAGTCTCATAGACTTGTTTCAAGTACTCATTTCGTTCCTTTAACTCATTGATTTGTTTGTCCATTGCAGCGACTTCTTGATTGTCTTCTTTAACTTGTTGAGTTAGTTTCTGTCGCTCTTGTTCAGGAGTTAGGGTATTTTTACTTTCGTTCATGAGATGATCCCGTTTTAATTCGAGTTCATGAATTTGTTCAACTAAAGATAACGCTTCTTGTTTGATAACTGCACCTGACATTTGTTCACGCATTTTGTTCATACGACTCTCGAGAGTACTGATCTCGTTTTGCATTGAATCCATTTGACTTTGTAGTTGATTCGATGTAGATTTAATTCTACTATAACGTTGTTTAAACTCAGGATTCTAAATGAGATTTGATCAAGCACAGATACTTCAGAAGAGTAGGCGTACCATATTTTCTAAGAGTCGTTCAGATTTCTTCTTCTCTTCGTTCAAGTCACGTTCTAAACGTTGAATGCGTTCCTCTTTCCTGCAGATAATCCGAATGAGACAAATGAAGATGATTGTCGAAATCCCGTACCTCTGTTTTTCGAGATAAATCTCATCGATATTCGATTCAACGTGGTGATTATGTGCACTTAAATCAGCGTATTCTTTCTTTAATTCAGCCACTTCACCTGTTGTTTGTAATCGATCGATGATCTAAACAGTTCAATGAATCAAAGTTTAGATATGATTTGAAGTTACCATATTGTAATCGCCTAATTCATTGCGTAAACTTTCGATTTGTTGTGATAAATCTTCGGCACTACAAACAAAATATAGAATTAGCCGCGATTAATGGTTTCGTTGGTGAATACGAACGCTTTGCTCAGCGCAAAATATTGTTTGTTATCTTCGGTAAATGAATCTGTTTCACGTTGCAAACGTTCGATCTCCGCTTCGAGTTCCGTTACCTTCGACCTAGAAGGAATTTCTCAGTTGTCGAACAAACAATTCCAAAGATTTACCGAACGAGACCAACGAAATATGTTCGATCTTGTACTTGACGACCACCAAATCCAGATGCATTATGAATGCCTCCTAACCCACCTCGATTCATCGGCGTGTCTTCGACTTTGATACGCATATTCGAACCAAGTGGACCACCTCGACTAACCGGACGTTGCTATCAAATCCACGAAAAACATGAAATCATCTTCACAGCTACAAACACTCACTCCGCTAGCAGTTGTCAAGCGAGTAGCCGTGCCAATGGGACGACCACTGCTAGTACCTGGCACTAAACGAATCAAACATCGATTTGTTTGCACGAGATAATCAATACAAACTTTGTGGATTTCGTGATGACGGCGGAATTGCACGCGACATTTTCTTTCTATGACTGATGAATGTATTTGATTTCTACATCTCCACCATCTTGTTGTCTCTTCTCGGAATGTGTTGTCTTAGTAACACTGAGTCGATCAATCGTAGATGTCGTACTTTGTGTTCTTTTGTCAATTCTATCAATTGGACATGCAGATATATTTTCTTTTATTGAAAAATATAACTCTCGAAAGCAATATTCACAGTCTAGTGGAGAAAATGCATACATTTGTTCATTTAAAAAGAGAAAGATAGGGAGAAATAACAAAATAGATAGCACCAAAGTAAAGATGTACATGGAGAGAAATATTTTATGAAATTAATTGTAGAGGACGATACGAACGAAGAAGAAGTTTCGCAGTGCGTTCACATTCACGTTGAAATGAAAGATCATTTAAGGATTGAATATCGATAGGAACCTACAGACAAATCTGGATTTGCAAGTGAATACTTTATTTTCTTCGGAATTTTACCTGATATGTGTTGGACAAAGCGGTTCGCAGAGATTTGATAAATTGGGTCATCTCTTTAGCAAATAGAAAGTAGAAAATCCAAGATTTTGAACTTTGGCTTGCATTTTCAATAGACTAAAGCAAAACACATGAATAGACTCTAGGTTTCCGAGAAACACCATCACACTTACTAATACACAATAGTATGGACAAGTTGAATCAATTAATAATCGTGCAATATATTCCAATTTGATTGATTCGAGTTGACGAATAAGGGCATTGTCCTGTTCATCATGACAGACATAAACCTTCTCTTCAGTTAAAATTACACTGCATGGAACTGTATTCGCTGTATTTTCTTCATCTTTCGTCGCCATACGCTAAATGTTAAAGAACAAATGAATGGAATGATATTTGAGCGATTGACAACACTTACTCCTTGAGAAAGACCTTTCATAATCGCATTTAGCCATTCGTCTTGTTCGGCTTTCGTCTTGGCTGCCATTATCAATTTGACATCGTTAGCAAACATGATTTCAATAGCATACGGACGATCAGTATTACGATTTCTGCGGCATCCCTGACAGTTTTCATCGCTAAGAAGAATTATCAAAGCTATCGAAATATCATTTCGGTAACGAGAACTTCTTACAGTAAGGTATACGATAATGCTGAAGTAGTATCTGACTTATGCAAATAGATGTTTAGACGATCGACTCTGAAAAGAAAGACATAGAAGATTCACTTTTGAAATCAATAGTTATTTGTATGTTAACCTTAGAGTGACGTAAACATTTCGCCAAATTTCAAATGGTTGTCGATGAGATTTGAGAGTAGCTGCGCTCAGACGTTTTATAGCAGACGGTGGTTCAACAAGTTTCACATAAAGATAACCTTCTTTACGTAATTTCCGGCCAGACATTTGTGGTTCTTCCCAAAATATATAGTGATAATCGAGTAATTTGACACCATGTACACTCTTTAGTGAAAGAAACAACTGGAAGTTTCTAATCGAAACAGTGATTACATACATTCTTTTTTAAATCATTTGCTAGCTCTTTTTTTATTGATATTTCTTGCATAGTTGCAGGTAGCACTTGTGCTTGAGGAAAACGCCCATAATCAGCAGCTTCACGAATACTTGCACATATCGCTCTAAATCAGAAATAATAGTTCGAATGAAAGTTATCATTTGAATATTACTTTGTCAAGTCCACAGATCCAGTGGTTAAACAACGAAGTTTTGTATGTTTAATTGTAATGATACGTAGAAATTGTTCATTTGGACCAACCTATGAAGTGTTTAGCAGGTTTTCATAAAGATGAGATGAAATTATAACAAATCTTTACTTCGATATAATCAATTTGTTCAATTCGAACACTTTCAATTTTATTCAAGCGATATGAACCATTGATTTCATTTACTTGCCGAAGTAAATATACATTGAGCGTAGTTACAAGAAGGTAAACAACTTCGGGATTGCCATTATTATGACCGATTATCGTCGGAAATAGCTATTCAAAAACAATTTCCAACATGATAATCATTCATTTGTTGCTTACTTTGATGAATTTTTCTTTATTTTCCATTTCATAAATTTCCAGCGTAAATTGTAATTGCATATTCGCATCAGCGCTATAAACAGAAATCATTTCATCAGAAAGAATAGCTGCAGTGGTCTTACAGCATGTCAAGTGGATCTTCTGGAATGTTTTGAAAAAGATCATCGTTTTTTCTTTCAATACTTAGTTCATGTATTCCATTATCGATCGACGCTAATGATGATGAGGGTACAGAATGTTCGGTCGATTCGGATACACTAATCGATTGTTCAATCACGAGCGGTGATGAAGTTTCGATTGGATTTTCGTTGAAGTCGATCACAGATGGTGTACTATCAGGAATTGTCGAGATAATTGATGATTCAGCAATCATTGTTGATGGTGATGGTGATGGTGTTCGTGGTCGACCATTTAACATCGGATCAAGTTCACTTAAACTTGAATTTAAGCCTGGATTTACATTAGCTAAAAGTACTGGTGAATTTGCAGCATTGTTTCCTTGGTGTTCTTCATTTAACGACGATCCATCGATAGATGGATTGTCAAAGCTAACCGAAGAGGAACGAGAAAGATTAGCGGGGTGAATATCCGATGATATAAAACTATTAACAACCGATGATGTCGTGGAAGAACGTGTCGTTCTTTTCGGAACACGCATACGTTCTATTTAGAGAGAAAAAGACTTGTTTTACACAAGCGTTCAAATGTAACTTACTCGACGTGGCAATTGCGTTGTTCAATGCTGATGATGATGAAGGTAAATGTTGAACATCATATCTTGAAAGATACGTTGTAAATGATGGTACGTCATTTCGTACACCTGGTAAGGCAAGTTTTTCTGTTTCTTTCACGTCAACTTGTAAATATGCGGGCCAACAACTTCGATCAAAGTATACACAATCCTAGGCAAAGATATTCCATTTACTAAACTCAATTTTTGCTCTGAATCATACGGATTTCAGATTGAATTGAATATTCTCTAAACCCGAACATAATGTTATCAATGCGATCAATCTCTACAAAATCAAAAATAGCAAACAAAGTGTAATTTGATTCTAAATCAAACGTTGTTTCTCACTTGAGTATCATTGATGATCGAATCATTAGTGTAGAATTTCTTCACTAATTTTTTATTATCTTGAAAACATTTCATGTAACTTTCGGTTAAACTATCATTAAGTGCAAGGAAAAACCATGCTCGTCCACGCCCAATATTTGTTTCAATATTTAACAAGGATTCAATCTGTTTTGACAGTAACTTTGGAGTAAACTCCGACACACATTTATAATAACCATCTTGAACATACTTTAATCTAAATCATCAAGACAAAAAAAGGCCTGCTGCTAATGGTCAACTTAGATCTACCCATAAAGTAAAGCAAAGTCAAGGTGTTCCAGTAGACAATGTACTTGCCAATCATCATTGGTTATAATTCGTGGGGTCTGGTCTTCGTTGTCAACAGCTAGACGATGAATCTAAATAGAGACTATTCCTTATTTCTTTCAATCAAAGTCATAAATATTCACTTCTCGAATAGCAGCCGATAGATTCGTAAGAATTTTATCTTTAATTATTTGTGGGCCGTAGAGATGACTCATAATTAATCTAAAACGCAAAACGAAAGGATTACGTTGGATAAATCACTGGAATTCGAAATGTATGTGATAATTTGTCGCGATTTTCTGCCTTCAAATTAGCATATAATCTGGCCTTTAATCCTGAAATCATCAGTAAAAGTGCGGAATCTATCCGACACATTTAGAAAGTGACTTTTATGCAAATATGAGTTGTCTAGTCCGTTTTCCCCCAAACATGCATTCAATTCAGTTGAAAGTACGGTCCCAGCAGTTTATATTTATATACAAATGAGTGATAAAACGGAAAATCGACAATAGGAATTTGGACAATATTGTCGGATTTAAAAAACTGTCTACAGATAGGGTGAGGGCGCAGATGAGGACGTGAGAGTGTGGAGAGGTCTGGGTAGTAGAATACTACATGAAAATTTGTACTGAAATACTCCTAGGAAAGCCTATGCAGTTTTTTCAAATCTGCAAGGTTGTCTAAAATGCTATTGTCGATTTTCCACTCAACCAAATGAGTCATTGACGCACAATCATAAGGTCGGCTATGGCTCATTTCGAACTTGAAAATGCAGACATCTAGAAGGAAAAAGAAATTTGTTTGATTTACCATTTCCTGTTGCCTGAAGCGACATAAGTGCCTAACGATATAAAAACATTCGATTTGCCAACAAAGAAACAATTCATTCAATTCAATTTATTGTTAGAAAAAGACGTAAAGTTCCTATGAAGATGATCGCGAGAACGGCGGAAGAATAATAGAACTTTCAAAATCGGATTCCGAAAGATTCTCCTCGAGTTTTTGTTTGTCAATTTGACTCGATGCTGGCGACTTCGCATGACTAGTAAACCATTTCGGTTTCAAAGCATTTTTCACTGCATTCCAAGCAAAATCGCCACTTTGTTGTTGTAAGCCAGTATCATTAAGAATATCTTTAACAAATGTCGTCGCTGCTGTTTTGACACTCTCATCATTTAACACTTGATGAGCAATATCATGTGCTAAAGTGGCTAACATTTGTCTCGTTCTTTCGTCATCAATAAAATCTTTCAGTAAGATACGTAGTGCATCTTGATTATCTCTCTGTAGGATAGCACCACGAAGTAATTGTCCTAATTGCATTTCAGTTTCAGGCTTTTTCATTACATCATAAATGATACGGGATGTAAATTCTGAAACATTTTTCTGCATTTCGTTATCAGTCATCAAACGTTGTAGAAGACGAATTAATGTGTCTTTCGTCGATGGATTATCCATAACACGCTCGAGAAAAACCAACGATTTCGATAAGATGCTCGGATCTGATAGTAAATTTTGGATCAATTCTTGAGATAACAGATTCACTTGTTGTTTAACACTATCTTCAACGAAACAAACAGATGAAATGATGTCTATCATCGCAGAGAAATTTTACCTTGCTCTAAGCTACTTTTAGCCACATCGGCTACTTGTGCGACTGTTTGGTTTTTTAGCGGTGTCCGAAAAACGTATAGGAAGAGTACAGTCGATACGATCACGATTCCCGATCCGATGATCAGCGCTTTCACTAATCCACGTTGTTCACGAAAATGAAGTCGCCGAAGAACAAGTTCAGAGATTTCACCTGCGGACATAGAACTACGTATGGTTGGCTGCGTCTTCTTAGGGGCAGGTGTTGATGGCGAATCATTGACGGTCGCTAATGATCTAGTGAACTGCATTGGTCGAGATTTTGTTAGGATAATTTGAGGAAGAATATATCCTCGTCGAAGAAGATTCAATCTTGATAACATCTTGAAGACAAAAAAAAGAAGAATGAGATCTTTATCGAAAGGCTTTAGGATTATGACTTTTGTTTTGTTGCATACACAGATAATCAAAGAAAACACACTTTTGCAATAAAATACAATAGGGAGAAGAAGAAGTCCATCTTATAAGTTCATGCATTTTCATAGACATCTTACAAAAAAAAGAAGAGAAATTATTATTCAGTCAATTGGGTTCGTCATCGCTTTTATCAGCCATACGTGCTGCACGAAACTCGTTGTAATGCTGTTTCCGTTTTAGCTCGAACTGTTTTTTTCGTTCTAAAGATAATAATGATTTCTACGAATGGATTCCATTCTTTTCACTTTTTCAACGAACCTAATTCTTCGGGCGTTGAATTCTGTCCGTCAGAATTATCATCTTCGACGTGAACATGATGATGATGTGTCGTTGAATCTTTCGATGGATGATGAACAAGAATCGGTTTGATCGAATCAACAGATGAGCGTGATGATGATAAACTAATAGGAATTCTTTTGTCTTCGTTTCCTATAAATAAAAGTAAAGTAAACTTACGTTCCATTTCCTCCACTTCCATTTTCTGGCTCGGTAGAACCTGAGGAAAGACTTTCTTGTTTTTCTTCTCGTTCAAGAGCACGAAGTTCTTCTTCGATTTCCTTTTTACGCAAACGAACAACTTCGAATTCGTTGTAATGTTTCTTGCGATGATGCTCGAATTCTTGTCGATGTTCTAAATTCAGAACAACAAAAAAACTGACAATGATCCCAACATTCGATCTATTCCACCTATGTCATCAGATGACGGTTCCACATCCTCATCGATTGATCTTCTTGTTATATGATCTGTGCGTAATTTCGTTGAAGATTGTGCTGATTCACTTAATCTACAAGTGCAAGTTTGCGCGGAATTACAATATTTAATGAGTCAAAATGAAGAAACCTTTGAGCGAGTTTAGCAGGATCGACTCCTGGAGTTTCTGATTCAGCTTCTTCGTCGATAATATCATTTGGCGCATACGGTGTCTTAGGTTCTTCGATCTTCATATGCCCATAGTCTTTATCAGCCGGATGGTAAGTTGCGATGATATTCATCTCGTCAAAATGTGGAATTTTATGACTAGAAACCAACTGAACTACATCGAAATGCCAAGGAATCGAAACATTTCTTTACCTTTTACTCTCTGATCGAGTCATTCCCGTATTGGGCGCATGGTTGATTGCTGCTTTGACATCATGTTGATGATCTTGACCAGCATCGTCGACGCTTTTCGTCGATTTCAGAATACCTTTGGCGGGTTGCATGTTTAAATTAGCCACAGGGTCATACTCGGAATCATCATTGTTCAATGACATTATGCTTCTATTAATCTGATTAGAATTATGACTTGAGTGATTGATCTATTATAAGGATTTTTTTCATCTAAAAACATAGACAGTCGTCTTGATGTGTTGGAACTCGACATCAATATTGCTTTTCTTTTCTTTTCTTTTTGCATATTTATATGCCACGCTATTCTCTTCTCTTTCTCTGATAGAAAAAACACTCGGGCGCAAGAATTGACTACGACTGCAACTATTGTGCGTACATCATTGGATTATGATCGAGATGCTGAACGACTGCTGTCTTCCGCTTGTATCTATATTACCTACTAAGAGACACATGATTTAATTTCATTGAAAGAAAAATTTAATCAAGTCACATGTCGAGAATGATAAAGAAAAACAGCGGATTTTCACTTCTATTTTGCATGTTACACTTCATAGACAGGAAATAATCTGCTCGAGATTAATCTCTTGACTCTAAAAGAACTAATTTATTAGAATTTCAAGGAAATTAGATATATTAGATGTAAACAATCGTTGTTCTTGTCATCACGAAGTGTTCTATTGTCGAGCATGTATATGCAAATCCGAGATTGAAAATAACTCGAAGAGAAGATATTCAACATAAACAAAATTTTTGTTTCTCCCCTCAATTAACAAAACAAATATGTTTTTTCGGTCAGCTGATTTGAAAACGACAGATCTTCGTCGATGCAAATCATAGAACGAGCTTTTCACTGGTAACATGAAGAAAAAAAATCATTAAACTGACAATGAGTATAATACGATTATATTATATTAACATAGTATAATAGAAATAAAATCGAATCTCAACGCGACACAGTCAATGCAAAACACTTGTCGATCGTAGCGTTCGATTCTCATTGCCGGTAAAGGTTGAAACAAAAGATTTGATTTGCATTGATAATCGACCAATGAAAAACAAGATCAACAAATCAATAAACATTCGTCTATAACTGACATCAATATTATAAATGACCATGAATGAAGAATACCGGCAATGCTGACATTTATCTGCGTAGTTTATATCATAGACTTATTATGAGTAGCCTTGTAGATCGGCTAAACGACTGAAGTGTCTTTTCCCAAGAAAAACAGTTCGACAAACGCTTTGATTTCAGATGATCATCATCATGTAGTAGAAAGACGACGTGAAGAAGAAAATGACTTCAAATTCAAAAGGACATCCAGCACAAAAATCGTTAGAAATCAAAACAAAATCAATCGAGACAACACTTGTACCACTTGTCACCCAAATTTCAACTTTAGTCAATTTCAAAGAGAAGCCTCGATCATTATCGACGACAAATGAGAAAACTCTCAATGCCATCAATCGAGTTGGCGAAGCTGTACATATGGCAGTGGAACGCTTTGTCTCTGTTGGTACGTATCAATTGCTAATCTTTTGAAAGCATTGCTCTTTTTTTTACATTACAAAGGAGAATCAATCGGAAATGAAAATCCGGAAATTAAATCTGACTTAATCGATGCATGTCGTGAAGCGCGTACAGCAGGTACATTGAATATTTGACTTGTACAAAAAAATTCCATCGAGTTTTTTCTAGGCGAAGCGATTAAACGAATTACTTGCGTAGAATTCGATACGTTAGGCAAACCAATTTGCGTATCCGATCGGCATAGCATGGTACAAGCTGCTCGAGGTTTACTAAGTGCTGTAACACGTGTTTTACTTCTTGCTGATATGGTCGTTGTCAAACAGATTATCTCTGTTAAGAAAAAAGTAAGCAGAAATTAAGCAAAATCCAGTTCATTAACGAAGTTACACTGTTTTTTTTAAGGTGATATCAACATTGAATCGATTGGAAGGTGTGATGTCGTTTTCCGAATTTGTGAAATACTTCGGAGTTTATGGCACTCAAATGGTTGATTTAGCACATCTAACAGGCGATCGACAAAATGTAAATAGAAAAATCACTTCGATCATGTCCTTGGAGAGTTTGACAAGAAAATCAGTTAATCCTAATCAATTTAAGATCTCGTGTTAGAGAGGCATTTCTTGACGTACTCTTCAAATTTGAAACATTGTCTGACATTGTTTAAAGCATGATTTCATTAGACATTTTCATTCTTGATTGAATTAGATCGAGCATTCCGAAATCTAATATTTAGGATCTCAAAGACGAACGTCGTCGTTCTCAATTATCCGCGTCACGTACAATTCTCGAGAAATCAACAATGCTTATTCTAACATCATCAAAAGTATCTCGCTTAACGTTTGCTCAATTCGATTTTGCAAAACTTCCTTTCCTTTAAGGCATATCTTCGTCATACTGAGTGTATGCACGCTCGTAAATGTCGTGATCTTGTCTACGGTCAAGTCCGCCGGGCTCTTGATATGGTACAACTGATTGTGTATGATTCGGGCTCGACAACGTTGAATACAACACCAACATTGGCCCTTCTACTTGCAAAAAATGAAATCAATTTTGTTAAATCTCTTCGACAATTCGAAGTATTTCCTCAAGGAAGAAAACTGAACTTTTAAAAAATGTTCTTTGGACTTGTTTAGTATGCAGTTGAAATGTTGAATGTCTCATCAACGTCGACTACGAAAGAGCAATTGGAACAATTGTGCAATACAACGATCGATAATAGCCAAGATTTCACAGATTCCGTTTATATAAGCATTGAACAACGTGAAAAAGTTCTCGACTATCATAAGAAACTACAAGATCAACTTGCTGATATAGCCAAATCGATATCTGAAGTGCGTGTCGTTGTTTTGAGCTTTCTCTCACTAAGTTTTTCCTTTTTAGAAACAAAATGACGCGCTTCCAGCAGCAATTCAAACAATTCAACAGGTTGCACGAGAATTTCGCTGTCAGGTGAGTGATCTTTAAAGAACGAATGGAAACGAATTCGTTTACTTAGTTGGAACAAATGGCAATGCTTCGAGCATCGGAATTCTTTCGAACGCATGATGAAAGTGTTCTACTCAACGAACTAAAAACTTATTCTTTGTCTGGTCGAGTTGATCTATTGCAAGATTCAGTAGAGAAATTCCGTGAACAAGCAGAAATCGCCATTGAGGTTTGCTTTTACTAATCCAAAAATGAACTTGACTGATCTGAAAAAATTAATTTTAGTTAAGTAAACTCCTGAGACATATCAGTTCTTGTGATCAATTACAAGTGTCAAGTGAATATCACGAGATGGTTTTTCAAAATTTATCTCTTATGGTTAGTTGAATAGTCTTTGGAGAAAATTCTTCAGTTCAATTTGAATTAGATCATTACATCATCACAATCGCTTACTTCATATCCAAATAGTCGAGTAGCGAAAGAAAACTTGGATGTTTTGTGTCAATTTTGGGAACAACAGATCAATGATTTTTCGATCCTTGTGAAAGAAATTCAAGATTTCATGGAAGGTCGAGGTGAAAAGACGGTTTATTTATCGTTACCCAGACCGGGTAAACATGGTACAACATCTAAAGGTACTTTCGATAGTCTTATCTGATTTTAACTAGACGAATGCATGTTTGTTCTTCAGCAGGTTTCAAACCAACCAAACTTGATCCAGATGAACAAGCAAAAATCGCCAAAGTTGGATTGGAAATGAAATTAGTTACGTCAGAGATGGAGGCTGAAGCAGAAAAGTGGGACGATCCTCAAAACGAAATCGCTAAAGTCAGCTATTTTATCTTTCAAAACGAAAAAATAACGAACTCTATCTTTCTCTTTGTTGTCTAGCGTGCGAAGAACATGTCATCCATGGCTTTTTCAATGTATTTATTCACACGGGGCGAAGGCACACTACGCACCACCCAAGATCTTTTTACTCAGGCATATTACTTCGTAGAAGAAGGCACTCGCCTAGCAGCAATTGTTCAGGAATTTGCAAATCAAGTAAAAATAGAACGAGAAATTATTATCCAACTTGAAAATTTCCTTCTAGATACCAAATAAACCTTCCCGACACGAAATTCTAATTCAATTAGAACAAATCCCATTGATGTGTCACCAGTTGAAACTAAAACTCAAAACTCCTGCTCTGGGAAAAGCGTCTACATTTTCAAAAGTTTGTTCACCCTCAAGATTCAAACGTAATTTCCCAATCATCATTCTAGGTTGATGCTGTGATCTGTGAAACTCGAGATCTCATGAATGTCGTCAGTCGATTATGTTCGACTGCATTTGCCTGTCAGTCAAAGGTAATAAAAATAACAACTATGTGATTCACTCATAAATACTTTTGACAAAAATGTGAATGATTTTGTTGTAGTACAATATAATTGATTATCGTTCAACACCGTCGACGAATCCATCGACGTACTCTCGTCCTCCGTTATCTGCATCGAAACGTTCAGTACTCTATCGTGCTGCATCTATCGAACAGAACGATCGCTTCGATACTAAACCTGATCGTTCAATTCGTTCTTCATCTTTACAACGTCCATCGAGTTATTTGCCCGCATTTGATCATATCTAATTTCTCTATTTGCATTTCTCACTGGGAATTCATGTTCGTCTTTTTTATATCTAATACGTTTATTCTGTGTGTACGTGTGTGTTATATTCATTTCTATACTAATATTAGTCAATTTTATCATCTCAGAAATGTACATCGATATTTTGTAGATTGTTTTTGCCTTCTTTTTTTTGTATAGAGTGTTTTTTCCTCTTTCTTCCTACAAACAGTTTGTGCATTGAAAACTACAGAAAAATATATGATAAAATAGGTTCAATAATAATGAACGATCATTTTGCACGTCTGTTCTCATACTAAAAGTTCCAGAGATGAGATAAGAAGTGAAAGAAATAAAATGGAATTTTACTTTTTTGAGAATCCATTGGAAGTCATCGTAGAATTTCTTGACAATTTCGTTGACACGCTGTGGATCTGTTTCGTCGGCGTGGGCACGAAAATTCTAAAGGAAACGATAGACAGTTTACAAAAAAAATGAGTCAAATATTTACGCCTTTCACATAATTTCGATAGTATGGTTGACTTTCAATTGGAAGTCGTGGTATTTGCCGTAACAAATATTTATACAATTGAATGGGGGTGTCTGGAATTGCTTTCATGATACTTTGAAAAGAAAAAATTGAAAATTAACACGCAGTGTATACGATTGGTTTGTTGAAAATACCTATTAGAACGAAATATTTCGGTGATTTAGTTTACCACTGGGAAGAAAATGGATGGAATGTAAAATTTTCTTGTGTTTAGTGTGAGGTAAATAATTGAGGGGGAAAACGAGCATTTTTTCGTAAGAGATAAGCTGTAGGCATGGAATTCATTGCTCGTCATTGTCGCTTCAATGCAGTTCCGATGAAGATTGAATTCTGTCTATGTACTGAATCTAATAGATAACAGACTGTTGCTCGTTATGTAATAAACTGATCACAAGATAGTCTGATGGAGTTTTGCACATGATTTCATCGAGACGGATCATTTCAAGATCGATCGTCTTTGAGTATTCAGTCATGTTAATGAACTTCTACATCAGATGTTACTCAATGTATTCCTTGCCGATTGATTGAATACGCTCTTGTTTTGATTTTTCTTTCAACAATAAACGAACCATCAATCAACTAGATGTACGCGTTGAAAATATAATCTTTTCGACGTCCTATTGTTGTTAACTGATAACAAGATTCAAAATAAATATCACAATTGATTGGATAATTACGTCGACTGATAAGGTAGCATCATCTTTCACCTTCATTTTTAACGTAAATAAACAATTGTATCCTTCTTCTTTCCTGAGGGCTTGTCTTTTGATGAAGACATTATCTTTCAACAATATGTTTGTGTAGGTATACTTTTTTTGAATACCGCTACCTTGCTGTTCTACCAGCAGAATTAACCTTGATACTCTTACCATGTAAGTACGACTATGTCAAGATTATCGCTGTCGAAATTACTGATTGACGAATAAAGAAAAAGAGAAAAAATGATGGTAGGGTTGGACATCATAGTCTGGCAGGTGTTGAAAGCATGAAGGTTAAATATTCTTTCTCCGATCGATATATATGTATACATTCGGGAAAGAGAATCTCTTAGAGATTATGTATATATGAACTTGATCAATCATGAATAGACATGGTTAGGAAAGAGGAATGTACCATTCATCAATTAGTTTCGTATACTTTCTATCTTTTCATGGACAGAAGAGAAAAATCGAGAAAGTTAATACTTATTCATTCTTGATATGTCCTGTCCTAGCAACATTATGGCTGAGATTCCCGACATAGTTAAGAGTTTTTATTCTCTCCTTCTCTTTTCTCATTTGCTTTGATCGAAGATTCGGACACAACGCACATCTGATCTTCATTTACACTGAAAATGTGTCAGAATATTCGCCGTATACACATATACATTAGATATCATTGCCGTTCTTTTTTGACATCACTTCAACAGTCAGTTATCCTTCCATGTTATTACATAAACAATAGAATATTTTTCGATTAAAAAAGATCAACGACATGTCAATATCTATCGAGTAGCTCTATTAATCTTAGCAACTATTCGAATCATCGAAGTAGAATGACAGACACATACATCGATCGAAATCTCAAGTATGTGACGTTTGTATTTCTGACAAAAAACTTGTCCTTGTCTATTTTGATTGCTATTAGCATCACCGCAGACATTCGCATCGCCTAGTTAGATTACGAGATATTTATCTCAAAGAAAGGACAACAATAAGACGAGTCTAATGAAATGATGATTTCAATTAATTCGAAATGTACATGTGTGCGGGGAAGTTCTTTTGCGGTTTGCATAGAAAAGATTCTGTAGAGTTATCGACCGATGTTGGAAATGTATGGCGAAGTATTCGCAATCGAATGTTAACATTCCTTGTCGAAGTAATAAATTTAAATAACCTTTCTTTTCATTGTTTTTGTTCTGATTCATTGCTGAAATATTTTCTTCACATGTACCGATATGCAAAACAGAGGAGGCGAACATCGGTGTGGAGGAAGAGAATACGAAAGCGTGTGATATAAAAATGCTCGTGAAAACGATGGTAGATAGTTGATAATTAATCGATGCTCGGAAAAAGAGAGAGAAAAAACACACGAAACGAATCGTTAGTTATAAAAGGTAACTTAGTTGACTACAATCATCTCAAACGGTGATAAACGTATCTTAGTAGACTTATGCGATCGTATGGAGTCTTTTCTTCTTCTTTTCAATTACGTTCACCTGTAAAGCGTAACGCGAGCCAATTTTTGTCCTATGCTTATTTAGATTTATTCGAGATAGGATGATTCTTGACTCTGAATAGCATCATTGGTATACATTTTGACATGTGTCTTATTACTTTCGATATTTTTCTTGTCCAGAAGATTGATTTCGAGCATGTAACTAGACATTTTTCAAAACAAGCGCATATCCATAACAAAAAATCGATCAGAAATACCAGTGTGTTTTTTTGTTTGTTCTTTCGCTGATTTGCGTCTATATAGGTATTTCTTTTCTTTTCATTTTGCGTTTTTCCCTTTTCTCATTCTCTCCTCCTCTTTCTCTCTTCATTTTTTCTGCTTTACACAAATTGTCTTGTTGTTTTCTTTCCCCCTCTCCCTTTTCCTCTCTCTCTCTCTCTCTCTCTCTCTGTCTCTGTCTCTCTTCTCACCACAATATTGGTGACGAAGAGTGTTATTGCTTCTCAAGCATTCTTCAAACTTATTTTTTTGTATGTGCATCATCAGCACCATTTAACCACATTAGGAATAATACTCGTAAGTGAATGAGAAAGCTTGTTTTTGTATGAGATGTAAACTTTCAATACAGACACCTAAAACGAGGGCCGATTATGTTGAGATATGAATAGTTTTTTTTCATTTACCACATTCATAATACACATGCATGTTTGTGTCTTTATCAACATGTATTGTTAAAGGTCATTGTTTGTAATGATGCTTGATTTGAAGAAATAATCTGTGCTTATACGAATTCCTTTTCATTCTAGTTGAATTATGATGAGAGCTTTATTCGTGTTGCTATTGATCATATCATCGAACGTAATTGATTGCCGTTATGCAGAATGGGAAGAGGTGAAACCGTATTGCGCTGTCCGACCGAATCCACAATGTTGTTACAGTCGAGATGATGACTGTTTTATGCCGTATTATGACTCGCGATGTTATTGCGATACATTCTGTTTTCGTGGTATTGATAATCATGATTGTTGTCCGGATCATGATGCATTTTGTGAAGGAAAAAACATTACTACGCCATTTCCGACACCAAGACCAACACAGCGTCCACCACCCCCTCCACCAATAATTCACACTGGTAAATGCTACGATGCAGAAACTGGTCGAGAGTATTCGTTAGGTGATTCTTTTCTACGTGATTGTAACTTGTGTCGATGTATCACCCTTGGTTTTGAATCAACCATATCCTGTGAAGAAGATCTCTGTGTGAACAGTCCTGATCTTATTTCATATGTGAACGGTAAACAACCCTATCTCGGCTGGACAGGCACAACTTATGATCGATTCAATGGCGTCAAAGTAAAAGATGCATTGAAACATTATCTCGGTACGATACCAGACCGAACTCTACGCAATATGGTAGACAACGCTCCCGATGATCCAAATGATTACTTTCGTATGGACGATGTTGATTCATTTGATGCACGTACTTATCAAAATTACGCCGGTAAAATTCGTGGTATTCGTGATCAAGGTAAATGTGGTATATCATGGGCTCTTTCAACTGTCGATGTTGCTGCTGATCGTCTTGCACTCGTTCAAAATATCAAATGGAAAAACGAACAATTGAGTGTCCAGAACATTCTTTCATGTACTGATCCCGAAGCAAAAGACGGCTGTGATGGCGGTCGTGTTGTATATGCATGGGGTTACATCAAAGATCGCGGTGTTGTGACTGAAGCTTGTTATCCATATGAAAGTGGAACCACAGGTAATATTACGGAATGTAAACTTCATTTATCCGATAGTGATTTACAAAATATTGCTCAACATCGCAAAGTCACAAATATTAAATGTCCGTCGAATATCAATGGTGAACATTTTAACTTTGGTCCTGCCTATCGTGTTCGTGACGAGGCACGTTCGATCAAATATGAAATTCACTTTCGTGGACCTGTACAAGCTACCATGCGTGTTACTCCGGAGTTTTTCTTGTATAAGTCCGGTGTTTATCGTTGCGGCGGTTCAAGTTATGATCGTCAAAATCCACGTTATGCTAGTTTGGCCGGTTATCATTCGGTTCGTTTGCTCGGTTGGGGTACAAGTATCGATCCCAATACTCAACAACAAGAAAACTATTGGATCGCAGCTAATTCATGGGGTACAGGTTGGGGTGAAGATGGTTACTTTCATATTCGTTTTGGCGAATGTGAAGTTGAAGAGTCGGTTATTGCAACTTATGGTAAATCAACTGAAGTTCTTAAGAAAAAGAATAAACGTCAATAGAATAACGAAGGAGCTACAACGAACTACATATCTTTCTCTTTTTTCGCCCTGTTCCTTTTTTCTCTCCTCTAACTTTCTTTGTGCAGTGATGCTTTGAACAGTCATTATTGATGTTGTTTGTGTGTATTGTAGCGGAAGTTTCGTCCTTTATAATTAGATTTTGATATAAACAAGATTTATTCTCTTATATATATTATACATAATGAAATATGAGTCATATATTTTTCCAATCTATTTCATTTTCATCCAAACGAGGGAAAATCCTTCAGCATTATTATCATCATATACAAAAAAATAGTTGTTTACGATCATTTGCATGTATTATCTATTTTGAAAGAAAATCGTCTAGTATGCTAATGATACATATTCGTCAATTATCTCGCATACCATCATAAAATGAGGAGGGATATTGTTTCTCATATATCTTTTTTTTCCACTCAGACACATGTTTATGTGAGCACGATATGATAAGATTAATCTCATAATGTCGACAGTTGCTTATTATTGCTGCTGCTGCTGCTGTTGTTGTTGTTATTATTATTTACAATGTTAATACTTCTATCTGTCCTTCTTCGTCACGTTTTTCTACGTATATCGACAGATTTTCTTTTATCTTGATTTAATCGTCCTTGTCACAGTCACTATTCAGTCTTTTAGATTAATTTTGTTTCGCTTATTTCACAGGCATAAATTAGCATTTTCAATGACAGTTTACCGGTTTGACTGCCATGTCATGTAGAGAAAAATGACTTCTAGAACAGCATGAAAAAACATTAGATTGTACACGTCGATTACGAGCGAAAGAAGGTAAACACGAATTTCTATGTGTATAATACGCACATAGCCTGTATTATTCATACTTTTCATACAAAATACGAGGATGAAAAAGCCAGGCTCGATCTTAGAGTGAGTGAATGCAAGTTTCATATTGATTATTTTGATTTGTTTTTAAAGAATGTATATAGAGCGAGACATAAGAATAAAAAAGAACTGAAAGAAAGAAGAAGACATGTCAATGTGCTTTGAAAAGAAGAAAATATAGTTGAAAAACATTAGATATCGTTCGGGATATTTGAGTATAGATTATCAAAATAAAATGTATCACCGTTTTTATTAGTTTAATCATCAAGTTGACAAAGACCAGCGACACCACGATTGATCCAATGTCGTTTAGGTTTATCAGATGGAAGTTCGATTAAAAGTACAAAATTCGTTGAATGACCTGTCGTACTAAGTACACCACGTCTGGCGCTTGTCTAAAACGAGAGAAGTTTCTAGAGGAAGCAAAGATTTTCAAAAGATTTGGTTTACTTTATAAACAGGACATGAGTAAGTGTTCACTTGCGCGAAATTCTCGGTAACGCCCGGTTTTAGCCATATTATCGGAAGAGTATCAAAGAGCACTTTTGGCAATGATTCATCCAGAACATGTCGTTTTTTATTCCAACGAGCACCTTCGAGAAAGAGACCTTTGATATATGCACCATCTTCTGGTTTGGTTGGCATATCATGATCTTCTTCGAGAATATCGAATTCAAAGCTAAGTTTATCGATTGGAATTGTATATCGTCGAGCGTAGTTTTGGAGAACACCTAACACAAACAAAGGTTTCGGTCTTTTCCGAACAAAACGAAACGAATCATCATCGCCATACCGGTTAAAAATGATTGCGTGAAGAAGAAACCACTAACCCAAAACACATTTGGTGGTCCATTATTAATCCATGTTTGCAGAAATTTCAAACTAAAACAAAAGGACAGACAATACTTTCCAACTGACAGAAAAATATTTACCGAGCCATTAGATCATTCAAGTAACTGCCTAATGGTTTCAATGATGGATAGGATTTCGCTGCCCACGTATTTGGAACTTTGCCAACGAACATTGCATTGAAAACCTCTTCGAGTTCTGAAGACATCAGGACAAGACCTTTGATAGCCTTACGTAAATCTGCTAATGTCTTGCGCACTTCAGACGTTAAGCGATTGTAACGAATGATCTCCTGTCGAAGAACAGTGTTCATCGATTCATTGTAGAGTACAGGATATTTTTTTCCGATCTGAACAAGAAACGATCAGATTCAATTGTATCGATCTCTCATTGGCTTACTGTTTCTGTATCGAAATCTGCTGGTAGTTTACCCAGAATATCTGCAGCCAGTTCATCGATGACGACGGATGGTGTACGTCCTTCTCCTCCCGATGTCTGTTTCGGTAATGTTAAAAGAATGTTGTCGAATAACTAAAAGACAACGAAGAAATCAAATATTCGTTTCGAATTCGCTCGTCTGTCACTCACTGTTTGAGTTTCTTGTTGGTCTTTGGTAATATCAGCATTGGAATGTAAACCATAAACTTCCGGTTGTGGATTTAGTGGTAATGTTCGAATATAATCGACATAAGCTTGATGCGGACCATCTTGCGGAACGTAATAGGTTCCACTTTCGGAAAATCTAAATGCAAAACATTCAAATGAGGATTGTTTTATTCAAATAATGTTTATTTCGGTTGTCTTAGAAGAGAGGGGGGAGCAAAATCTTTCTGTATATTAGGGAATTATTTATTTATGAAGATAATGCTGTTCGATGTTTGATTTTAGCCAACTTGAGCCCATGATGGTCGTTTCTTAAGAACAATCGATGAACGTTTGCCAACAGTTGCCCAACTGGGACGTTTGAAACGTTTTCGAGATGTTGATAAACTTTTCGCATGATGAACTAGCGGATAGACAGCGTCATATTTATTGATCGGCACAAGTTGATCGAAATTATTGTCATTGCTCTCGTTTTCGAGCACTTGATTAGCCGAAGACGAATCTGTCGTGATGATTGCAGGTGTGTCAGTGTCGACTAATGCACATGGACACGATTTAACGAACGTTATTGCCAAGAAAATCAGTAGTAAAGTTAAAGAGACAAATGTTCGATAGATCATTGTTGTATAGTGATTTTCAATAATTGATAGAAATGACTGAGAAATTCCGAAAGAAGAAGAAGGAGGAGGAGGAGACAGAAGAAAATTGGAAATTAGATTGGAGTGCACCAGGCAGACAGGTCATCTGTTTATTATATCTTCAACATTATTGAAGATATTGGAATTGTAGTGGCAAATAGATTTTCTCCTTTCTAATTGAATGTTATCGAGAAAATCGATTTCGATTTCTTTACACTAGATACGTAAACTTGTTATGATAATTTCCAGAACATTCATCTTGTTTATTTCAATCAAATTTTTGAGTATGTCCTTGTGCTACTCTCGTTCTTAACTTTAGAGGAGAATAGAATTCTTCTTACTTGTAATTCTCAACATTGACGATGTCGTTATTGATACAAACAGATAATAACGAAAGAAGTAAACGACGATCTTTATCATCGGTAACACGGCCACCGTAGTTACATTCGCCGAACAGATACGAGATCTAACAAGGGATAAATGACGAAAAGTAAGAGAATCAGGAGAAATGAACTTACAGCTTCCAATGGAAAATCTTCATAATCATTGAGAAACATCTGAAGTTGACGAAGAGATATTCGCAGATCTGATTCACTAGAAATTCATTCATGAACACATCTTTCTTTCCCACTAAAGTCATTTCCTTCAGATAACTTACTCAAAGAAGTACGGAATGTTCCCTAAATAAAAAAGAAACAAATGCAATTTATTTGGAAATCGCCCTTGAAATGATGCTTACATCCTAATGGTCCAAACTGTCTTCGTTCTTGTACAAGACCATGGAAGAAGCAAAGGCCAAAGAGAAGTTTTCTCCACCGCTCCGGTTTATTACATCCATTAAAGAATGTTGCATCATTAATTGGATCATTTAGATATGAACGAATTAAATTTGCTCGTAAACCTTTCGGACTTTCATTGGTCATTTTGATACCATTTTGTAAGATTGTCACAGGAAAGAGATCCGATGGATAAGATGTTAACCAAAGACGAAAATCGCTATGAACTTTGCCAGGTACTAGAAGTTCTTCACAGATTCGTTCTAATTTTGGCATCCAACTAGCTGCTAAGTGACAATTCTGCAAGACGACCCAAGTACCTGTTTCGACGCCTTCGTTTATCAATGATTGAGCATAAGGTCCCTATGACAGAATCAATTTAACTTATCATCGAAGAGAAACTGATGAAAATCTCGTACCTGTCCTTGGCCGAGTGAAACAGTTTTGATTTTATTGTCAGTAACACCCATGGTTTCAGCGAATTTCAATAGAGCCATCATTGGATCAGCACCCGGTGAGAGAACAAAGATCAAAGGAGTCGTACATGATGAATCGGCGTATGAACCAGGTAAATCAAATGTTGGTGGTTCTACGAATTGATGTCCCATATGTTTAATGATATACTGCTGTACTGCTGGAACCATTTTATCTGGACGGAAGAGACGTAAGATCACAAGTCTAAAGCAAAGCAAAACTTTCTAGTTAAGAAATTAACAAACTACTGTATTAACCTTTCTAATGCACTACTATTATTGTATTCATCTGGATATGGTTGTTCATGAGGCGCTGGTGAATCATAGAGTATCTTCCATTTGTCTTTATTTTCTTTGACATGCGCCATTAAACCACGGAATACTGGTAATTCGGATGCTCGGACGATTTCTGCCCAAGATTTATCATTGAGCCAATCTGACGCTGGATTTGGATATGGATTGTCTAAACCAACACCACCAGTTAACAGAAATCGCCAAATATTATCATCGATCTGTCCTTGTCCTTTGGCTAATTGTACACAGAGAATAAATGAAAATAATAGTTTGTGCCGTTCTAATAATGATCGACAAACATTGCGATAGATCGATTCCGTGAAATGTGCATTTAGTTTTTCAATACGTTCTTGTAAATCGCTTGATTTTTCACTATTTTCGATAGACATGATGTACAAGTTAATGAACCAAACCAAAGAATATTGGTACATCTTGAAAAGAAAAAAAATAGGAAAAAATTGTGGTTTTGAGAAAGATGATCTTACTGGATCGATGTTTGCCAAGTCGGAAATGCAGAAGAATAGAATTGTTGAATGTTTAGCGACAGGTAAATATCCCTGGCGAGTGAGTTCAATTTCTTTCTGTGTTTCTTCGGCGATCTTTTGTTTTGCTTCGATTTCTTCAGAGATCTTCTTCGACGATGATAATATCTGAATGGCTGTTTCATTTTCGAGAAGATTACCCTGCAAAAAACAGAAGTCGAAGTTCGTTTTCAAAAGAAAACTGTTGATATTTACCGCCGAGGAAGATAGAACTTCGAGTATGGTATCTTCGATTTCTTTCTGTTTACGTTTGTTCTCGGCAGATTGAACGATCAGATTATTCTTTTGTTCTTCAAGTTCAGGTTTCTCTTTTGCTGCAACTATACTCAACAATTGATCTTGTAAACCTTCAGTTGTGATCATAAAATTGATCAATGTCACTTTAACCGATATCTCGGGAAGATAATGTGGATTACGTAGTTTGGTAGTTATATAAAAACGGAAGTCACGCGAATATTCAATTACGTTTTCACCAAATTTGATGTACTACAAAATGTGATGAATTCTCTTTTTATATACAGGCAAATTTCAATGTTAAACATACCTCAACACCTTGTTGTTTAAATGTAGCTTTCAACAAGACATTGTCGAGAACTGGATCCAATTCTTCGTTGACATTTTCCAGTAAAATTGGTGTACCAAATTGAATCGCATTTTCTAACGATCTACTATAATTTGGATCTTGTAATTTAATCACCACCAACCGATTATCTCGTTCCATATTCTTAATCCATTTGTTCGCTTGTGATTGAGGATCAATACAAAGTGGCCAACGACGTGCATTTGTTGCTATAATACCATTATCTACTGAGAACGAATCTACGGGTAGACCAGCGATTTGCCATGCACGAATTTTAACAGCATCTCCCAATGTTGCATTCAATGAGAAAACATCCGAACACGGAATACGTTTTGCTTTACATAAATCAATCCATTGACGAATACAATCCTATGTAAAACAATATGAAAAATGTGATTTTCAAATGAAAACGCTCTTACCGTTCGATAATTCACAGTAAATGGTCCGAGATAAGCAACAACACCAGCACTGAGTAGAATATCACCTGTTAATTTAATATAACGTTCTCCTAATCGTCGTGCTTGATCTGTCCATCGGTCTTTTTCGCCACCAAGACCTTCGATGAGTTGCACAGCACGTGTTAATTTCTTCTCGCAAAGATTTCGTTGATCTTCTAATTCGTTTTTCTTTTGAACATTGGTTTCGTATTCATCTGTTAGTGCTTTCAAACGTGCTTCGAGCTCTTGAACTTGCCGTTGTTTCTCCTGTAGTTTACTCATTTGTTCGGAAAGAGCTTCTTCGGCTTCGTTCAATTTCATTCGTTTCGGTTGGACAACTTTGATCACACGGTCGTATTTCTCCAAAGCTAAAATCCATTTACATAGACCTTCGCAAGCAGCTGACACTTTCGCGACTTCAGCTGGTTTAAACGATGGATTTTGAACGAAACGATCACGAATTTGTTTGATAACTTGTCCTTTGATATTGTCTTTATCGAATGTTTGCAAATTCTGTGAAATGAATTAATGGTAGCCATTGAATACGGGGAAAAAAGTAGACTTACTTTACGAAAGTCCATATCGGCTAAAAGTCGAACTGATGTTGGCCAATAGTCTAACACAGGTTTTTGTGTCGACGGATCGATTTTACGTTCAGGAGCTTTTTCCAGCATGATACAAACAGCTTCCATGACAAGTTTCACACCACCTGGCGGATTTTTCATTGCTTTGACAATGACCAATTCCGATGGTTTCAATGTATCTGGAAAACGATTAAATGAATAAATTCCGTTTTGCAAAATATCACTGAAAATCTTACTGAGTGCTTCTTCAGCCTCTTTCAACGCGGGCAATGCTTCTGTAAGTTCATTTTCACATTCATCTTTAATCGATTGTGCTTTGGCTGCGGCCTCATTAGCAACTGCTTCATCGGCAGCGACAATTTCTTTTCGTGCTTCGACTTCTGCTGTTTCTTGTTCGATACGTATCTATTGCAGCAAAACAAATCTCTGTCGTTCCCTTGAAAAATAAATCAATTCGAATCCTACCATAAGATTTTCAACGACAACAGCTGTTTCTTTTAGTTTCGGTTGCAATTCAATCAGCTCCTTTTTCATTGCGTCGATTGCTACACGAGCATAATCAAGTTGCTTCAGACCATTCAAATAATTATCTTTCAGAGTTTGAATTTCATTACGTTTAAGTCTCAACAGATCTAAATTACAAAATAAAAACATATTCCATCTCAAAAAGCATCATTTGTCTTTCTCCTATACCTTTGAACGTCAAGATCAATTCTAAGTACGATGTTGGTGTCACATAATTATGTCGAGATAATTGTTTAAGGAATAGTTCGGATAAAACTCGAATATTTTCATGAAATGTTTTACACATGATCTAGATGAACATATACAACATCAGTTCTCTCCTAGTTCGTCAAATCTTACCACACAATCTTTTCGTATTTCATCTTCGAGTTCGACTTCTTCTAAGAATTTCTTCGCTACCATTTCTAATGCATCTTCCGGCCACGATGTGAACCAATCAATAGTACAACAGTTGATCAACGATGGAAACATACGCAAACGATTACGGAAAGCATCACCAATGGGTGAAAATGCTAGGACAATGTGCAGAGCAGATCGAACACGTTCGATGAAAAAGTTGTACAGAGCCATTGGTGTCGATTCGATTTTACGGTTCAATTGTCGAGCAACATTCTGCATTTTATCACAGATTTCTGCTCGCTCATCAGCAGGAAACAAGTTTGGAATATCGGCTGTGTTTAACATCATGTTGATATCTTCGATGAACGATTCATCTTTCTAAAAACGCCACAAATCAACGATAAGTACCGTTAAAATACGAAATAGAAAAATCTTACAATTTGAGAATCACTGAAGAGAAATACGGTGCTTTTGCCTAGAACGAAAGATAAAAGTATGATTAGGATTCGCAGATTACGTATTCTTTGATTATTGTGAATGCTTCTTTCTTTCGTGGGAAACAAAACTCTCAATACATTCATTGATCTTTCTCGATATTTAAAGCATTGTGTTGACGACATAGAACAACAATCGTACGATATGTGCAAATGAACTTTACAATACAATGGGACAGATTTGGATCTTTTTTCATATACGAATACCTGCTATAGGAGGACCTCCTTTCCCATTTTTTGTATTCCCCAATAGGGAATATCCTTGATAAGATATATCCTAGCTTAGCATTTCTCTTCAAGCGCAACTACTGAATAACTTTACCTTCCACTCCACTTTTTCGAAATAGTTTTCGGATATCATCTCGCCATTCATTCTTGCCGTAGGTTCGGGTAATTTCAATTTGAAACAATTCATAATCAGCCATGTATGCTGCCATTTTACATGATGAACTCTATTTCGAGAAAAGAGAATAGGTCTGATCTATTGTCTTTAATTGCAAGTCTTACTCGTCCGCTTCCGCCGATGCCGACAAGCAATGCATGACCTTGATCTTGTTTCAATACACGTGAAACACGTGAGATATGTTCAATAGCAAACTGAAACATGACTAAATGCATCGGACTTTTACTAACAGCATTGTAATCATCCAGATAGGATTCCATCACTTTCTGCAAATGTGCTAAATCGATGATTTCATCATAGGGCTTTGGATCAGCATCTGGTTTAATGAAATCACCAAACATCAATGCACGAATCTATGTGGATGTCAGAATTCTTCAGAGAGTTTTATCAAATGTTGAGAACTTACATGTTCATCGCGAAGTTGTTTTTGTGGTGCATTGGCTGGAATCAAATGTTCAAATAAATTGCCCATATTCTGTTTCAATGAATCATTCATAATCTCTTTCACCATGGAGAAAAATGTTTGTCGATCGCTATCATCAATAAGACGATCATAGAATACTCGATAGACTTCATGAACCCACAAGCGGTACAATTTCTTCTCTTCTTTCAAGTGCGTATTTGGTGCAAGTAAGACTCCTCTGACAACACGTGAGAAATCACGTAAGTTGAAAATATAGTGAGACTTCTGTGGTGTAGGAAGGAACTGTTCGCAAGCTTTCTTGTAAATTTGCATCGTTGCTTGGATAAGCAAACGACCAACACGTTGAAATGATGGTTCGAAACCACGTGCAAAATGCCAATCGACAATCGATGTGAAAATCTTTTGCATGGTCTCATCGCTGAATGAATCGATTGAAATAATATTACAATGACGTGAGAATCGTCCAGTGATTGTATTACGACCACCACCTGGTGGACCCATTGCTCCAAGAAAGAGCTAAATTGAGCAAAGGAAACAGCGTTCGTTTGCTAATAGTTCACTAGAACTTACAAGATCGAGAAGAGTTATAACTGATGTATCTTTGCGATCAAACCAGTAACCTTGATCAAGCCATTGACGAAGTAATTCAATTGGCGGTTGACTGCCATATTTTTCTTTCGCTGGCATGTTCAAATCGTCGACGAAGATAATACATTTTTTGCCCATCGGTGGTCCATAGACACCCTTACGGCGTCTACAATAAATCAGTTTCCAATATCACCTCATTTGATAAAGAGGATTAGTTACCGGTCAAGTTTACTCATGATTGTATCCATTGTTTGATTGGATGATGTTCGAGCAGAAAAGTTGACCACATTAGCAACAAATCTATGGAAAAATACAATTTGATTATCTTTCGTTTTATTCAACCTACTTTTCCTTTGGCAATCGAACGAGAAAATAGTTGTTAATCGCAGATTTACCAGTACCTAGCAAAAAATACACAATACTTCGTTAATTACGCTAAATTTAACACACCAGTCGGTCCAACCAACAAAAGTGGAACATTGTGTGACAGAAAAGTATCCAAGAAAAAGGTTTGCCGTGCTGTTTCATCGGTTTGTATAATCAAATCGACGACTTTAACACCTTCTTGAATAGCTAAATCTTCCTTTGGTATCATGTCAGGCCAATCACGCCAATGTCCAGCTGCACGTTTTTCGAAGTAAAAGTCAAAGCATGTGTTTCGTTCAGGAAAGATGTTCGCCTAGAAGATCAACAGTTCATTCTCAAATTTGCTTTTGGCGACTTTGACTTACTTTAGAGAATTTGATTGATTTCGGTCGAGGATTATCGGGGTTTGTATTCGTTAAAAATTCGCGTAAGAATATATCGAACTTCTTTCGACTGTCGCCAGTGATTGTACCAGCTAAGCCCCAAATAACTGAGAATAAGAATAAACCTTGTAGCCAAAGAAGCACCTAAATTTCAGAGAAAAAACGAAATTGTTAATGACGTGATAGAATATGTTGGAAGAAAAAAAAGATTATATCTAAAGATTAATAGCAAGTAGCATGCATTCTCTAATTACAAACCTGCATGGCATTTATTTGAACCTAAGAATAAGAATTTTCGAATCAATGGCATAGCTTTGTCAAGAAGTAATCAATGTGGAGATAGAGCGAGCGAATCGATGGATTTTCTGTTGCATCTTACAGTTGCAGGTCGAAGACCTATGGTTTGCGGAGGATGTAATAACTCAACAAGCCATTTCGGCTGAAAGTTGTTTTCTTTTTCATAGGAATATACTTTCATCTTCTAGTCACTTACGGTGTTCGGATTGATTTCAGGATAGGGTTTACCGTCAGGAGCAGTTGTGCCTGAACCAGCGATTTCGTCCATTAATGATGAATACAAGCGCATTAAACTGTATGTTAAGTGAATCGGTGATGTCGCCAATTGAAATTTACAATTGAAACGAAGAAATTCGAGACATGGATCAATTAACCATTCGAATAGATCGTTGACTAGTTCGCGTGCATCTTTGGTTAATGAAGCAGGTAATTCGTATTGAATATAGGAGTCTTTGAATACACGCCAACCCAATTGATTCGGATCCATATAGATCATACCACAACGTGATACAGTAGCAGGTGAAGCTTGTTCTAGATCTTCTGGCTCGAAGATCAAATTCATTTGTGCGCTCATTTGAATAATTTCACCACTCATCAAACACAACTATAAAAATCTCGCATAAAAGTGAAGCTGTTTCTTTCAAATCCATTGAATATACCTTTTTGTTATCATCAAGTACAGTATTCATATTTTCGATCCAAACAGCATCGACAGGTCCTAAAAAACATCCATCAATCAGTACTCATCTCTTATTCGACAATCTTTTTTACCATCAAAAATAATCCATTTTCTATCCAGAGTTTGACTAGATGCATATTCTCGAAAAGTTGTTGCCAACACACCTATTCATAGCGAAAAAAAAAAGCAATGATTCAAATGTTTTCAACATTCAACGAACTCACCATCAGTCCATTCATGCGAAACCTCTGCAAGCAAAGATAAAGATACATGTAGAACTTCACAATTGCAAATCAATCTTACTATCGAATTCTCCGTAAAGCTGTCCAATGGTGATAGATTTCGGATTGAGAACTTTATAGGCGACTTTGTGTTCATCCATCATCCCCGCGACTTCTAAATCAGCCAGTGCACCTGCTAAGACTTTATACGCTGATGATTTGCCGCCCATAAATGGCCCAACGATCATAAAACCATGACGAACTAACATCATTTCGTAAACCTTGGAAAAATAACAATCAGTTATGCTTATTTGAAGTCAAACTGAACTTACTTGAATAATTTTATCAATAAAAAACTGTACGGGTTGTAATTTCATATGTTTCGAATTGTTATGAATAGCTTCGAGGAAAACTTCATAATCAGGCGTTGGCAGAACAACACCGGGAAATAGATCGCTGATAATACCTTCGAATAATGGAACGTCCTATCAAAAATCGGATGCGAAGTTATTTTAGCAAAAAAAGTCACAGTTGATTTTACTTGAGCAAGAAATTTCGGTAGATTGACATCTTTGATAGCACGTAAGACCAAGATTGATTCGTCTTCGTCAAGATATTTCTGTTTTAAATTTCCCGATGCGGTCAAGACAGATTTGACAGCACGCATACCATAATCGTAGTGATGTTGGGATGATAATTGTTCGGAACATAATTTGTATGTGGCAACGATTTTGCCAGATAAAGATCGAGCATCAATGAAACCCATCGAATACAAACTAATTTCACCGATCATAGCCTAATTAAGAATTGCATTTGAAAGAATAGTTTCTTATTGAAGAATAGTAAACTTACATAATCCGGTACCATCATAGCTACCGTTCGGAAGAGTACTTTTAAGTTGTCGGGCAATTCTGATCGACCAGCATAACCAGGATTCTATAGAGAAAGAAAGGTTTGATTGTTCCTTTCCGAAACAGTGAAATTACCATGGTGATAAACACGGAACATGTAGGATCAAGTTCGAGTTCGGTATCTTCGAAAATGAATCGTTTTTGATGTGCAGCAATAGCACGTTGGACCATTTGAACTTGTTGAGCAACGACTGACAAGACTTCTAATTCAATACGGTTAAATCTAAACATCATCTCCGTGCTTCTCACAGAATAACAATTCTTAAGCAAAGTACTCACTCATCAAAACATGCCCATGCACCTAGAATGGATCGAGTTGAAAGTGATCTGACGACACACAATAGAACTTACCTGATTGTGCTAAACCTTTGAAGAACTTCGACATAGCCTTGTAATCCAAACTGTCGGAGCAATTGAATACGATACATTGCTTCGCCACAGCTTTAGCTAAATCTTTTGTTGTTTCAGTTTTGCCTGTACCAGCTGGTCCTTCCGGTGCACCACCAAGATTCAGTTTCAAAGCACCCATCAGTGTTCTACGAAACGAAAAGAAAACCAGTTATTGCAAAAGCTTCTCACATGTTTCTCCTTACCTGTAGCAACGATCTGTTAAAGGGGTGATAACCAATCGAGATGTATTACCCAAATATTCATATGCATATTCAAGTTCCGTAGCTAAAATCAGTTTAATGAATGAATCGCAAGTAAATGATCAAAGAAGCAATCTTACTGATCATGTTAACCATTAATTTTTCGGCTTCTGCATTCCAATAATATCTCAATTGTGAAATCCAAATAAATTCAGAAGTTTTACTGATTTTTGTTTGAATTAAATTAGCAACTACATCTCGAGCGTGTACGTCAATGACAATCAACGCTTCTAATGTTCTTCGCGGTCCACTTTCGAGTTTGCCACGAACTAAATTAACCGTATCCTTGATTTGTTCATTTGATGTCAAGAGAAATTCTTGTAAAGTATTATTCAAAATGGATTCTTCGACTTCTTTCGTCCAATAAACCTGACTTGCGCAGATAACAATTTGGCCAGGCCATTCTAAAACCCATTGTTTTCGATCACGTGTCGCATAGGCATCTAGAGCTTCTTTAATAATCATCCGAATCGACAAATGCATCTGATCTTCGACTTGAATCAGCCATTTTTCTACCATACCACGCGCTTTACTTGGATTGACTGTTCCTTTGAATTGTACGACTTCCTTTTCGACCGAAATCATCGCGGTGATCTCTTGTTGATCATTGAATTCTAAGCGATTGATGCCCTCGAAGCATTTCTTTAAATGTGGTTGAACACGTAGCGGATCTTTGGTTTCCGAGAGAATTTCCAGAAGTTCTTCGTTGGACAAAAAGAAGAATCTAATCAAAAGAATACGATTCGATACTACTAAAGAAGAAGAAAAAGTGAATCATACCGTGGAAAAAACAATCGTTTCTTTTCCAAATAATTGTTAAGACCCTTTTGAATTTCTTCGAGTAGACGGAAACCTTCACGTAGTTTTTCTAACATTCCAGGTTGATCTGTTGCAGCAAGAACATGTGCATCTTTCACCGCATTGATCATAATCTCTTTCCAATTGCTATCAACAGTAGCTACAAAGATCACCTTAAAAACGAATCACTCGAAAATATGGAAAAACCTTACCGAATTTTCGTCCTTCTTCCGGCATTTGATTGACAATATCTTCCGAGCCAAAGATCGGCTCAAGGTAAAGCCAGGCTGCTTGTACTTTCAGCCAAATATCAATCGTATCTTGCAATAAAGTTAATCGATCACACCATGCCCGCATTTCATCTTCTAATGGTCGAATAAATGGACTGCCTAACATAGTCTGTGCTTTGATAATATGATCATCTAACATTAATTGAATATCATCAACGGCGGAGAGGATATACGCTGATGTATCACGATATTTGACAAATGTGAACAACATTTCTTTCCATTCATCTTTCATCTTCGACATATTTTTCTCTAATGAATATTCTTTCGATGCACTACCACCGATTTCGTCTAGTTTTTCAACATGCTTCGCGATACCGAGATCAATTAGATCACTCAACGTCGCAGTTGGATCATGAGGTAAAGCAAGGCCAA
Source organism: Adineta ricciae (assembly GCA_905250025.1). Classification (NCBI taxonomy): domain Eukaryota; kingdom Metazoa; phylum Rotifera; class Eurotatoria; order Adinetida; family Adinetidae; genus Adineta; species Adineta ricciae. The sequence continues at coordinate 769,487 of CAJNOJ010000010.1, read as the reverse complement.
CTAATTGATTCATTTGTTGCCAGTGACGTTCTTTTAAACCCGGATTGCATATGACCTGTAATAAAGGTAGATGAACTTTGAAGGCGTCGATACGTTTCTTAATCAGATCAGCAACACGTCGTGGACCTGGTTGATCTGTTAGTGTTTTTTGTAATTTGTGAACAGTACGCCACATATTTGACACCTAAATTACAATGAAAAAGTCAAAATCGAGAGAATTCTAAGTAAAGAACGTACGTCGTCACTGATGGTTTCAGCATTAAGACCTCGAAATGGTCCATTCATCCATTGTTCAAATGAAGTATAAAATTGCCAAGCGGTATTCCATAGTTTTTCGTATGGATCCTTAGCAGCAATGATTTCTTGTAATTTAGGGAATGGTGTGACTTCCCAGCCGAGTAGTGATTGATCGCGATTAATGATTTCAGCTTCAGCTTTGTACTCTTCGACGAGTTTGTTCGTATCCGCTAATTTTTCAACATTCATGCGCATCTCTTCGTTACTCAGTACCTATTAGGAGAAGAAACAAATGATTGTCGAAGAAAATAGAATTTAAAGAGCAACAAACATCTTTTCGTCGAAAGAGATCAATTTCTTTGTGTAAATCTTCAAGTTTCTTTTCGAACTTAATGATATGATCACGTAAACGTTCTTCAGCTCGCTCACTAAAGACAAACATTGTTCTCATTTCATCATCGAAAGCAACGAATGATGTCTTACCGCAAAGCTGCCAATCGACTTTGATTCAATTCTAGAATATTCATGATGTTTTCCGGCCAATGGAAAACTTGTGCATTGAGTTTCAAATCTTCCGCTATTGAAAACAAAGAACATGTAAAATTTGTTATTCACATATGAACGACATACGTGGCATAAGTGCGTAATCTAATAAAAACATCAATCGTTCTTTTGCTTCGCCGATTTTGTATGCTAATTTATAGATTAAACTTTCCAATGCTTTGTTGAGATAGTCAGTTGTTCGAACTAGTTCTTCGATTTCATCTGCAGGAACACTGACTGTCGCAGCTATTTCGTCGTATTCGCGAACGATTTCTTTGTTTAATTTTGAATTGTCTTCGATGCAGTGTTGAACTGATTTATCTCGTAGTTTTTGTACGATTTTGATTAGATGTTCATTCAAATCTCGACAGTCTAGATTGAATAGATTCAATGGAGCCCAAATACGTTTCAGGATGATTTCATTCGCCAGTGCTGTTTTGCGTTTGATCTCATTTTCGAATTCTTCGAGAATGTGCGGATGACGAAGAAATTCTGTTGTTTCTAGTTCAGCTTTGTTGTTCAATAAATTTTGATATTGATCGTATTCGTGTAAGTACAATTGTGGACCAGGAAGATTTTTTGTTAAGACATACAAAACACGTTGAGTGATGTTCTCGACAATTTCCTCATCGATGCGTACATGACGAATAAGTAGTTTGTTTTTTGTATCGAATAGATGAGATTCGATGCGCGGAAGATTTGCAGCTCCGTTGACAATATATTTGATGCAACGTTGCAACATGGAGCGAATGTCTTGATTGGTTGGATCGAAGGCGATTTTTGGTCCATCAGCGTATAAACGTTGAGTAAACACTGGTTTACGTGTGAAATTCATGACATTGTATTCAGCTGAGGGATCATTCGAACGGTAATCGTTTCCATTGGTATATTCTTCGAAAAATCGAGCGAAATCTTCTAATGAATTGTTGACAAGCTGACGCATGTGTCCAGCCATAAGAGCAGCAACTGTATTAAAGAATGATTCGACTAATTCCGTATTGCCGTCGTCTGCTTCTGGAACCATTGCTTCCCAAAATTGTCGATTTTCTGCTACTAGCCGACTGCAACTATTGAGCCACCTACAAAATAAGAGAAGGAATGGTCTGGTCACTTGGTTGTACTTTTAACTTACTGCGACATAAGTGTTTGTCTCATTTGATTGACATGTTGTTCGATAAATTTCTCAAAATCTTGCGGTATCATTGGAAATGGTGCGCCCATTAGATCTTGAAAGCTAATCAATCTTTGATGAGCATACACATCATCCCAAAGTATTTGTAACGCTGACATGATTGGATTGTTTCCATGCAATGTGATTAATAGATCTTTTTTTGTATCTGCCATCGTGTCGTGCCATTCAATCGGTGCACGTATTGTGCGTAAGCGAAAAATTTTCGGTACGTTCTGAATTTTCACTCGCTGACGTTCATTTGGATCTAGTAGAATATAATCGACAATAGCGCGTCGAACGGCAAGATCATAAGTTGAATGAATTTCATCTTTTAAATCGTCATGAACTGATTTTAATGATGGATGAAGAAGTTTTGGTGTTAAATGTGAGCAAAATCGATTGTATTGATCGGATGGTTCGGGTGCGACCATACGTGATTGCACACTTTTGGTAATGTAGTACCAGTATCGTTCGACCTCTTCTTTCTTTGGATCGGGAATACGACGTGATTCTTCGTCGGCCATCCATGAGAGCATATTCAGTTGTTCGGTTGGTGAGACTGGACGCGATGGAGGCGTGATCCATTTTTCGACTCTACAGACACAAATCACAAACAGTAATTCAAAGAAAGGTCATTGAAAACTTAAAAGGCTTCTATGGTTTGTTCTAAAACCTTGAAACATCGAGTCGTCTTGTCGAAATCACTTACTTTTCCTTTCGAAAATCTTGCGCTCGTTTCTGTTTCTTTTGAGTGGAATTCGGTGTGGCTGGTTCCTCACGTGTGCGCTTCAAAAACTCATCAACTAAATGACAAAAAGATCCGATGAACATCACTCAATCAACTAATAAATTAAGCAAAAGTAGCTAAGTTCGAAGAAAGAATAAGCGTGTGCAGTCGAATACATACCATTCGCTAGAAAAAGTCAACATAAAACAAATAATTAGTGATGTTACAATTAGGAGAGGAATTATCTTCTCAAACAGAAAGGTTTCACAAACAACACTCAATATACCTTTGTCTAGAAGAATGATTTCGACAGAAGGAAATAGTTATATGACTTGAGAGTGCTGAAAACAAAAAGAACTCACCTCCTCGATAAAATCCATCACCAGGATAAGGCGTTGTTTGTTTCGCGTGTGGTAATTTTCGTATATCTAGACGTTGTGCGTCGGGACTAAAATTATTCGCTATAGATTCGACTACTGTGCGAACATGTTTCTGTTCTTTGAATGGTGCTGCTACTGTCCATGAATCTGGTTGAACTAACGGCGGATGAGTACCGTGATTGAGAACAACCTGAACATGAACGTGTACAAGATTTCGTCTATGTGTCAATAAAAACTAAACTTACTTTGTACAATTCCGACACTTCACCTTGATTACGAGGCCACGGGGCTAAAGGCTTAGAGACACTGCTTGAATAGGGCGGCGTCACTAATGTCTACAATACAGAATATTGACATGAGATCTGCTGAGACATTTGCCGATGAATGCGGCTGTACCTTAGATTTGTCACCAGGGTTTATCTTTGCAACAGTACCGTTCTGATTAGTTGTATGAGATCGACCGTTATACATGAATATGGAAGTTATAATGGATACATTCGATAAGAAAAATAAATCTAGAAAGATGAAGATGAACTGTGTATGGCGGTGCATAACATTGAATCAGAGGCTGAAGTAGAAAAAGACAATCAATGTGAATACTTGAGATAAAATACTTTTGTTCAGGGTTGATTTAATAAGACTTTTTTCGAGCACGTCGCCATTGATATACAAAGTTGCCTAACAACGATCTCTGTACGGAGAGATCCGAGCAGGAATAGCGCCATCTAGTTAGCAACCAGAGAGTCGAAGAAAACGAGAGATAATTGATGAACATCCTCATCTATTACCATCCGTTGAATGTTCGGAAGGATCAGGAAAATGATGCAGATGTTCAGTTGCTACTGTCAGTGATTATTGCACATTTTCCTGAAAGTAGTTCTCTCGTTTTTGCTGATTGACGATCGAACACCGGTTGTTTCTCGTTGTCAATAAGCATAAAAGAACAGTGGCGAGAATAAAAAAAAGAAAATCATCGATAGAAACGTCCGGAATAACGTCTTTCGTAATATTGCAAAGAACATAGAATTACTTTCTTTAGTTTTTGAAAAAGAAGAAAAGGAAGATCGACGCTAAGTGCATTTTGCTATTCTACATGCAATTTTTATTCACTAAATAAACTAATTGAAATTTATTTGGTTGTGTTGTTTTTTACAACAATTGAATCATTATTTTTCAAAACCTAGAGACAAACATGTATATCTTAGATAATAAAATGTGTTCGTCTCAATTGTAGTTAACTGATAAAACGAGTAAAGATGAGATATAGTCGTTCCATTCATCTATATATATAAATGTTGTCGCTCTGTTGTTTTGCAGTGTACGTGTGTGTTACCTTTTGATTCATGGACGAGTCGAGTGAGACATTTCAGTCAGACCATTTGCGTGATGCTTGGAATTTATTAGAAGAATATTATGACTTTTGTCGATTAGCGCATTACCGTAGAAAGCTCGAAGAACAACTTCAAAATGCTCAAATACCATTGACACGTGTATCGTGGAAGAAGTTGGCTCGACGAGTTCTTTGTAGCCAATTATTCTCCGAAGATGAACTGAAAGAAATCAATGGCAATTCGGAAGATTGTTGCATCGAATCTGATATAGTTGCCAGTCAAGCAGTTGTGAATAAGTTGCTTGAAAGCCGTCAAGAAGATGGAGATCGAGAAGTTGATCTTACTAACGCTTGGTCTGAAGTTAATGAATTGAAACAACGTTTTCAAAAAGCTGCTAGTTATATTCCAAGTAGCCGACAAGCACGAAAAGACATGTGCCGCAAAATACAAGGTTATCCCGCAGGTAACTTAAACTATACAAATGACTTTCTCCTGAACTAGGCTATGTTATCGTAGGATATGTCGATGAGCATAATGATTTAGAATTGCTTGAACAACGGAACGATAATCAACAAGTAGATTTGACACGTGTTCTTACTAGCGATGAACAGCATCAGATGGATACGGGCGACTTGATTGAAATGAGTGGATATCGCTTACACAATGCATTCTACATTTATCGTTTACCACAAAAAGGAATCTGGTCGCAAATTCAACAAATGTGGTCGAATCATCAAATCACAGACTTTGTCTTCAACGATGTGCACACAAATACTGATGAAGGAGAGGAAGGAGATATACTCTTCGTTCCGGCCAAAGATGAATATGGCTATGGTGTGCCTTATTTATTTGCAACACGAGCAAATCAATCGTTACCTGATGGTGCACTTTATAAATATGTCGACATCAATTGTCCTCTTGTAGCTCGACATACACAAAATCCAACCATTGCTCTCGTCGAAAAACATCTATCCGAACGTTTACAAAATCCTGTCTATCAAGATGAATATATTGGCGTTGAGATGACTGTTGAGCCCAATCGATTTCCACAAGAATATGTCGCTATCGTTCATATAAATCATGATGCAAAGGATAACGTAACATGGACTCGACTGGCTCATTATAATGGGAGAGAAGCTGCAACGGATCTCAATGACAATCGTGAGATATTCTATTCCCGTCGAGTTTTAGAAGCTGAAGAACAATATCGACAAAAGTATTTGTCAAAATGAGAAACAATTTACATTAAATTTCTACATGATTTTCCTTCTTCCGCTGTGTATGAAGTAATCGAATACAAAGATAGTTCTATTTGATGAAGAAAATATAAACAAGAGAAAAATCCATTGTTTTCAAAAGCCATATTTGGCTTGAGTTTGTCTCTTTGTTAACTTCTGTTGACTCCACATATTCTTCAATTGTAAATCATCATGCTGAGCCTAGAAAAACGATCAAAGAGATTACTAGAGACAATCGAGTATTCTATGCGATTTACTTTAGCAACAAGATAGGTAAGCTGTGATCGTTTCTTCGCCTCGCCTTTCGGCACGTGAATAGCTGCTTGTGCTAACATAGTTTCACGTTCTTCAGTTGCATTTTTCAGTAATTGTAATCGAGCGCTTTCGGCAAACATTGAATCAATATGTACAGTCTTAATTTCTTTGTAACGTTCGCTTTTGGGCAGATAACGTATCAACTAAAAAGACATAATAGAATGAAATTCGAATGAAAACATTGTTTGGCTAACCTCATCATCGTCTGTAATTGTTTGATGAGAAGTTGTTTGCGCATCGTCTTCGTCAAGGTCTTCAAAATCTTCAGTTGGTTGAGGTAAGATTGGTTGTTCGACAACAACTGGCCGAGCTTTGGGAAGTGTTTCACGTAGAACACTTTCGACATCTGTATGTGTAATTTCAATTTGACTTGTTTTTGTCAGACCAAGAAAATCGGATTGATCGTTCACATCGTCGTCGTCATCATCGTCGCTGTCATTTTTGCTTGGTCCTAATAATGAAGTGGTTGCCGTTTTCTTCGCTGTCTGCTGTTGTGATTTTTTATTAAGCGTGTAGGGAATGAATAAACCTGATGAAGTGATTTGAGGTGTGGTTTTCGATGGATTTTTAACTACTGGTAAAGTTGATGCTGTTGGTTTGTCTTCATCGTGTAGCGGAGGGGGGAGAGTGTTCAACAGTGCACAATTCTAATAGATTATGATGAGAAATTGAATATGAAATGAAATAGAGTGACATACTCGTTTGATCGTTGGTTGTTTTCTCTTAGGTTTATCTTCTTCGTCTGAATCCTAAAAAAAGAGAGGTAATAGGTAAAACAAGGAGCAGACGAAATGAAGTAGTTTTACTTGATCGACTGTGGGTATGAAGATTTTGACTGGCCCATCACGTTTTCGTTTTGGAGCGGATGGTGGTTTTGGTAGTTCAGGGATATTCTTCGCATATACTTTGTTGTCTCCACGAACGATATCCTCCAGTTCCGTTTCGGTAAATTCTTCAGGATTTGTTGTTGCATTAGATGAGGAAACAGCTTGAGGCTTAGGAAGATTCGCTAATAGATTAGAAGAAGCTTGCGTTGTTGATTTTGTTGAATATTCGTCATCGTCATCATCGTCATCGTCAATGTCCTTGATGATTGGTTTCGACACTGGATGTGAAGGAGCTGGTAAATGAATTCGACGATTATCTTTTACTGATTGAGCATTCACATGCTGCTCTTCTTCTTCTCCTTCACTTGAATCACCTTCGTAATTCACAAGTGGCATGTTTCTATCTGAAAGAGATATCAAACAAAAACATTTTTCTAATCTGTATCGTTAACAAAAATGTGTAATAGAAAACAAAATATCAAGCGGTTTCTTCTTGTTTTTCTTCTTCTTCGTCTTTCTTCTCAGGATATCTTATACGATTCTCTGCGATTTTCCTCGCTCGATATGCATCAACATAATCAGCTGGATCAACAGGGAAAAATCCACACCGCCCTATGCAAAAAATAAAGATTTTACAAAACTTGAAACTGAAAAAAAGAAGATTTTTTCGTTTTTACCGAGTAATTTCTGCACCCATGGATTGATGACTACACCATCAGTACCAATCCAATATCTGAGTCGTTTTATGTTGAGAGCAACTAAAATTTCATTATTATTGTTTGGCATTGGATCGTATGAACCGAGATTTTCCACAATTTCATTGGCATTTGGTGAATGTTTCATTCGTTGAACGACAATACGATTAAATTGACGATTTTTACATCCGATATTTTGTAAACGAATCTCATACGGACCGAGATCGTCGACTGGTACTATATCAGGAGGTGGTCTAAATATAATCGTGACAATGTTTCGCAATCTGAATAAGAATGTTGAATGAATTCGTACCCATGACGAAATGTGAATACTTTTCCAGTGGAATCAATCGCTGTTTTATCTTCTTTATCCGATAGAGATGATGAAACTCCGGTAGAAGTCGTCGGAGTTGAGGGTGATATTGTACGTACGTAACGTTTAGAAATGGATATTAAACAGGTGAGTGGCACTGATCGAACAAGAAGAAATTTTTCCAACATCTGAAAAATATGGCACTCGACTTGATCAATTTCGACGATGAGTTACTCTTCAAACTCAAACACCAATTCGAATTTCATGAAAATGATAGTGTAAAAAAGAAAAAAAATACATCTATAGGCTTTTAAGCAATTTTGTGATTCATCATTGATTACTTCAAATCAGGTTGTGTAGCACAGCTATGCACTTTGACATATGCGTATGCATTTCTTCTAATCAACTTCGTAATGTAGCGGCATGAGACAAGAGCAATTCTTTTCTTGCTAACTTTTTATTTCATTATGTAAGGGAAACGCATGTTTCTTTTACAGTGGATCACAACTAGCATCAAAAATTTTCTTCTTAAAATTGAAGCCTAGAAAAACAACAACTTCACATTCCATTTTTTGGGCACCATTGTCACCAGTAAAGTTGATCTTGTAGTTTGTGCCTGAGACTGTTTGAATTCGAACACGGGTAATCTCAAGATTTGTTAATTTAAGATTTTGTTCTGCTGAAAAATATTCAACAGCAAAATCAGTCAAAAGCAATGTAGTATCATCTTCAATTAATTCTGGATGATCAGAATAACCACCAAATGACATTTGACCGAATGTTCCATGGAAAGCAATAATTAGCACAAGGAGAGCAGCAGCGAATTTATACATGGTTTCTCTTTGAATTGCGAAGTACGATGTTACAGTTAAGGAAAACTGACAAATACGAATCGACTGTGTTAATAATCATTCGCTCTGTTTATATACCACAAAATATAAAGTATATTTACAGAGGGATTATGAGAGTATTTGATGCACTGGTAATGATGTTGTCAGGTGAAAAACTAATTGAAAACAAGATTATCAATTGTCATATGATCGGCACAGTGATAGAAAATATTAAAACAGGCGAAATCATCAAAATAAGAAGAGTACTAACATATTTGAAATGTAGTCTGGCTACCCTGGAAGAATGAAAATTATTGTTTCGAGTAATTTCCTTAAGTTAGATAAATCCATTTCTTCAAGTGTTCTTTTTATACAGATGTGTCTTAGCCTAGAATGACCTACATATGACCTGTAAGAACGGAACTTTCGTTATAATGTATAAATTTATTATAGAAAACCAAAGAGGAAGATTAAATACAATAAACGATTTTCTTTCTGATTGAAAGACCGTCTAAGTCGCAGCGATTGACGCACTCGATAGTCAACGAGCAATGTCTTGTTCTCCATCAGTTTCCGAACCATCGTTGGCTTTTTGCTGTCGATCTGGTATAACATTTGCACAATTCCCACTTTCTTCGGTTTCTCAAAACAACATTCTATTACAATTAATAACAAGACAAGAAACAATAAATTACATACGAATAAAACAGTTGACTCACGTATTAAACCATAGACTGACACAAACATCGATATAATAATTCTTCATAATACCACGAAGGTGAATGAGGATAGTGACAAAGACGAATTGCTATCCTAATATTCGGGAAGAAATAATCAATATCATTTTCAAACGTATGCACAAGTTGATCCATTCAGAATGCGACTCAACAAAAACATTGCACATCTGTCTATGTGGATCAATCAATTTATTGCATAATTCCTTCGAAGCTGATTGCGATAGTTGCACAGATTTCAATACTTCTTTTCGAAATTAATAATTTTGCTTTGACACCGCCCAAATATTTTCGCTTCAAACTATTTTGCCTTTCTTCTATTCATCAATGTAATGGAAAACTGTTGTTTTTGTTACACGAAAACATCAATAGTGCAATTTCGAACGGTCGTCGGCAAAATTTCTTCACCATTAACTTCTTTCATTCTTTCGATTAACGAATTTTTTGACAAAAATTTAAGTGAGAAAAAAAGAAGAAAAGAGTTACAAAATCAACAAAAATTGTTTATCTGCACTGTTCCATTAAATAGCAAGCACTTTTCGTCGTTTTGCGACATACCAACATTAGTTTGATTTGGTGACGTACACAGTTTCAATCTTTCGACAAAATAAGAACATTATGGCTAATCAGGTCTCACAAATACTCATCACTGTTCTGATCCTATCAGTCTTTTACATCCAGTTCGGTAAGAAGACTAAGTTCAACATCGAATGAAAGTCATTCTGAGTTATCCTAGGTTCTGCTTTGATCTGTTGGACATGTGATCCTTGTCCGGAACCATTCACTAACACATCGACAACAACGTCAATTCGTGCTGCTAATTGTTCAAGCTCGAATACAATCTGTGTGGTAAGATTCTCCTTTGAAATCTCTTCGTACAGTTTCAAAAAACAAAAATTTGTTTTTTTCTTTTGTAGAAAAACACCGTTCGTATCGTCAATCGATCACCTCAAATCTCGAAAGGATGCGTATCTAGCTGCACTCAAAGTGGCTCAAACTCATTTGGAGTCGGTGCTTTCGTTGATTGTTGTAATACAGATTATTGTAATTCATCGCCACGAAATCAAATCACACTACCCATTTACGCACTTTGCCTCTTCACTCTCGGCTTTATTTTCTATAATCAGCATCAATAATGATGCATGAACTATTTATTGTAATTTAACAAGAAAACCAAACAAACATTCGATTTATTTTGTCTCTGTTTTGTATGCACCGGTAATGAACATTGAAATAAAAATCTAATTTTTATCAAGCAGATGAGAATTACGCTCGTTACATCGTTTGATCTCTGCTGACAAAAGAGGAGAGCAATTCCATGACAGCGTTCTTGATTAAATCTGCTGATCATCAAATTGTTCTTCCTTTCTTGAACAGCTGACGAGAACATCAGGCAAATATTCCTTTTCAAATACAACGAAAAACACGGCGATAGCAAAGGAAGAAAGAAGAGAGCAATCCCCATGACAATTTGTCTTGAATATCTGGTCTAATTATCAAGAAGAGCTCTCTCCTTTGCTTGAAAAATCCTTTTTTCATTGTACATCGAGCAATACATACCATTGGTGTTGTTTGAACGTTCTGTGTGTTAAACTGGCACATAGGTGATGAGTATTTATATGCATATGACTAGCAAAGAAATTGATGAAAAATGATGTTAACCGAGCATTTGCAATTGTTTCATGCACTCGACGGCATTGGATTAATGAAAAAAAAAGAAGAGAAATGAGATATCTATCGATTTCACCTTATCAATTTGATGATCTTGCGTTCAATTGCGGAACGAAACGATAGTTTTCATTTATCAACAGTCGATGAAAATAAATAGAAAAAAAAAGTGCAATCACTGAATGTAAAATCGACGATAAAGAAACAGCGAAGACGGAGAAAAGAAGATTCATTTGCTTTTTCTTTCATTGTATATATGTGTGCTTTTTTTCGAAAGAACCTTTCGTGTTCTTTTAATTTACTCCTCCTCACGACACATACTGACATTTGAAACTAACGCGAACAATAACAACATTGGTGAATACATACATCGATTTGTTGCTGATTTATCAAATCTATCGAAAAGAGGAAAGAGAGAGAAAGAAAGAAAGAAAGAAGCTTTTTCATGGATGATGCCATTTTCAATTTGATGCCGTTTGAACTTTGAATATTCGATACCGATACGTATAGATCACGAAGTCGAACTAATTGAAATCGTATGATACTTTCGATAGTACAATTCGTTCGTTATTGCTTCTTCTTTTTCATCATATTTTATAGTTGTACGATGATGATGATGATGATAAAATGAAAAAGAATACTAACACAGAACAAAAAAATGTAACATCTATGGCAATTATCAGCAGATAGTTGTGAGATCGTGCTATACACCCTCGAAATCATTTGACATGTGTGAAGAAGTTTATTCAAAAAGAAAACTAAAAAGAATCCAATTTTGGAACAAAATAATTCATTTTAGTTTTGTTACTTATTTGTAGAGATTTGGATCATTAAAGTTTAATAAGAGAGAGAATCTTGAAGGTGAGGTTTGTTATATTTAGTCTTTCTGTTCATATTTACCCTCATTCAAAAGATTCTTTAAAGAGTATACGACGCAAATTTTCGAATTTCGTATCAATGACTAATGTGGGTGTATGCAGACCTGTTGAAAATATGTCCATTCGTAAACATTGAGCTTTATTTGTCGACATTGGTATCTAAACGATTGTGATCATCACATATTTTCTATTTATAGAGTACGACTCGAACGCATGAATATTCTTTCTGGTACTTTTGAGTACGTCATTCTTGCAATAGTTTTCATTTGTTTCTGTTCCCATGGACAAAAGCACCGGTAATGAGAATACTGTAAGTTTCTTGTGCGAGTTGTTGAACAATGTAGAATCCGTACGATGCATTTCCTTTTATACTATCTCTGCCAACCTTCTAAGCGTAAGGCGCGTTACGTCATTGTTTATGAGCTCGATGCACGATCAAGGTATTTTACTGATGTTGGGAAAAGAAAACGGGCTTATGAGTCAGATAACTTCAAAGTAATAGAACGATAACATTTATTTATTATCTAGATGCTTTGAGTGTGAATCAGATGTCAACTTAACATCTTTTCAACGCATTTCGCTTGATGCGACAGCAACACAAGCTAGTTAACATGATTCATACTGAAATACGACTCTATGACCCATCAACGCCATACCATTGATTACTAAAGCACTGTATGATAGAAGCAAGTTGAAATCCTCGTCAAGACCATTGGATTATAATGCAATTCTCAACTTATTCGAGTCCCTGACAGTCATCAAGATGATTTGTTACATGGTTTTTGAAATATTCAAAATCGTTCGGGTGTGCGGATAAATTTATTTCAAACAAAAACCTTTCTAACGCGTCAATAGATTTACTTTCCATTTTGGATCAATCGTCAACATGGGTTCAGGTTTATAAACGTTCATTCTAAGAAAATATCCTTGTCGAAACTCATTCTGATCATGTAAAGTGATTGTTAACCAAATAATATCCGAATATTTGCTTGTTAACAACATCAATTGTTCATATGCACTCGATGCTAACTGATCAATCTGTAAATATTGAAGTAGAATCAGAACAATTCTTTCCATATCCTCGATATTCATTGTAATAGCATTGAGAATGGTGCCGATATTTGTAAGAAGATATTTCGTATAACGAAATTCTAAAACATTGTTTGAAGAAAGTAGTCGATTCTTTTCCAGTTGTTGAATTAGCACAGGAAGAATATCTTGTCGAATACGACGATCAACAAAATCCGAACAAAGTTGACATAAACATTCGATTGTTGTCAAGCAACGTATCCGAATATTAATGTCGAAATCGTACAGACGATGAATTAAACCCGGCCAGAGTTTATGAACTAACGGTAAGAATAAATTCTCATCGACCGTTGAAAGCACTTGTGCTAAAGATGGAAATGCGCCCAGAACATAAGAACGTATATGAGAATTCGAATGAGAAATGAAATGTTGGAAAATATCGACGACGGATACTAACATTCGATGCCATGGATGTTCTTCTTTCTTTTCTTCATTTATTTCATCAGCAGAAGATTCCATTGGTTGACTTTGCTGTTGTAATTCAAGAGCAAATTCAATTAATGATTTCGATACCGAAGAGTTCACAATTGCTTTTGGTTTCTTCTTGCCGACAATATCGATCACTTGTTGACAAAATACATTCAGAAACTGAAATGTTAATTCGATACATTCAACAGGTGGTAAACACGATAATTCAAGTAATAATTGTTCGATAACATGTGTCATGATTGGTTGATTGATCACTCGGGTATTTCCTAGCCGTATGAATTCAATTAAGATCAAGTAGCCATCATAGGATGAAGTTTGTAACTTTCGTAATGATGTATCAACGATATATTCCGATTGCGAGACGAGAAAACTCGGTAAATCGGTTGAAAATGCTAATAGACAAACGAATGAAGTTTGATGAATGATCGTGTAGATTGATGAATGACAAAGAAGAAGTAAAGGAATATAATCAATTAAGTATACGGTTTGTTTCAATGGCGTTAAGGTGCGTAGACATTGGAGAAGATAATAGATGGTAAAATTTCGAATAGAAATCGGTTCTTCGACATCTTTCTTTCGTCTTCGTCGTCGTTGGGCTCGTCTTTGATTGTGATCATCGCAGATTAATTGAGTGAGTGAAGATAAAAGTTGTTGGTGTTCATCAAAATGATCGAAGTTGATTTTGTCGTATAGAATAGAAAGCAAATAGAATACTTTTGGATTGTTTTCATCGGTTATTTTCGTTCGATTGATTTGCTCGAATAAATAATCCGCAAATTTCGAATGTGATGCGACAAACAGGTTGATTAGTTGGTAAATTTCATCATGAACATCCGGTTTCAATTGTTTATAAACCGAATCATACTCAGCTTGATTGAATGTTTCATAATCTCTACTCGGTAATGATGATCCATTAAGAAGGTTCAAATGACTTCGCAGCAATGTGTCGAAGTCAAGTGTTTGTAGGATAAAACGAAATAATTTCTCAGTGAATGCATCCATATCGAAAAGAAAATCAATATGATGATGAATGAATGTATAATAGCCGATGAAGAGTTGTAGACGCCATCGACGATCAGTGTACATGAATTTATCTTGTTGTTGGTCGAGTAATTGAAATAAATCTGTTTGACAATCGATTAAAAGATGATCAGAGACAGTGATCGTTGATGAATTGAGAATTTCAGAAATGAATTCATTCTCATAGGTAAAGATAGATGTTGATGACGATGGTAATACTGATACTGCTTCAATCGGTACTAGAAGAGATATTTAGAATAGCGATTTGATCGTGTAGATTGACGTAACTTACATTTAAATAACTTTTCCAGGAGAGTTTTGATGATTTTATTCTCATTTTGATCATTCGTGATGGTGGAAACAAGAACAAGCATAGTTTTCAACGCAATATTTGAAGAGATTTTCAGCCATGTCGAACAAAAGCTCAGTATGTTTAACATAAGAATTGCCAAAGCTCGTCGTACATGAACACTTTCATGGTTTGCACAATTCGTTGTCAATCGCTGTAAAAGTGGAGCTAAATGTGTATCGACAATGGTCAACCATTGTTCATTTCTTTCGACGACAAGATCGCGAAGTTCATCTTTGATAGAATCCGTTTGATTAACATACTTCGCCGAACGAACAACACTGATTCGTAGAATATAACTTAATAGGATCAAATTGGTCTGCGCAAGTCGTTGATGTACCGAATCGAAATCTTGTGCTAATGATTTTAATATTCCTGGTAAGAAACAGGCTAACACCTGTCCAATAATGACTCGATATTCATTCTCATTCGTGTATATGATTGTCCAGATGGTCTCAACGATATTCATTCGATAATCTAATGAATTGATCTTTTCATATAATTGGAGTAAACATGAGATATAATGTCCAATGATCGGTAAGTTTTGGTTGAAATTTCCTAGAAATTCTCGATAGAAAAACGAAGGATTCTTTTTGACTGATAGGCAAAATGCTCGAAAGAACCGGATGAATAGATCTTGTTGAACTTCATCATTGCTAATCATGATTCGTTTTGTAAGGATAATACTAATTATACAAAGTAAATCATCCAAGATTTTTCGTGATGAAATAGGAATTAATTCGAATAATGAAATAAATTGTTGAAGAAGTTCGTCGAATGTCGATGGATTTTGAAAACGAGCGAATTGGCGTAGAAGTAAGATGGATGGGACGTATAAACTATCATCTCGAACGGTTTGCTCTTCTTCTAAACGACGATGATAACATTGTTGGATCAGAGAGAAGCATAAACGAATGTTGTCGATTGTAGGTTGGAGAAGGACACTTCGAAGAGTCGTGTCGAGATCATGAATAAGTTGAGAATTTCGATTGGAAGACATGTTTATGAGATGGGTTTGGACGATTGTGATGAGGCTAGACGAGCTTCTTCACGTAAGCGACGTTCTTCAAGAGCCTTTTGTCGAGCTTCAAGTTCTTTTTCAGCAAAGATTTGATGAACGTCTAAACAAATCATACATACACTATTGACCAGAACAATCTTGATCATCTCCAACTTACCGATGACTTCTTTTTCACCAGTATTTAAATTATATTTGGTAATATATCGATCACCACTTTGTTTCGCAACTTGAACGCTATGTGGAATACCTGTTTCTCTCGCTGATTTATCTGCCCGATTGGCAATGAAATAGCCTGCGTATCCCCAGACAATGAAAAACGAAAAAGTGTTCACAATACCGCGAACTTTTTGAATATTTTTGAAGTTCTTTCGTTTGAAATAAGCAATCTGTTTTCTCCAATCGTTCAATGAAAAACGCATTTAGTCTGAAAGCAAAATTTATAAAATAAAATTCCGAAAGAAAAAGAAACGTAAACATATCACTGTCGCTTTGATTTATGAGTTGAGAAAAGAAACAAAAAAGAAGAAGAAGAAGACACCGAGTTTGTTTATATAAGAGAACAACAAAGTTATCTGACATTCTATAATTCTACATCAAGGACAGAGTTGCGATCAGTTAGCGATTCTGTTAAATGTTCGGATTTGTTCGTTGATAGAAAGAAGATGTTTTGGAAGAATTCGTCGAGATGATTGATTTGATGTTGATATTTTTCAATGATTTTACTGATGCGAGTTTTCCGTAACAAGTAAGTCGTTTGCGAACTAAACAACAGTGAATGAGAAAGCGATATGTTCGTCGAAGAAATCTCTTCAAACCTTTGACTATCTTCTAAGCGCTTTCGGCGACTTAGATTGTATACAGCTTGACGAAGATAGAATGAGAGGAGATGTAGTGGAATGACCATGCCATCGAGTAATGGAATACTCGCACATGCTGATTGCATTCTAAAACAAGCAATTAGAATGTTGAGGCACAAGACGAACTCACCGTTGAGCGCTCGAATTGAGTAAAATACGAAATAAGTGAGTTTTTAACGGATGAATACCGATAATGCAGATATCACGAGCTTTTGTTGATGATTCTTGAGCTACAATCAGAAGACGATGAAGGTTCGTGAAAATAGACAACTGAACAAACCAGGTAGAATGGAGTCGAGATCGTCACGGAATTCTTCTAGCCAAACAATCAAGATTCGCATTTCTGAACTTTGGTGATCCACTAGAAAACAAATAACTTGATTCTTGATATGAAAGGACGAAGAACCGACGAACCAGAAAAGTGATGCGGTAAAAAGAAAGCCATTTCTGATGTCAAATCAAGCCAATATAAGATACTATCTTCACCGTCGATTTCTGCGAGAACTTTCGAAGCCGCATTTGTCTCTACTGGAAAGAAGAAATGGTGATAAAAAAAAGAACTTTTATTTTTTCTATGAAGTACCTGATTGAGCGGATGCAATGGTTTTCCAACTTGTTGCAGCATTTCCCGTCCAACCGCAATGTCGCTTCACTTCGACAACTGACCCGAACTGTGAAAACATCGTTAAAAACGCTGGATTCAATTCGTCGGGTGTTTTCTAAAACAAACAGAATAGATCCACATCGCTATTCGAAGCTTTCCTCGTCAATACCAGATTCGAAGAGGATTCAAGCAGTGTCGCTTGATGCTTTTTCAAATAATAAACTTGTCCTGTACAGTGCAGAGTTGGTGAGATGTGATCTAACTTTCTAATATCATCCATAAATGTGTCTGTTTGTGAGTTTAACAATTGAATTCTTGGTTGCAAACGACCGAATAATTTTGAATCATTCTAGAAATTGAATTTCTCTTCGAGCTCATATGTTGATTTTATTCAAGATACTTACCCATTGCTTTGCGTTCATTAGATGATGCATTGCGTCCAATGAACAGAATCCATAATGTGATAAGAATAAACGAATGCTCTCGAAATGCTTCTGACATCTAAACGAGCTCCTCTGTTGATACGATGGGGTAGTGAAATAAAATGATTTACTCGGGTGGTTTACATCCTGGTTGTGTTGTCTCATTGGAAAGATAAGCACGTTCAATCGCCTGTTCTTCAATTGATATTTGTTTGGTTTTCAATGCTCGAAATGAGTTCAGTTTGTCTTCATCGCGTTGGATTATGGAATTCAATGTCGGAATGCTGAATTCACTAACAACAAAAGAAATCATTTGTATCTTTCGTGTAATGTGGCATGTGTGAAGAGTTTACCTTTTTGCACGTTCAGTCTTTGTTCCATGCAGGGGAAGCGGCCGATGTTTGTAGTCGCTATTCATATTGGGCGTCGGTGGAGAGGTATTTTTACCATTTTCATGTTCGAATCGTTCAATTGACTAAAGGATAGATACGGTCCCGATTGTATAAAAAAAAGATCAAATTGTGTCACTTTGTTCGGTTGTAACAAGGGATTTGACAGAGGATTATGTCGGAATTTCGATGTCCAAACATTTTTTCCGAATAGTCCGCGATAGAGCAGAACAATCGCTTGCATTCCTAGAATATTTTCAATTGAATCGGAAAGTTTCGATACGAGTTAACAAACCGTGATTGTCGGTAATCGGTAATTCACTCATAGCAAATAAAGTATTGCCATTAATTGCGAAATATTTGAACGTTGTATTTGTGAATATTGATTCATCTAACCAATTTCGACAAATATCATCTTTCAAATGCAATACAGCCTGCAAAGTATTCGAATATTGCCTAAATTATCTTAAATAATGTTGGCGTACCTTGTGTTCAAAGAGAATAAACATTAGATATTCAGCTGCTTCGGCTACACGTTGCGATGCAGGATGAAACTCCTTATCTTTTTTCGAAACAAGTCCATCCGCTGACTAATGGGTAAAAGAATTGATTTTCTTGAAGAAAACAATCGCAATTCATATCAAACTACCTGTGCTTTTTCTCCAGATATACCCAATTCAATAATTTCGCATAGTTTATACAGATTTTCATAATCATCAAGTAACATGGGTCGTTCGATAATTAGTGTGATCAATGTATTGTACGTTGCGACGCATGTCGAATGCATTTCTCGCGTGTGATCTTTAGGACTTCGGTGTAACTGTGTATCAACAAAAGTACAGAGACGTTTGAGGACATTTTTCCATGTGTCAATAGCTGAACAACAAATGAGACAATTTCATTTCAAATAAACGCCGATCATTACGTACGTATTTGACAAATTGGATCGGTAGCAATGGAGATTAGGGTGTCGAGTGCAGCTAAGAATAACTGCGAATCATTAGTACCTTTCTCACAGATGAGATTTACTGCATGACTGACATAACCAGCGGTAGGGTCTAAAGAAAAGATCGATGTCCATGTATTTGACTGCAAATACTAATTCTTCACCTTTCTTCGTACTGTCTCCATTATGTTCTTGCTCTCGATCTAAATGAGCAGCTAAGGAACACGCTAGTCGAATCGTACCTATGAAAATGCAAATGAAAAGTAGAGATTTGGGAAAACTTTCTGCTGGATCGTTTACCGAAGAGTAATTGCGCATTGGTAATGTCAATTTCTGTTTGCAGAGCAGAGAACAACAACGGAAAGATTCTTAATCGATATTCTAGAAATGTCTTCACGGTTGCTGTTTGCACATCATGCGATTTCTCGAGGTAATCTTCAAATAAATGTTGTTCGAGATGTTGGTAATGAAATGGTAAACTAATAATAGACATCAAAATATGTATAGATTTCGAACGAATACGTATGAAACGGTCGCGAATGGTAGAATTCGATGTATTCAATGGCCCTTTGACAATGCCAAGATTATAGTTTATATACGATTGTAAATCAATATGAAGATAATATTCAATTGCATCGAGAAAGAGAGGAATAAGGATATTAACACCTCGCAGGTTAATACGGAATAGATCGCCACTGTTTAAAAGAATTGATTCGATGATTGCTTGAGAGCGTTGCTAAAGAAAACTAGGAACTAATTTGCTTCTTTTGTTCGAAAATTTAGATTACTTCATCTCCATGATAGAATCGAAGACCTTGCTGAATAACATAGTAGAATCGACTGAGATATTCCGGATAGACGAACTCATCGCATTGTGCATTACCAAATATTGTACACACAGTCGCAAAAGACCTGGCAAATGCTTCATCCATTAAACGTTCATTCTAAAGTCAGATAATTTCATTCGAGCTGAACGTTTGTTTTTCTCTTACTTGAACATCAATCACTTTTTCTGTTTCATTAGCTCGTGAACCTAAAGAGAAAGTTCATCAAATTCCTGTGAGAAAATGAATTTTCTTTGGTTACTTAAACTCGTCAGAAGCTTCTGTCGTATAGCCATGTCGTGTTTTTTCAATAGTTTGAATTACGCACAAAACATACGCATGTAAGCTGCTCACTGAGCCGTGTCAATCGAATGCGCATAAAAAGTAAGTGATAGTCGAAACTGTTCGCTCATTTTTCTATCTACTCTCATCACGATGATAAACAGTGGGAGGGAAAGAGACATAACGAGTCAATTATTTCTTATTGTTTTATTTACACAAGATTTTATCGACTTACTATCAATGAATGATGAACGTGAATGACGATCTTTTATTTGTAAAAGACAACAATCTAATATCCATGAACCATAGAGATGCATTAGACTATTGACAGTAGGATGATTGGTGCGAGTGATTTTCAAAATTGTCTTTTCTATACGGTTTGTAGAGATCAGCAGTGGAGTCATTGGAGAAAAATTTTGAGACGAAGGAATAGGTTTTCGATTATCAATTTGTGAACGAGTTGTTCGTAATGTTGCAGGGATAGATGATTGATGATGTTGTTGAACAGTGGATGGGATACCACGAAGTGATTGAGCAGATTGACGTGGCGTTTGGACATTGTTAGGTGTTGATGGGATATTTTCATTTATGATTACTACGGGATTATTTACGGGTTTGGGACTGTACAGGCATGATGGATCGACATCTTTTCCTAGAAGAAGATTGGTTAGTTTGATAGATGAGTGAATCTCATTTACCTAGCCAAATATCGACAAACATTCCGATTGCTTTTGTGACATTGACAAAGATTCGTGATAGTTCTTGTAAAGATGTAAAATCTTTGAGTTTTAAACTCGAATTCGATTGTAATTGATTCGCATATGTTGGCATTTGGAGGAAGACCTCGAAAAAAAAGATCCACGTGATTCTCTTTTCATTTAGCCAAATGTTCTAATTACTGAAACATCACCACATTCCGATGGATTCTGTAGAATTGTTAAAAATCGAATCCATGTTATGACAAGTTTATCCAATGGAAGCGAATCGATTATCTTCTGTGTATATTCACCTTGATCTGTTTCGGTACCTAAAGCAGAACAGAACATGCCATCATGGGTATAACAATAACGATTTGAATTTCATACAAACGTATTGCAATGGAACTAAATCTGACCACCATAACTTATGTACAACTGTCGATGTCAGAACACAAGTGAGCTGAGCCCAATCTATGCGTACATAGAAATGAATGATGATAGCAAATATCAATTTTCAATCAAACCGTAGACAACAGCAGGTCGATGACGCCACGTCTGAGCATAATCACGAAATGTTCGCCATAGACCTGGCGGAATATGTATTCTATCGATCGCTGCCATAAATACTTGATATATTGATGGAACAAGCCGATGACTCATAACAGCGCTGCATTCGTCATTTGCTAGGAAATGAAAATGAGTAATAGAGATCTATTCCCGAGAAATCTACTTCGATAGGACGGAGATAGAACGGTATCACCGATTGCGAGAAATACTTGTAATAATATGTGCCATAGATCAACGCTGAGTTCGGTTTGACTTATCATGATTTGTAGTTGACGTAGGACTTTATGCGTATACATTCGTTTTGTTAATAAATCTGCCGTTTTCTCTAAGAGATGGAAAGCAAAAATCAGCCTGATTGATTGATGTTTGATTTACCATCGTGAACAACGAATAAATGATACAAATGCCAAAACATTTGTGCCCAGTAGAATTCGGTTTTATCACGTAAAATCGGCGGAATCGAATTGGAATGCGTCGATGAATTCTCAAATACTTTCAACCATTCAACATACACATTCGCACATAGCTGATAGATCGCACTCTCTTCACATGTAAAGCCGAATGCAAATATTTCTAATGTCCATTTAAAATCTTTATCAGTCGTCACTGAAAACGGACGATTACTGATGATTAATTCATAGATATGCGTTAAATATGGTGCAGCGATTTTCTCCGCCACACTTGATGGTACATTGCACGATAAGGGTGAATTACAGATACTATGCCGTTGAATTTCATCACTATATGATGAATATCCATTGTACATGAACATCTAAAACAAACTTTCGATTTTATTTACGAAATATGTGAAGTTTTAGTCAATATGAAAATGTCTGTATTAGTACGAATAATAAAATGTTTATGATCATTGAATGGAATCATATTTCGTATTTCATTACAATCAAAGACGCGAACAGAACCAAGACCATTCTTATTCAGATCAAATGAACTGCCAGGATACGATCCTCGGACTAGCCAACCGTGGTTTCCACTCGAACATATCCATTCCCGTTCAATTCGATCATCAATCATTATTTTGTATAAGTAACCATCGGCTAAAGATGTTGCGGAATAAACTAAGATGTAATTTTTGCCATCATTAGCGAGAACTAATAATGCTAAATGATCATTGGTTTGATTGTCAAGTGCAATTCGTCGACAATCGTATCCATCGGCAATTGGATATTGATCGGCTTGGAGAGTTTCAAGTGAACTTTTATCATATTTATATAAAGTTTTGTGTTTTATCAAGTAGAATATACAACGAAGATTATCAACTGTTCCGCATACATAATTAACGCCATAATCGATCATATCACATTGTGTTGTGCGATAATCCAATAAGTAGACCTTGTCGTCAGCAATAACGAGACATTTCAATAACCATTCGACGTAGCATAAATCACGAATAATAACATTTTTCTCCAGTTGTGTACGAGCTGATCGTTTATTATTGTCGAGTGAAAGTATATTCAATTCATTTGACTGTTGAGAATAAACCAATGTGTGATTTTCACAGAGAACCATCGCAATGTCTTTTGTTGATGACGGTGACGATAAATGTGCAAGAGTTTCAAATGTAAAATCTCGACCGAAGTCAATCGAATTGAATGCAATTTTCTTGTGAGCAGACGACGATGGGTTCGATCGATTAACAGATATTTCAACTTGTTCATCAATCTTATCTGCAGAATAACCATGATGACTATCACTCGGCAGTTTGTTCGATGGTTTTATTTCTACTTGTTTTGATCGATGAGAATTCTTTGCAACTTGTTGTCTGTCTACAAAAAACTGCAAAAAATGTATTCAACTATGACGAACAATCTTCACCTTGACTATCGTCAAAAGCATTCAAAACTGCTTGCCCAGCCTGTCGTACACATTCGTCCAGAAGTTCCAATTGTTGAATACGCCATTGATCAATGTATCTCAAAGCTTGCGTGCGTAATTTGATACCCTGTGATCGATTCGAACAGCGATAAATGCGAAGAATATATTCATCAATATCTTCAGCAAAATCACTGTCACTCGCATCACTGTCGTCAGATCGATCTGCTAATTCCATCCTACAAGTGACTTCCCAAGAAGAAAAAAGTGCTTGTACTCAAATCGGTTTCGCAAAGAAATGGTATTTCAATCACGTGTGGGAATGTTTGAAAGAAAATGAGAAGGGAATGATTGATTCCCTCGATGAATCCACATGAATAAAATGATAAACATGTATGTGTATATAGTTATCTTCACTTTTTTCTTTCTTACGTACATATATAAAAAAAAAAGACATGAATTATCGAACACGTACACTGGCATACATAGTTAGTTTTCTCTCTGAAGAAGTATTCACAATTATACAATAAATTAACTATACAAATGGCACACACTATTAACAAAAATGAGCGTGTTTTGAGTTAGAAAAAGAAATGACAAACTTGCGAGTTTCCTTTAATGCATATAATATATGTAAATTCCAATTAAAAAGATAAATAGGAAAAAAAAATAAAAGTTTTTAGGAGTTCTCTGTTTCGAACTATTTACGTTCACTGGATGGCTCATTCAATGATTTTTCGCATATTTTACATACACGAACAGGTGTTAACCAATCTCGTTCAGGTACTAAGCGTTTGTTGGGCGAACATTGTTCACAAATACCTTCACCACAGCTTCGACTAGAAAAGAGTAGAAACGTAATTTCGATCTATGTCGACGCAACATAGCATACCAATGATGTAATCGATTAGTTGTACTATTAAATGCACGTTTACATATATTACAATCACGACATTCGTTATCTGGTCGCCAATAATTCGGTCGGGTACTTTCTTTGATAAATTCTGCAAGGCAAACCAAGCTGTCTCGATGAAAATCAATACAGTAGAGTTCGAATACTTACCAATAGGATAGTTAGCACCTATTTTTTCCAAACCACTGATAACAGTTTCGTATACACGGCGGGTTGTAGGAATATCGACTGTTACGGGACCTTTGAAATAGAAAAGCAGACGCATGCATTTGAGTATATAAAACTATTCAAAACTAAAAAGAGCGAAATAACGGAGCTGTTTTTTTTTTCAATGAAAAGATGGAACAGCATGCACACAGGAACGTTAACATTCAACAAGGCGAACTGGAGTGTAAAATAAGTGAACAAACGTAGGAGAAAATAGTCCATTAGCATACCTGCTCCTGGCTGTTCGATATCGAAAATATCAGTTGGAGTTAAACACAGATCGCTGAGATGCTCACCGGATGAGACAACACTTGCTGAATTCACGTTATGAGTACTTTCATAACCGTTGACTTTTGCTCTCTGACTGAGTTGTTTATCTTTTTCCGAAGATACTAATGCATTGGATGTGGAAGACGGTGGACAGGGTTTCGGATTGTCATAACAATGATTGCATACGCGAACAGGCTTTTCAGTATCGATCCAGGAAACAATACGACGATTAGTTGTACATGTATCACAGAATACATGGCCACAAGCTAAAGAAAATACTTTGCCATTTGATTCTGATTAGTTGTCAACTTGAATCTACCTCGACAATGATGTTTGGAGAAGTCTGAACCGAATTGTAATTCACATGAAGAACATTTCTGTTGAAGATAAATTAACATTTTGATGATGACACATAAACATCTTAATTTCTTACGTAAACATCTTTGTTGGGAACCCAATAAGATGGTGCTACTTGATCAGCGACCAATTCCGTCAACATCTTTGTTGGCGCCGAAAGATAACTGAAATAAGTTACAAATGAACGTTGTTAAAACATCTGTGCTACGAATGTTCAATCTCACCTTCCAGCGTAGACAATTAACTCAATAAATTTTCTTGGCGTTACATCACTTGCTAGCCGAGTAGCATCATCTCCCGGCCAAACATGAATGACTTCAGCACGAGTTACATCTTTTGGTTCATTATTTCCATACCAGTACTTTCGAGAACGATAGATTTCACCATGTTTCGGACATTCAATAACAAAGCCGGACCACATATATTTTAACAATCCTTGTACGAGACTATCACTTTTCGTTATCAGTTTTCCGTATACAATCATATCACATCCTTCACGATGACATTTCAAACATTTCCATACTTCATTATCGAGATCTTTATTATATGAACATCGTTTATCACATTGATGAGGTATGTTTTCTTTTTGATGATTCGCTGTCATTGTACATTTTGCTCTAAGGAAAACATAAATCTAATGTGAGAATATGTAGCCGCAAGTAGTCCCTACCCGCACGACAAGCATCTCTCGAAACATGCAAAGAAATCATCTGGTAGTGTAGACGGCATTTCCGGTGGAATTGCATGATTGAATTTTTCATTCAACGCCTAAACAAACAAAAGGCGACCGTAGCGAATTTGATCTCTTCCTAATTATCGATTTCAGAGTATATCTATGATACTTACTTTCAAGGCTGTAAAAACAGTCGATAAACGCCGTGGAGAACGAATCTTGTTGTTTTCGAGTACTGATGTGATTGCTGCTTTCAGCTCGCTAAAATCCGTTTGCTTACCGCCCAACGTCTGAATGCCAACATACTCGATCGAACTACACAAACAAAAACAACAACTCCTCTTCATTCATTCTCCTGGCCTTTCACTCACTTGTATGCATCGTATGACAGCTTCATCTTCTCGAACCGTTCTTTCAACTGTTCAACAGCTGTCTTTTGGCATTGAAAGTGATCTACAACACATACTTTTTCCCCCTCTTCCTTCCATCAACTCAACGAACCTCTCAACACTTCAGTGTGTTGTGTTTCATGAAACACGATCAGTGTGGGTCCCACAGTCGAGATCGGTCCATCCACTTTGCACGATCGCATGACATTCTCGAGTTCTTTGCGAAAGTATTTGAGAAATGCATTGGATGCATCTGACAAGAACTGGAACATGTCGTTGGGTAGTTTGGGTGCACGTGTTCGAAAGATGAGAATGTCGCTGATGCAGAGAATCTTGAGCAGCAGTCGGTTGCGAATGTTGTCGTTTTGTGAGAGACCGAGTCGACCTTCGGTATCGAAGACGAGCGTGCGATGGTTCTCGTCGAGTGCTGCCCACACGCCCATAGTGCACGATTCAGCTGTGGATAACGTGGGGAACTTTTCTTGACCGTTGAAGAAGACTTGATTGAGTGTGAATGACTTTCCGTCGCCCGTGTTTCCGATGATGGAAACGCACTTGACAGGGAGATCTTTAGAAGGAGCGTTGAGAAGTCGAACGAACTCGTCTTCATTGTTGATCTATATGAAGAAGAAGGTAAAAGAGAGTGTGAATGAAGATGAGCAAATGAAGAGTACGAACAGTGAGACGTTCGTTTGCATCAAGAAGTAAGAAAACACCTTGCGTAGCGGTTTTAGGATGCAATTGTGTAAGACGATGGCTATTTTTATTAACATAATGATTATCAGTTTGATCTTCATCTCCGTAGTCAACCATAGAATCGAGTAACATTTGTTGATCAAGATTGTGCTGCTGTGGGATGTGTTGAGGAACGGTAGTATTTGAATTTTTGGATTTTAGCGGTCGTTCTTTTCGCATTGGCGGTGAGATTGAACTTTCATCACTATCGTCAACTTTGATATCTTCAAATGATGATTCTGATTGTTTTGGAGTCGATGTTTGTTCATTTGTATGTATACGATTGTTATTGGAGCCGTCAGGCGACGAAGTGATTTTTATTGGTTTCGATTCCGTTCGATTTTGCTCACTTATAACGTAAGAAGAGAAAGTTTATCTCGATTATAACAAGTCTTCGTACCAAAAGAACTTACGAGCTCCTCCTGGTGGGTAACATTTGTCCATTTCTATATTTTTGCGATTTATGTACCTTTCCATCGAAACATTCATGTTGCGTTTCATCGCATGAATGGCAGAACGATAATTTACAAAGCGGACAATGGATAGTTGCTTGGTGTTCTCTGTTAACAGAGCAATGCCCGTTATACATTTCATCAACAGTTAGTCGCTGATGTTTGACATTTTCAATAAGTTCGTGAATTTCTTTTTCGCACGCAGCACATTGTAATGAGTTGCATTGTTGACAATAACACACTGCCCTAGACGATACCTTCGGCTGTTGCGCTGAGCATTTTGTACATTCGAAATACGGTGAGCTGTCAATGAGATCTTTCATTGGCGATAAATCACTTATTGCTGATGATGGGGAGTCTTCACTGTTTTTATGTTGATATTTCCAAGTATTTGCTGCTTCATTCGGTTGCATATTCAAATATGGAACGTTCCCAGTTGTGTTAGTCTGTTGATATCTCACTGCGTGTGTGTGGTACTGTGTGTGTCTGCCTGTGTGTGTGTGATCATCAAGTGCAAGCAAGCAATGTGACTCATGTATTCGTCCAATAGGAAATTGGCGAGAAGGTTGTTTATATTAATTTGATTTTTAAGGCATGATATCGATATAGAAAGCAACATGTACTATGAAAGTATCAATAATTTAATCGTATGATTTGGTTATTATTAGTAGATGTCCTTCAAGATAATGATGATGATGTCGCTAATTGTTGAAGGAATGTTCATAGTCATTCGTTACACTCGATTGACAAGTTAGTTGATATTTTATGACTTGTCAAGAGCTCTTTTTATTAAAAAGAAGTATATAAATAGTTATATGAACAGTTCATGATTATTATATACAGAGTAGAAGTCAAAGAATACATATTACTATAAAATACATCGATAAAATTGATTGTGAAGATCAGCGTGATTTGACTGCAAAGTTTAATCATCAATCATTTGATCACATGTTTTACATACACGTTCGGGCGTCATCCAATCCCGCTCGGGTACAGCACGTTTATTTGGTGAACACTTATCGCATACACCTTCACCACATTTGCGACTAGAATATATGAATGCAAACATGTCGCAATACTGCACAAGTCCAATTCAATCACATACCAATGATGTAATCGGTGCGTAGTATTATTGAATGAATGTTTACATATGAAACAATTGTGACATTCACTATCAGGACGCCAATAACTTGGTCGAGTGTGCTCTTTGATCACTTCTGAGTGCACGAAAAAAAAAAGAAAAAGATTGTTTCTTTTTCATTAGATACGCAAGTCAATCCAAATATGTACGCTTTCGTTTACTTACCTATAGGATAATCGTACACTACTGGTGCAGCATTATTCGTGACAAGTTCCAAGAAACGCCTAGACATTGGAATGCTGTACGACGTAGGATCTACAATCACAGCAGAACAACGAATATATATATCGAAGTTCAATTCATATACATACTTATTGTATTGTCGTTATCACTTATTTCATAATCCAGGGAATTCATTCGCTGTGAATTGGCATCATTAGTTTGAAAAATTGATGAAAGTGTCTGTGATTGTAATTTACGAAAGCATTGATCACAGACACGTTCAGGTGTTGTAGTTTCAAGTAATGGAACAATTGCACGATGTGTTGTACACGTGTCACAGAATATATATCCACATGCTGCAAAAAGATATTGCAATAAATTTGGTGTAGGATGATGAAGGGTGTACGATCAAACCTCGACAATGATGTTTGGAGTACTCTAAACCAAATTGTAGTTTGCACGATGAACACTCCTGAAGAATTAAGATAAAAGTGATTAAAAATATTAAGAAGTAATTACTTTCTTACGTGTACATCTTTATTTGACGCCCAATACGTTGGTGCGATCTGATCAGTTACCATTTCTGTTAACATCTTTTTCGGAGCTAACAAGCAACTGAAACATAAGCAAAGCTCATTCCTTTTATGCATTCTTAATTTATCGAACGAACCTTCCAGCACTACGAAGAAGTTCGACTAATTTTCTTGGTGTTACATCACTTGTTCGTCGACTGTTACTATCTCCTGGCCAGACATGAGTAACTTCAGTATGAGTCTTATCTTTTGGCTCGTTATTTCCGTACCAGAACTGTCGTGAACGATAGATTTCACCATGCTTCGGACATTCAATAACAAAACCTGACCACATATACTTGATTATTCCTTGCACAAGAGTATCATTTGCTGCCGTTAATTTCCCATGCACAACAGTATCATGTCCATTGCGATGACATTGTAGACATTTTAATATTTCATTATCTAATTCTTTATCGTAAAAGCATTGTTCGGGACATTGATGAGGAATATTCTCTTGTTGATGTTTGGCTGTTAATGTACATTTAGCTCTACAATTATAATGAGAAGATGAACTGTGCCATTTCATTCACAAATCAAAAGAGTACTAACCCACAAGATAAACATTTAGTGCAACATGTGAAAAAATCGTCTGGTAGAACAGACGGCATTTCTGGTGGAACTGCATGATTGAATTTTTCATTCAATGCCTATACGAATAATTGTAGGAATTTAATTTGCAACTTTCCATGCCTGATCAATCTCATCTACGAACCTTTAAAGACTTGAAAACAGTCGATAAACGCCGTGGAGAACGAATCTTGTTGTTTTCGAGTACTGATGTGATTGCTGCTTTCAGCTCGCTAAAATCCGTTTGCTTACCGCCCAACGTCTGAATGCCAACATACTCGATCGAACTACACAAACAAAAACAACAACTCCTCTTCATTCATTCTCCTGGCCTTTCACTCACTTGTATGCATCGTATGACAGCTTCATCTTCTCGAACCGTTCTTTCAACTGTTCAACAGCTGTCTTTTGGCATTGAAAGTGATCTACAACACATACTTTTTCCCCCTCTTCCTTCCATCAACTCAACGAACCTCTCAACACTTCAGTGTGTTGTGTTTCATGAAACACGATCAGTGTGGGTCCCACAGTCGAGATCGGTCCATCCACTTTGCACGATCGCATGACATTCTCGAGTTCTTTGCGAAAGTATTTGAGAAATGCATTGGATGCATCTGACAAGAACTGGAACATGTCGTTGGGTAGTTTGGGTGCACGTGTTCGAAAGATGAGAATGTCGCTGATGCAGAGAATCTTGAGCAGCAGTCGGTTGCGAATGTTGTCGTTTTGTGAGAGACCGAGTCGACCTTCGGTATCGAAGACGAGCGTGCGATGGTTCTCGTCGAGTGCTGCCCACACGCCCATAGTGCACGATTCAGCTGTGGATAACGTGGGGAACTTTTCTTGACCGTTGAAGAAGACTTGATTGAGTGTGAAAGACTTTCCGTCGCCCGTGTTTCCGATGATGGAAACGCACTTGACAGGGAGATCTTTAGAAGGAGCGTTGAGAAGTCGAACGAACTCGTCTTCATTGTTGATCTAGATGAAGAAGAAGGGAAAAGAAGGTGTGAATGAAGATGAGCGCATGAAGAGTACGAACAGTGAGATGTTCATGGGCGTCGACAAGGAAAAGCGTATCATTCATATCAGGTTCTGGTTTAGTGGACTGTTCGGTATTCGCCTGAGTGTGTTTATCACGATTACTAGTCTGTTTGTTCATTTGAGTTTGAATCTGATGTAGAGGTGAGACAATCGGTTGTTGTAGTATTGAGGACATCAATTGTATGTCTCCTAACAAAGGCGCTGAAGAGTTCGAATTTCGGTTGTTCTTCAAAGATATTTCATCCGATGAGTGACCACCTTCCATGTTATGGAGATGCTGGGTGCTAGATATACATTGTCATTTTTTATCATCACAGGTTCAGAAAATTTTCTGTAATAGCAATGAAGCGTACTAGTGACTTACATCGTTTTATGTGTTGTTGAGACTGGAATTTGTCGAAACTTCTGTAGTTTATGCACACGCCCATCTGATTTATCATGTTGAGTTTCATGACATGAATGACAGAACGATACTTTACATGTCGTACAGTAAAAGATTGCTGAATGTTGTTCATCTATTGAACAATATTCACCATCAATTTGAGTTAAATTTAGTCGTTCATGTTCTTCATCATTAAAGTCCCCATGAACTAGTTGTTCACATAGCGCACATTGTAATGAATCGCATTGTGCACAATAGACTGTTGCTTCAGAGCTTGTATCAAGATTACAAGCTCGACGTGTTTTACAGATAAAAGAAGTCATCAGACTGTCACTGTTTCGAATGGCATACGAAGTGGAAATTAAGTTAACGTAAACTATTTGAGTTTCTTGAGTTAAATTTTCACATGATTCACTCTTTTAGCAAATCGCAAGCTTCACTGAATTTCTCATTATGAATCTCATTTTTATCGAGCGGAAATCTTTTATTCCCTTTTCAATTAACTAATACACCTTTTCAATCTATGTACAGTTCACGTTCGAATTCAAATAGATGTCACTAAACATTTCAACGAAACCCTATCGATTGGTCACACACTTTGTAATATCTATCTACTGTATCTACATCTGTTATAATATAAACTATTTTTTATACTAGACAAGTAGACAGAAAGAAATTGCTTTAATTGACACAATGGCTGATCAATGTCTTGGATCAATGATTGATTCAACTCGAAACCTCTCGTTCGATTCAACCACCCTTCTAACAACATCAGCAATTAATGCTTTACATTTTCCTGGTCTTTCAACTTCCGGAATATCGGATTCGGGTGGCAATCGACGAACAAGTCTCCTTCTAGATGGGATCGGAATGTGTGAATCGATGACAGAAAGTATTTGCTCTAACGGTGGCCAAGATGATTCATTGATGATGAACAATGTCAAGCTCGAACGAAAAGACTCAACTGCACAAAGAAAACGTCGTTCAAGAAAGTCATTATTCGATGGATCAATCGATGGTCCATCACTCGACAAAATTGAAGCTGTAACACTGATTGACGAACAAAATGAGCCCGACGATCTTTGGTAAATACTAAACTTATTCTCCATGACAAAATAGATGAAATTCAATTCTAATCTAGGTTATGTGAAGTGCCAAAACAGGGACAGAAAGAAGATCAGTCAATGGATAATATATTTTCATGGGTACACAAAGAATTCAAAGCAAATGATATCAATGCAAGTAAACATCGACTTCTTTGTAAACTTGATGACATGTCACATGGTATGCAAAACAACTTGTCTTATTTTGTCTCATTGAATTGAATTTAGCACGAACTATACGAAGTGTTTCATGTCATAACTTTGCTGACAATCAACGATTGGACAATCTGAAAAAGAACTCCGCTGATCAACAAGTTCACTCAGGTATACAATCAATCGATCCTATTGGATTCTATGATCAACTCAAGGTTTTAGATCATACATTCGTAATAGTTACTGTAAGACTTTTTAGCATGACATGAGTACGTTTTGAGAGTGAAGAGTGACTTTAAAAGAGCATGTGCTTATGTCCTCATCGATTCTTGTTGTCACAGAAATATTACTTCGATTGTAGAAACCGTGAAAAATGGTCGATTGAGTTCACCATTACGTACACTAACTGCCAATATTCGATCGACCACGCCTTCGAATCTATCTCCACTACGGTCGACGATTGCAGCTATAAATATTAGTGAAAGCAATACGAATGCCAGTTCAGATCTTGTTAAATCAAGAGACGTTTCAAGAGAACGTGAAAAAACACCGCCCATGGACTATACTGATCTCGAAGGTAAATTCATGAATATCTTTATACTTAATTCATCTTCGACTGTTTAGTCATGGCAAAACTCCAACTAGAAAGTAATTTTCATACTCCATTAGACATCAGCAGCAACTGTATCTTCGTTTAGATTTACGTCAAGCTGAAAAACAAGGCCCATTATCGAAACGTTTTGGTATGTGTCCATTCAGGATTTTGTCTTATTGATTCTACAACGAGAATATCTATGCCGATAATACCTATGGTTCATGTCAGTGGACAGTTAAACTCTTTGATTAAGGAAAGATTTATATTATATCTTATTCATCGTCATTCTTGAAGAATATTTCGAATTATTATCAACGATGGGATCGATGTACACCTCTTAGAAATCAATGGGCATCACTCAGGATCGATTTTCTATTGAAGGAGGAATACATATCAGGTTCATTATGACGCACTAATCTGTTTCGTTGTTGTTGTTGTTCTTCTTCTGTCTCGCATATACATACGCATATTAATGCTTTACTAAAATGTCTTTATCTTACGTATTCGCATATGTTTCCTAATCCGATGAGATCATCCATTGACTTTTGTTATGTTTTGTAGGTGGTTCTAATGTTTCACTTGCTTCAACTGCTAGTGGTACAAGCGTAACGATCACAAGTGAGTTTTTCGTTTATACAGCATGGAAAAAAGTTTATTTCAAACTCAAGTTGACTGTTTAACATCGCTCGAAAAACCATACGCCAGATTATCGTAGGCATAGATATATTTGTGCGTCGTTAACTTCGTTGATGACGTTTGTCTTGGACTGTGACGAGATTTGGATTTCTTCGGATAAATTTCTACCAGAAAAATATCAATCAAGGGCTTTTTTCAAAAGAAGAACATACTTTTCATGACTTTGTTTAGACATTTCGAGTCGACTTCTTTCGCTTGAGTATTCATACTTCAAAATAAAATCAAACCAATAGTCTGCAGATCGCTTTTTCTCTCTGCGTATGTCATGTATATTTAGCAGTGATCAGTCCGATATAATATGAAAAGTATGGCTATAAAGAAAGAGAACAAAAAATTATAAAATAGAAAGAAAGAAAGAAAGAAGGCAGCGATTTGATTTATGGTGAGAAAGTGAGAGGAGGAGGTAACACTAAAGGTACAGATGATGTCAACAAATCGATCGACTATAATGCGTTGTTTTTCTACTTATTGTGACAAATCATTCAGCTGTACTAAGTATATCCTATTTTTAAATGGCTATTCGGTATCTACTTGAAATTTTGTGCTTTCAACAGGGAGGAATGCGAGACGCCAATAACTCCATACTTTCGAATTCTTAGCTGACATGCCCTTCATACCCGATTTTGACATCGATTATAAATGCGTGCGTGTGCGTTTGAACATTATGTAAATGTTGTTTTACTCGTTCTGTATTTCAATAAAATGTTCATCATCATTTGTTTCTATTAGATCGAACCGGAACTAAACCTCCCGTTGCACCCAAACCAACAACAGTAACCAAGTTTGTAGCTTTCGGAAAATAGTCATGCCTTTTATATAGGCTTCCAAACATTGTAGGAATGGTGGACGACTCAGTACGTACACTCGTTCAAACACTCAAACAATAACTGCAAGCAAAATCAATGGAAATGATGCACCAACAGTTACAGAACCGAAAATTCTCACAACACGTGCTAGTGTACTACCACCTAATTCTGCAAATAATATTCGTACACGTCCACCTGTAGCAGTGCGACCAATTCAAGCCTATCGTGGCTCCCAAACATCATATCTAAATAATGGAAAAGTTCCAACTGCACCGTCATCAGTACAAAGAACTGGTAAGAAACCAGCGACGGATTTCGGTTCTACATACACAACCAAAGCGTTTTCATCAAACGAAAATGGTTTACTCAATGACGTGAGTAACAAACCATTAACAGAACCTGTCAGATCTCATTTGGCACCACAACGTCGTACTCTACTACCACAATCGGCGACATATTCATCTGTTGATCAAATATCATCAGCAAATCCTCCATTGAATAGACACACAACTGTAACACGTAGTTCCTCATCGCTCGGTCAAGGAAGAAAGAGCGGCATTCCAACAGTTGGAAAGCCACAGAAACCAAGCACGGCAACTGTGGCACGGTAAGTAAAACATTCGACGGCTCCTTCGTTGTTGATCAATTGTTCAGTTTGAATGACCTATGCTCTTTGATTGATTGAAATTGTAATGTTAAACATGTTTTCAGCCATCATTCACTCTCTTCACGACGTACGACGATGACCGGATTTTGAAATAGGCATGAGTATAATAGTTTATTTTGAACACTAACATCATATTCCTAATCGCATGGCTTCTTTTTCCTGCATTTTAATATTCGAACTAAATCATGACCAGTTTCTGTTTGTTTAGGCCAGTGTCGTCGCCAATGAATCCTTCGTCTCGAACATCGAATAATATGATGGTTACTCGAATTATTCGCTCTGGAGTTGTCCCACAAGTAACTGAATCAATAGCATCGTGGAACGAAGGATGTTACTAATATTCTTCTTTTTTTCATTTGTAATCTGTCTTATTCTTGGTTAGTTTTCTCATCTGCTCAAGCAACGGTGACCTATGCATTTATCTTATCCATTCTCTGGCTATAGTGACAAGTTATTTTTTGTTTTCTCTGTACAAAGAAATCTTTCTTTTTTTTTAAAAATATTAATAGTTTAGACTTATCACTGTTGATAAGTTTAAATTTGTCGGTCAGCAGTCTATTTAACTGTAGAACTAATTCTGCTTCTGTTTTCTTTTCTCTTTGTTATTCGCAGTAATTGTGCCTTAGTGTTTGTTTGTCATTTCTTTGCTTTCTATGATGATATACTACTTATCTACGGGTAGTCTTCTGAAAGACGAAGTAAATCAACGATGCATTCCCTTAACTATACATAAACAAACGAACAAAAAACGAAGTTTTTAAAAATTAATTATTATAATAATAATAAAAGATAAAAGATACTTTCATTGATTATACTTAGATTGATTGTTCTTTGACATTTACACATGGCGAGTACAAGCTCACAGGTTGGTTACTCTTTTCGACAACGATTCACAGTTGGTTCTATGTTTTCACCTATAGCTTCGTTTGACGAAAGAAGAAAGCGCACTGATGGATGAATGTCGAAAATCGAGCTTCTGGTACCGATGTGAGTCATTCGCCACCTACCTATAAAGATCTTACATTTCTTTTGTTCAATAGCCGTACCACTAATGGCGATCACCACGGGTTTTATGACGTATCTACGTGTTACTAGTACGTATTATCATTCTTGTTGTTCGATAAAAAGGGCCTTTCGCTGATCAATTCAGGTCGAATACCACCGAAGTTTTATGGATTTAAATTAGCAAGTACAGTACTCGGAGGTAAACTCATTTCTTGTTGTGTAAAGAGAAAAGCAGTTTTCGTTTTGTAGCTTATATTTTGGGAAAAGCTTCGTATATAGCCGAATGTCGACGGATGATAATTGAACGATTACCGAATTCAAATCTTGCTCATGCGTTAGAACAGAAACCATATGATCTTATCTCGGATATGTATGGATATACTCATCTGATACTATTTTGATTATTCCGGATTTTTGAAGGGCACAACCACCAGAGATCGTTCCTAAAACTGCTACAACTAATATTTTTGGTGTTCGTAACCAGGAAGTAGAAGATGAAAATCAAGTCGATTTAGTACCTCCAGGTAAACATTCTTTATGGCTGAACTTTAATAAAAGTTTAATGAATGAATGTCTGATAGAAACGACCGATAAAAATACTACGCGAAAGTATGTCACCTATGATGATTTACGTCAAAGAAATCGTGCTGAACATGCATCGAAATTTGCTGGACCGAAACCTCGAAACGGTTTGTCGTTGTTTGTCGTTTATTGCTTATACTCTTGTGATTTCTATTAGATGTACCTCCACCTATTCAAGATCCGAAACAACTTCCACCCTTGCCAGTCATATCCAACGATCCGGCACCCTGTCCAATCATTACCAATCAAACGAAAAGATCATCTGTTCGAAAGAATCAGTATGGTGATGAAATCTATGACTAATTTTTGTAAACTTTCTCTTCATTCCCTTCCTTAAATGAAATAAAACTTCATGCACAGAGCTATAAATAGAACTATGCAGTCAATTCGACGATGAGAATGTTTTTATTGATGATGTCAAATTCGTTCTTGAGCTTCTCTTGGAATCGATCTTCTCACGTGATGTACTGCTAAATCTGTGAACGTGTCTTTTTTTCGTCGTTGATGCCGGTGTTTTGCTCTCTCGTGATCATTTGCCTTTGTTCGTGCAATGTGTCGAACGACTGTCAGTCGATTTTTCTCACAAGATTTCACCTCTGCTTTCGCCTGAATCACTTTGGACTCTTGGTGTTCATCGAGAACTTCACGATGAATAGAAGCTGCTATGGTACCAAGCTGGGATTGGATAGCAAATTTATCTCCTTGAGAAGGGCAAGTGTTGGTGTTCATTGATCGAAATAACTTATGGAGCAATTCCGAAGAAAGATGAACTTTGAGTTTAGGAATTATCGACTTATTTTGTTGGTTTATGAGCGATTTAATAAAACGACGTGGCAATTGAATGATTAGCGTTGTTCGAGAAGAAATTTCATGTTGATGACATAGATCTTCTACATTACATTGAATGTTTTTATGATTGACAGAACTATTGAGCAAGAATAAAGAACAAGTTCAAGACGAAAGACATCTTTTACACGTGTTGAAAATGTTTGTTAATGTATGAGTTAAAGAATCGATTGACTGGATGGACCTTATCATTGTTTTCGCAATAATTTTGATTTTGTGCAGAATTTCTCTTTTCTTTT
The DNA here is from genome assembly GCA_905250025.1 of Adineta ricciae. Classification (NCBI taxonomy): domain Eukaryota; kingdom Metazoa; phylum Rotifera; class Eurotatoria; order Adinetida; family Adinetidae; genus Adineta; species Adineta ricciae. The sequence continues at coordinate 731,717 of CAJNOJ010000010.1, read as the reverse complement.
CGATATTTCACATGTTTTGATCGATCGAAGGGCATCGAGGGATTGCTCAACTATGAAGAAAAACAGTTTTCTCCACTCCAGCTGATTTTATCACCCACTTTTTTTTCAACAGAACTTCTTCGGAAACAGACTGGTATCGAACTCGTGCGATGTTTGTATTCAACACTAGCCGAGCTCTGAGTTATATCTTCACTAGACGATCGTTTAATCGAACTTGTTTTCATTAGTTGCGATTCGCAAGAGTTCATTTGCATTAAGTGGACTTTCGTTCGATAATAAGCACATTCATTGGACTTCAGCTCGATGAATTTCTCTAAGAACATCAATCGATTTAGTAAATCTTTATTTTTATTTAATGAATGACAATCTGCCGTCATATTTAATAATGACAAACGTGAGATAATCAATGGAATAAATGACAAATGAACACGTTTCGCGCAATTCTACGAGTGAATGAGAGAGAGAGAGTCAGATAGTTTTTCATCATTTCATTTTATTGACTCGAAATATGTTAGAGATATGGAAGTTAAGAAAAAGAAGGAAATTTATCGTCGACCAGCCCATGCATTAAAACGTCGTTTGGTAAAAACGTTTCGTTTACCAGCCCAAGCGTTGAAACGACGTTTTTCTAATTCATGATCTTCGTTTTCATCCGAATTTTCTGCCATGGAAGCTTCATCACGATAGATCGCCATGAATCTATTTGGCGAAAGTGCATACGGTTGATGAAGAAGGAGATGATCTTCATCATTATTGCCTTTGTCTGACAATATAAATGAATGAGTAGCAGTTAACTAAGAAAGGAAGAAAACAAGATTTAGCATAAAGAGCAAACGTGAAATCTATACCATGAGTAAAAAATAGCTAAGAATACCGGCGAAGATGATGGTTGAATTCATGATCGGATTTGATCGTTTTCTAAAAGAATGATCTAAAGCGAATACTTAAACGCTATCATAGATCATGCAACTAAATCAATGCAAATAGAATTTCACAGAGTGAAATGCAAATGTGCAATTATGTAGATCGAGACAACGGCGATATAAAGAAGAAGAAAAAAATCATATTCATTCCCCCCTCCTCTTCCTCCTTCGTCTTCTTCTTCTTTTCAGAACAGCCATTACCTAAGAGTTATTGTTGTGTAAAATGTTTGTGCTTGAGAGAATGCTAGCCAGTCGCCTGCTTTTCTATTGTTTAACAACACGATGTAGTACAATTATTAATATTTCTTACTATGTTCCTGATAAATAGAAAGCCCGCAAGAAGTCTCTTATGTTTTGCCTTCTCTCTACCCACTTATTCTTCTTTTTCTCAATGATTCTGTTCGAGGAAATGTTCTTTCTCTTCCTCTCTCTCTCTCTCTTTTCTCTGCTTCAACATAGTATAACAAGTTTACTTTGCATATTGTTAATCACAACGAGAATATATGTGTAAATTATGATCGATAGTGTGCGATATAGAAGAATCGAAGTGGCAAACAAGCAGCGAAATCATCATTCATGCATCAATTATAAACCGGTTCAAGTAACGAACGAGGATATACTTGTTTAATACTAAATATTTCATTCGCCTTCATCGAATAACGGGCCGATCGAAGGATCTAACAATGTCGTTCATCTAATTAGACAGAGAAAGCTGACGTGATGAAGAAGAACAAGAACAAGATCCTTTTCTCCTTCATAGAAGCAAATAGGATAAAAATTTATTGAATTGACTCAGTTAATCATCAGATAAATAAAAATATATATGTGTGTATGTGTATGTTATTCTTGATAAGAAAGAAAATATCGAAAAAAACATGTTTTCTCTTTGTGTTTTAGTGTAAATGTCGTATGAATGATTGATCAGTTGCCACCAGGTTTTGTATCGAATTGAACTGCAATTGGTTTCAGTGTTTGTCGACCTTTTGGCTTTTCACGTGGTGTAACTGTAGCTGGTGTTGGACGCCAGGTTTGTTTCGTTGGTTTAGTATGAGAGTGTTCACTGGCAGCAACTCCTGCTGTTGCTGCAGCTGCGGGTGTTGATGCCGATGGTTTGGTTTTCAGTCGATCGATTTCTGTTTGTAATTCTCGATTTCGACGATCAAGTTCATCGATCTTCATGTCACGTGTTCGAAGTTCATTCGCTTGATCACGTTCTGATTTCGATTGCAAGACATCTTTCGTGCATATATTTGCTAATTCAGTGACTTGATTCGAACCGTACAAAGAAACGAGGAAATCGTAGAATGGTCGATTTTTCCGATCCTCAATTGGTAAATATCGACTTGTGTAGAGTGCTTCATGCATCTCTTCTTTTAATTTCTCTGTTCCTATTTCGAAAGAAGGATAATTCAGATGATGAGTAGAAGAAGTTTTTCGATTTACCAATGCTTCTCGTTCGTAGTGATTCGATTTCTGTAGTGTATCGTTTGAGTTTAACCTGCAATTGATCATTCGAATCGAATTCCATACCCGTTTGGGAAATATTCGTTTTCAGACTTGTGTCTTTACAAATGAAAATTTCAATTCGAGTTCTACGAAAAAAAAAACATATACCAAGAGTACGTAGCCAGTCAGTAAGTAATGCCATTTTATCGTTCATACTAAATACTGTTCGGTTATTCGCATCGGCCTATGAAAATAATATTCTGTTTTGGATTGATCTCGAATAATATTTACCATTTTGATTTGATTCGTCCATTTCTGTTCGTAATCAGCTTGAACTCGTTTTAATTCAAGACGAAGTTCTTTCATTTCTTCTTCCTGAAACATGAAATCTTCAATAGATTACGATTTGTCTCAAGCACATACTTTTCGTTGTCGAGTTTGCTGTTCCTCTCGAAGTGTTTCTTTTAGACTCTCTACCGTTCGTTTTTCACTAAACCAATTGTCAAAATTCTTCATTAATTATCTGGCAAGTCTTACTCTTCGACTGAATCGATTAATTTCTGTCGTGTTTCATAATGTTGTCGTTTAAGATTAATAAATTCTACTGATTTGCCTTGATTTTGTGAACTCCATGAATCATTTACATGTGCTTTCACTAACTGTAAACGACAAGAACTAAAAGAGTCGGTCTCATTCAATCATCTATCACTTGATCTTGAAGATAACTTTTCATCTTCTCTCGTGTATCTGCACGTAGTTTATCAACACCCGGACACTTCTTGAGAAATTCATCCCCAAGAACAATTTGTTGTGCAGCATCGGCGGATGCTTTCTTGTCTAGAAGAAAAACATCCTGATTGGAAAACCAAAGTTTTACTTGGCGATATTATTTATTCTTAGTTACATTTGAGAACGATCGAAGGCAAATATTCAATTGAATTCTTATGTCAACTCACCTTCACTTTCGAGAAGTTCACCTAAAAATGGTTGCCCATTTGCAATTAAACCTTCGACTAATTTTGTAAACCCTGCATCACCTTCATCGATAATATGACTGAGAAATTTCTTGTTTCTCTCCACCGATAATGGTAAATTCTAGTGAGAAAATCAATCACCTTCGTCAATGGATTTCAAGATTCTACTTTGATATCATTGACTGTATGTTCCGCAAGAATCTTTTTACTTCGAAACCACGCAAGAAAGTCATCGGTAAGAACCAGATTATTCTCCAATAAGGAACGATAACGTTCGATCAGATCGCACTTCTTCGAATTAACCATAATTTCTCTTCAAATCAATTGACAATCAAATAGTATCCGCTCAGTGTCGATGTCATCCACCTAATGACACTGAGAAACGAAGAAAAGTTTTATTTTGCTAGTTTCTCTTTTCTTTATTTTCCTTCGACAAACATTTCTCAATTTCTCGTTTTTCCTATTGACGCACCTGTGTCTCACAAGAACAGCAGCCATCCGCTAACAGAAATGTTTGATTTATTTAATATATATTTATACTAATCAAACACAAATAAGACGAAGATCTCCTTAAGCAGAAGAAAGGAAAAGAAGAAAAACAACTTCAAGTTGACAGATGAGAATACTTTTCTTCAAGTATAACATTCAATTGAAGATTTCTATGGTCGATTTGCAAACTGTTAATTGTTCTCACGTTTCATTTACTTTAAATAGCATCAAATTCTTTTTACATGTAAAACAAACCGATTTCTAGACAGTGAAACGAGAATGTATTTTATGCAAATAAGGAAATATTTCTACCAATCAATATTATGTACTTTTAAAAGAGAAAGTCATTTTGTTAAATAAATATCTTCATGATAAATAGTAACAAACAACGAGCAAGATGACATCGTTCATATGAAGACAAAGACAGTTGAATCGATCCGTTTTCTTTCAGTTTCTGACGAGCATACGTCTGTTCTTCTCGTCCGTTTGAATCAAAAATGTGCTTGTCTATCAACAACGGACGTTTTCATAAGACGAAAGTATTCTTTTCGTCCATAGAATATCTCGTCGTATAAAACCGAGTGTTTACAATTCTGTTTTTTAATCTCTATTTATTCAGTCGATTACAAGTTATCAAACAAGAAATTCAATCATGATCAAGTAAGTTTAATATTCCGATTTTTCAATCAATGGCTTTGCTTTTCTTTATTAGAATTACATTATTATATGTTATACTGATAATTAGTTATGTTCATTACAATCAAGCAGAAGAATCGACCACAGAATTAGTTCCGACTAGTATTCTAAGTAAGAACGATTTTTTCTTCTGAATATTTCTTTATAAAGTGTTGATTGATCTCCAGAGGGAAATCTCGTCGAAGGAAATGTATCCAATAGCATTATTCTACCAGCATCGAAAATGAATTTGAATGACACACCTAAAGGTAAGTGCATGATTTTCTTTCTAATCGATTTATATGATAATGTTTAGTTCATCCTGATGAGATGAAAGGTTATTACGACTGGTTGAGTTTTCTTAAGTCATCGACGCCTGATCTTCCAAAAAATGCCACAGGAGAACACAAAACTGCGTAAAAACGATTCGACCGAATATTAATTTCAGTTTGTTCATATTGTCATTACTTTACATATAAAAAAAAGCAAATAAAAATTCATAATATTCACCGTTAACTGCAATTTTCAGTACAAACTGTTTTTAGTATTGAGAGTTTTTATTATTCTGCTATGGGCCATTAAAAATAATCCAGTACAGTTCATTAACATACTTGATACGCAATTGATTATTTGAATATTTTCTTTTCCCAAAAAGAAATTTTCATTCTGTGCTCTCTTGGTAATATTATATAATTGAATTGCAACATATTGATAGATTTCTTTGTATGGGCGTATTCCCATTGGATTGTCTAAACCTTGGCAACTTATCAAAAGAACTCGACTGAATTGACGGACTATTAGGAAAAGTTCGTTCAGTCGAATTTGTATTGGAAATGATTCTGTGAACCAGCGTACTGCACACAACTACATACATCCGTTCTATATTAGTTTAGCGAAATCAGTTTCGATAAAACTATGCTTCTTCAGTTGACAAAAAATAAACATCAAGTGGATATCGGTACTGCTCTGTGAGCACGATAAAATGAGTGCATCACAAAATTTTGCTGAGGAGAAGTATCTATAGGATGAGCGTCATTGTTCTCATCTTCAATCATCAGTACATTGCAGACATATTTCATCTATGCATATGTTTCCTTTGCCTGCGAACTGTACTCATATCTGCGCGTAAAAGAGAAGATGTCTCTCTATATAAATAAGAACAGATCAATATGTACAGACACGACTTGTTGTACTGTTCTCTTTCTCCATTGTCCTAATGAGTACCAGCGCATTTATGCACTTGAACATTTAGATAATTGAGGTTATGAATGAGCGATGAGTTTTTGTTTCAACGGAATAAAAAGAATTTTTTTGTCTTGGATATAAATAATCGAGAGCGTTGTTTTTACATGACTGGTAATATTGATGACCTATTCCGATAGTTACAACATCTCATCTCATCTCATTAATTGATCCGTTTGTTTGAGTAGATGTGCAAGATGTTGGCACAATGGACTGTTCTGCTATTGGTACTTTGTTTTAAATCGATTCAAGCGATTAGTAAAGGTTAGTTAATAGACAAAATCGCTTGCAAATGAGAGAACATGTCTATGATTTCAGATGATTTACTTGTCGTTTCGGTCGCGACTGATGAAACAGATGGTTATCGACGTTTCATTCGTTCATTAAATATCTATGGCTATAAATACGAAGTATTTATGATCGTGCATTTACCTCGAATACTTTTTTCTTATTTTGTCTAGATTTATGGTTTGGGCCAAACATGGAAAGGTGGAGATATGAAAAACTCGGCAGGTGGCGGTCAGAAGATCAACATTCTTCGAGAAAATTTAGCCCGTTACAAAAACGACAGAACTAAACTCATTCTTTTTACGGATTCATATGATGTTATATTCACTCAACCACCGGAATTTCTATTGAACAAATTTAAAAAATTCGACTCCGCTCGGATTGTTTTCGGTGCTGAAGATTACTGTTGGCCGGATAAAAGTTTACAAGTAAAGAGCACTGGAACGTCTCATACATTTGTTCTTTGTTTTTTTTTCTCAGTATGATTATCCGTTGGTTGAAAGCAACGAGAAACGATTTTTGAATTCCGGTGGTTTTATCGGTTATGCATGGGATATTTACGAGATGATCACTAGTAAAGAAAAAATTGAGGACACAGAGGACGATCAACTGTTTTATACGAAGATCTTTCTTGATGAATATACGCGAGTGAGTTGAATAGTTGCGTTTGGTTTTTACTGTTGAGAAAATATTCTGTCTAGACCAAATGGGGGATTGTTTTGGACAAACGTGCGGAAATTTTCATGAATTTGAATGGAGCAACAGATGAAGTTGAATTACCGATTCTTAATGATGAAGTTTATGTACGAAATTCATGGACAGATTCAGTTCCGAGTGTTATTCATGGAAATGGGCCAGCAAAAGTAAAGTATTAGAAAGAATCTTCTGTGTGAAACGTCCTTTTTCTATTGTAGAAAAGTTTAAATTATTTGAGTAATTACATTGCTCGCGCATGGTCACCAACGGTTGGTTCTTTAGAATCGAAAGAGAATGTGATTGATCTGACAAAGATCGAAGAGGTAAATCCAGCATTGTGTTTTCCATTAGAAATGTTCCGATTTTGTAGAAACAATGGCCGATGGTTTATGTCGCGATATTTATCGAGTATCCCACTCCATTTCTTCGAGAGTTTTATGATAAAATATTCAATTTAACCTATCCAAAAAGTCGCCTGGCGGTTTTGATCCACAATCAAGTAATAGAATTATCTGTATAAGATAACATGAAAGAAAATTTTCTCGTCTAGGTTGAATATCATAAGAATCTTACTGAAAAATACATGTCAAAATTCAAAGAGAATGGTTATAAATTTGTCAAATATTTCAATCACGATGATGACATAACTGAAGGTGAAGCTCGGCAACAAGCCATGTATGTTATTGAACTGTATGTTTTCCGAAGATAAGTCGATGGTTGCCTTTCTTTTTTAGCACGGAATGTCAAGAAGATCAATGTGATTATTTGTTTGTTGTTGATTCGATCTCTCAGTTGGATAATCCGGATACTTTAACCAAATTAGTCTCATTCAATCGAACAATCATTTCCCCGATGTTACTGAGACCAGGTAAAACGTGGAGTAACTTCTGGGGAGATTACTCCGATGAAGGATTCTACAAACGCTCACCTGACTATGTGGATATTATAAATTACAATAAAACGTAAGTAAATATTCGTTGTTAGACTTCGATGAACATTTTTATTGTAGGGGATCGTTCAATGTTCCACATATTGCTCATTGTTATTTGATTAATGGAACGTTTTTCAAACGCTTTACACCGAAATATATCGATGCAAGCATCGATCCCGACGTCAAATTTTGTCAATCAATACGAGATGCTGTAAGATGAAAACACCGTCTCAGAGTGATTTTCTCTGACGTTATTCTAGGGCTATTTCATGTATTTGAATAATGAACATAAATATGGACATCAAACTGATCCGGATAACTTCAATACTTCCTTGATTGTACCTGAACTTTACGAGATATTCAATAATCTGCATGTAAGTTTAATCAATAGTTGTACGCATAATTTTAAAAGTATTTTTCAAGGATTGGAAAGCTCGTTATATCCATCCCGATTATTACAAAGCACTTGATCTAAATACAACACTTCAACAGGTAGTCAAAAAAGAAATGAACGCGAGAATGCGAATTCTATATCGATTTTAGCCATGTCCTGATGTCTTCTGGTTTCCAGTGGCCACCGATGAATTTACTTACGATTTAGTCAAAGTTATGGAAGTATTTAACGGATGGTCGGGCTCAGCTCATAATGTATGTTTACTTTAGACACTTAATTGATTCTTATATGCAGATGTCTATGCTTTAGGATGCACGTTTATCAGGTGGCTACGAAAATGTACCAACAGATGACATTCACATGACGCAAGTTGGTTTCAATGACCATTGGTTATTCTTTCTGAAAGAATTTATTCAACCAATACAACAGAAAGTCTACATTGGTTATTACAATGATGTAAGTACATGTCAATCTATGCTCTTGACAGCCATCTATTGCTATATTGCTTATTTCAATAGCCACCAAAAGCGGCATTGAATTTCGTCGTTCGGTATATGCCCGAATATCAATATAAATTACGACCACATCATGATGCATCGACATACACGATTAATTTAGCATTAAATGATGTGGGAAAAGATTATGAAGTAAGAAGAGGAAATAAAATGGATTGATTTGAATAATCTTCGTGTTCGTAGGGTGGTGGTTGTCGATTCCTTCGTTACAATTGTTCCATCGCATCCACTGTTCGTGGCTGGGCATTAATGCATCCTGGACGGTTAACTCATTTACACGAAGGTTTACCTGTTCTGAAAGGCAAACGATTTATCATGGTCTCATTCGTTGATCCTTAAATGGATCGGATCTATAAAGTCTTATTTAAGAATATTTATCTGTGTGTGTGTGTGTGTGTGCTTGTTTGACCATTGTTAACTGTTTTCTTTACATGTGCCTCTTGGTGCTATTAATACTCATGTTTGTTTAAGATTTGTTCTTGCTAGTCGACTTGAAAGTCATTTTCTTGTTTTCTATTATTCATATGAGCAATGATTTGTTTTTCTAATATCTAGTGTGTATTACTTTACAGATTGAAAATGTCATCATTAACCGAGAATTCATCATTTCTCTCCAATACGCTGAAACGACGCCAACAGAAACGACAGGAAGTGACCAAAATTTTACAAGAAGGTATCAGTTCTCTTCATCTTTCGTCTCTGTCATCGTCGGAACAACAGACGAGCGAAGGCATCTACCCATTCTTCAACATCGATCCAAAATCGTATCTACTCGATGAAGGTGACGAACGTTCCATGCTCGAGCCAAGTTCTTATAGCAATTCGGAGTTCAAACAAACGAGAAACATCCTATTCAATTGGTTGAATTCAACATTAAGTGCCGAGTCGATCATAGTTCGATCATTCGAAGATGATCTTTATGATGGTTATATTTTGGGTAAACTGATTGAATTTTATCAACCAAATGTTCAGCTACTGACAGATGGATTACCTTTATCTGAAGAATGTAAGAAGAAAACTCTTCAACGTGTTTTGAATTATCTTGAAATGTACTTTAATCAACACAACCAACCCATTTTGTGGACATCTGAACAAATTTACAGTCGAGATTTGATTGCTATTTTACATTTATTATTAGCCTTGATGAGGATCTACAATAGGAAAATATATGATGAACTACCCAAGACTTTACTTTTGAAAGTGGTTATTGTAAGAAAAACAAATGGGATATTGCAGACAAGAATTGCACATGAACGTTTTATTGATGAACATGATCGTGAAGTAATCAATGCAGTAAGGATATTTAAAACATAAATTCTCAAGAGAAAATTTCGACTATTTAGACGGAATCCTCAAAACAGGACGATCTCATCGATGCTTTGTTTGATCTAGCACCTGACAAGTTACTGAATGTCGAAAAAACTCTGTTAAGCTTTGTCAACAATCACTTGAATCGTTACAATATTTATATCAAACAAATCGATGTTCAGGACTTTCAGGATGGGTTAAATTTACTCTATTTAATCAGTCATTTAGAAAATACATTTATTATTTTAAATAAATATAATCATAAAAAGCCAATTACACGTGAACAATCTCGTGCGAACCTTCAATTAGCTTTTCAACTTCTGAATGAAGGTAAATCTAGGCATGAAAAACGATATTTTTTGTAGGAATTTCTTCTGTTTTAGTTGGAACCGAGATTGAACAGTATTGCCGAATCAACGACTTACTTTCTGGAAACCAAAGAACACTGTATCGACTTCTTTTTCAACTTTATCTCCGATACAATTCGGATTCGAATAATTTATTACAATCAATAACGCATCTTCAACCTGTTCGAACGAATGTTGATAGTCCTTTTTTATAAATGTTCACATTTTATTTTCGGAGAATTCCATTTTAGTTTTTAATTGCATACTTTACCTACTGATTGGTTGTCAGATTTATTGCCTTCTTTCGATTTGCACCCATAATTTAATGACTAGTTCTTGTGTATATTTAGAAAATAAATCAAAGTTTTATTAAAGACGCTGTTCATGAAAACAACATTAATCATGTTACGGAATTTTGGGTTTTTCTCAAAAACTTCTATTTAGGACCAGACTAAACGTGTCATTTCGTCTCAATCTGATATGGATTCCAAATAGTTATGTGATGTACTGTCGATCGATAGATTAATTTTTCGTCTCTTTCAAGATCAAACACGTTTTGTATATGGACGATCGCTGGCTATTTTCGCCCATGTGTAAAGAGTCTTTCAGTATTAATAGGTACAATAATTACCTTAGAATGATATCCGAGTGATTAACAGCAGGGAGTACTTTTCTTCATGATATCAATGTTGTTTTTTCCGTATCATTTTACTTTCCACTAATCCGGATTTATTTTCATTTTTCTCAATAAAGAAACGATTACACTTCGATCTCAACAATACATACATTTCGATCGTTCTCAAGCAATGAAACTCAATAGTTTCACTTTGCTCTTTAGTTTTCTAGTAACTCTTCTTGTTACTGAAGCGATTGAAAAAGGTGACATTATTTCACAACATAACTTTGATGGATCTGCTGAACAAACTTATTGGAGTGCATCTCTTGGTCCACTCGTGCAACTTGTAACAACAGATCGTGGAAACCAAGCACTTCGTATCGAACGAAATCAACCAAATGGTGCATCGATATGGGCAACTGTCTCTCTGCCAGCATTCACACTCTCTGGCTCGAAGATTCGAATTCGAGCGTTGGCCAAAGCTGTCAATATTAGTACACCTCCGAAACCATGGAATGGTATCAAAGTCATGCTGCATACACAAGGACCTTCTGGTGACAACTATCTACAACAGAATCAACCACAAGGTACCTTCGATTGGCGTTCTGTCGATTATGTTGTCGGTGTTCCTAGTGATGCACGTCAAGCAACGCTCAGACTTGGTCTAGAAGCAGTCACAGGAATGGTTTGGTTTGACGATCTTCTCATCACTGTGTACAGCAAACCTCGTCCTCCACCACCACCTCCAGCAACAGGACTACCTTACAAAGGTCATAATCTCACACGACTACGTGGTGCTATGATTGGTATTAATCTTAAAGAAAAAGACTTTCGAGACTTCGGTAGTTGGAATGCCAATCATGTTCGTTGGCAATTGATGTGGAATGGATTTCCGAACAGTCCAGCTGATAATGGTGATATTCCTGCTTATGAAGCATGGTTAGAAAGTGCACTTCAACATCTCGATTCTATGCTACCTGTTTGTCGCGAATTAGGTCTTCACATACTCGTTGATTTACATACACTTCCTGGCGGTCGTAATAACGAATCAACGAACAATTTATTCAAAGAAAAACGTTTTCAGGACACGTTTCTTTCCTTGTGGGAGAAAATTGCACGACGTTACAAAAATGAATCCATTATTTGGGGTTATGATCTGGCCAATGAACCAATTGAAGGAATAGTTCCTGACGACATCATGGATTGGCGTGATTTAGCCATTGCCACTATTCAACGTATTCGTGCTATCGATTCAGAACATGCCATCATTCTTGAAGGAGCACCAGGAGGAGGAGCAGGTGCTTTGATAGATCTTCAACCAGTGCCTTTCGATAAGATAGTTTATTCATTTCATATGTATCAACCTAGTACATTCACACATCAGAATATTTATGATGATGTTACTCCTATATCTTATCCAGGTGTTATCGATGGTAAAATGTGGGACAAAAATGAACTACGTCTCAATATGAAGCGTGTTCTGGATTGGCAACGTGCTTACAATGTTCACATCTATGTAGGCGAATTCTCTGCTATTCGTTGGGCACCAGGAAATAGTGCTTATGAATATCTACGAGATGTCATCGACATTTTCGAAGAGAACGAATGGGACTGGGCATATCATGCTTTTCGTGAATGGGCAGGATGGAGTGTTGAACATACTGGTGATAAATATAATACTCAACATGCTCCTATTCCAACTAATCGACAGATTCTTCTGATGGATTGGTTCAAGAAAAATCAACATTAATCATCCAAAGTTTTCATTTTTCTCTTTTCTTTCGTTGCGTGAAAAGTAATTGTTGCGTATGAAAAGAAATAAAAGTCATAACATTTATACTGCAAGTTATTTGAAGAGACTGCATTGAGGCCACTCTTGCTCATCCGTACAAGGTGCAAATGTATTATTTCATGACTTTTTCGTTATCACATACTACAGTAAGTGAGGTCTCGTGAATTAGCTGATGTACTTTTGCAGCGTCTGAATTTTACCATGCATTTCAACTTGAAGTGAAAGTTCTGATTAAAGCAACATCGTTTCATTTAGTCAAGTTTCCCATCTATCAGCAAATAGCGATAAAATCATGAACAAACTATCTCTCCCAGTCGGTGAAATAAAAATAAAGCGTAACAACGATTCTGTTTGTCATTTTAAAGGGAATCAATTGGGAATGACTTCCAACAGTATTTTCCTCTTTTTGGTCTCTTCTCTTCTGACCGTAAGTGGACAGTCCGCGCAAGAAGATATACAATCAGCTCAGTTGACTGTCATGAGCGGTTGGCAGTTTCAGTGCGCGAATACAACTTGTGCACCATATGCTACAAGTACTGCATTGAACATTCAAGATTGTCAATCAGCTTGCTTATCTGAAGTTCAATGCGAAGTATTCACTTTTCGAGAAACAGTAGCTATCTGTGAAATATTTACAAATGTGCAAAGTCAAGCAAGCTATATGTTTCTTGCTGTCGATGCTACCACTATGGTAATCATGGATAGAACACGAGTTCCACCAGGTCAGTATGAATAAAATACAGTCTTGAGGGTAGGGTGTAGATCGAAGAAAAGTCTGGATGGGTATTAAACTTGAGTACGGAAATAGTGCAATTCGTACTGGTTTTTTGCTACTTTTATTTTAATGTGATAGAACCGACTGCCACCATCACAAAATCACCTTCAACAAGTATACCAACTGTAACTTCGACGATATCAACAACAGCTACCACGACAGGTTAGTAGCAGGTTTTGTTATTTGTGATATATGTGAACATTTAGATAGTTATTCAGTGAGATTAAGTTTTTGAAAGAGTCCATAGTGATTGACAAAAGATAAGAGAGTGAACGTTGACAAACTTCTTTAATTGCTGACGAGAGGTGGAAAAAATGTCTTAGAATTCACTATATTACATCGTCTGATGCAACAACAGTGCACTATACAATGAACCCTCTCCTATACAGAATTTGAACTCTCTGTGTATTATTCTGGGTGTCTTTTGCCATACGCATGATTAGTTCTAATTCACAAACATGTCGTATTCTTTATTTTAGCAAACACTTGCCTATCGTTATTCAACACATATCGGATTTATAGTGCTGGCTCTTCTCCACTTTCTGCTGTGTCAAATGATTTTAATTAGGACAATAACCTAGATCTGGCGGTGATAGGTTCACAGGTGAACATTTTACTTGGTTACGGTGATGGCAGCTTTCGAACTCAACAAATGTATTTAACTGGAGTGACTCCATTCTCTATAGCACTGGCTGACTTCAATCGCGACAATAGAACAGATCTGGCGGTGGTATAGAAGATCTGGCAGTAGCAAACTATGCTACTGACTCCGTCATTATTTACCTTGGTGGCAGCATTAGCATCTTACTCGGTAATGGGAATAGTAGCTCTCAGACCAATCCGATGCATGGTACTGGCGGGTACTCATGTTTTCTGACTTTCGACGATCTCAATCAAGACAACAAATCAGATCTGGTAGTAGTCAATAATAAAGATAATAACGTTGCTGTTTTGCTGAATACATGTTCTTAAGTTACCTATTATGCAATATAAACAAGAAAACATACAAAATGAGCGATAAAAATTGGCCATGCTCAATAATTTGCTTATTCTTGCTTTGAATAAACTCAATAAAACTGTAAAAAAGCGAGGTTCTCGACTGATCGAATACCGACGCTCTTGGGAACTATCGAAATAATAAAAATCGAGTTCTTTCATTATTTATTATCAAAAAAAAATATCTGCACATATAAAAGTAACGAAAATGAATAAAAACTACTTGGAACTATCTTTCATCGTTTCAAGTACTGATGCAACGTTAGCAACGAAATCTGGAAATGTTTCATCACATAGATATTTTTCCAATAGTTCATCTGTTTCTTTCCAATTAAACACGACTTCTTGATTATAATACGAAGACAACTGAATCGGATTCTCTTTCATTAAATATTTAATCATATCAGCAATTGATACAATCGAATTCGTTGTTATCGGTGATGATGATGATGTAGAATCAAAATGAGTGATATTAATTGAATGTGAAAGCAACTTGACACAATCTTCGCAATGCTGTCGAGCATTCAGCGTAGCTGTTGATGCAAATTTAACTAAAAATTTTCGCTGAATATTATCATGTGGAATAAGATAAGTCAAGAGGAGACTATCGCCGGTGTAAGTACCCATAACTGAAGAAGAATCAGTTGTTAACAGATCAACACATTCAATCTTTTCCGTATCATCACGAATAACGTACAATTGTTGACTCGGTGTAAGCGTCAAGCAAAGTAGTCCTTCCGAACAATCAATAAGTTGCCGTTGTGGTCTATAGGAAAGTAACTAGCAGAATAAACAGTTTCTATGTGATAAGAACAAGCACGAACTGTTGTCGCTCGCTAGACGACGTCGAATTTGGACTTGACGAAGGTGAATGATGGTTAATTTCAACAGCATAACGTAATAGCGTCCAAGTTTTCGTTGATTTAGATGAACTATTCATCTAAAATACAGATCATACTGTATATGCGAATTCAACTTCGCTCATTATATTGACTTATGGCTTTTCGAACGTTTATTAAGGAAGATAAAGAGCGTACTTAGTTGATTCATTCCTTTGCATTTTGCACATTTCATAAGTAAACAGATGAATACAAACAATGGAAAAAGTATACTAGTTCGGGTTTAAACATTCATAAATAAAAACTAAACGTTCAATACTTGTAACATAGTAGACTACAGGACAAACGGCACATGACAATATCCAATGATTTTGCACTGAATATTATAAATGGGTAGAGAATTTGTTCGCAGGAAGAAAACAAGAAAAGGTTATTCTCAATCTGACTACTCGATAAAAACAGATATAATACACGTATATATATTAAGGAAGAACAAAACGAAATTAATGAGGTCGTGCTGGCAGAGTCTTCTCGATTGATTGTTGATTTTCATGTTTTTCAGATTTAGCTTTGAAAAAATCTCTAATATGTTGAATGATAAGGTCAACAGCAACATGATTATCAGCACCACGTGGTATAATCACATCGGCATATTTCTTTGTTGGTAGACAGAAATCTTCGAATGAGGGTTTAACATGATTTGTATAGCCAGTTAAGATATTTTCTAAGCTACGACCATGCTGTTTCATATCACGCAGAACACGACGAGCCAAACGTGTATCCGCATCTGTATCAACAAATAATTTCATTTGAAAGAGATTCTAAATGAAACAATCGGGTAGCAATGCACAATTTTTCAAATGAACCGTTATTTACTCGAATTTCTGGGAAATAAAAAACGAGAATGCCTTCGACAATAAGGACTGGTACAGATTCGATTGTATCGAATACTCCTTCGGTATGTTCATATTTAGCAGGATTATACCGAGCGATCTAAACAAGCATGAATTGAGTCAAACATCGTTCATCGATATCAATCAACACACTTGAACAGTTTCGCCGTTGAGTAGCTTTTTTAAAGTACTGTATAAAAGTTTTTCATCAAATGCATCTGGATGATCAAGATTGTAATTTCCACGTAATGCCATATCACGTTGTTCCGGTGTCTTCGGCTTATAAAAATTCTCCATTGCTATCACAGTAACACGCTTTGTCTGATCAGTTGAATTCTCCGGCTGTAAAGCATCGACAATTCGTTGGCATACTGTGGATTTACCTAAACAAGTCATTGTTCAGATTTATTATAGTTAGTATTGAACATACTTACCAGAACATGGCCCTCCGGAGACACCAATAAGAAATGGAGTTTTCGATAATGAAGGCATCTCACGATCAAGACGTTAAACAATCTGAAATAGACGATTTCTACAGTGGGTATTCAGTGATTTTGTTAAGCACTGCCGATGAATCACTGAGTTTCTGTGTTTAAACTTCTAGTCATTATATTCTCTCCGACTCGTTATTGCTTACTAAGCGCGTTTGACGGTTTGTAAATATGACTATTGAGACATGTACCGCTAGCCATCAATAATTGCGATATCAACGACAATATACGAAAATATTCGAAGATTCATGCACTATGAAGATAATCGGAAAGGAAATTTCTCGTTTATTCAAGCTATTTATCTCGAATTTCGAAAACATCTCTCGTATATCATCGACTGTTTCTTTCTCTCGATCCAACATCTTCTTCTCAACAACGTTATTATCAGAACTGCATAAACAAAGCGGCTATTCCATGTCAACATGACCCTTTTATTATACCCACTGTGTAATCAGATAGAAAAAAAACAACAGCTAACCTCGGTTTTCGATCTACAAGAAAACGAAGATGATTATATTTGATAAAAGTGAATATATGTATTTATTAATATCATATTTAGTTTGACTTGAGACATCGAAAGGAATGAGACATTGAAAGGAAGAGAAAAACAACAGCAACAGTTGACTCTTTGATCATTTGTAAAAGATAACATGCAGGTGAACGACTAGTTACTACTAAGAATGAGTTCATAAGCTTGAACGACTAAATTGGCCACGTCTGGAATCTTGGTTTTTAATGAAAACTAAAAGAGAACACAAAGTTCAATTATTTTCTGGCAGTTCAAATTTACCGCTATTGTTCGATTTCCCGGTGTTATTTTCAATTCAACTAAGACACTGATTCCATTCGTTAATTTAATTGTTTGATAAAGCATTTCTTTCTGTTCAATAATCGTTCGTGTAACTGTATGAATATTATTCAAGCGTAATTTGTTTTGCAAATCATCAATCGATAAACCGTTGACATTCTGTAATTGTTGTTTAATCTCATTACTCTCCGGAATATCTTGCCAGGCTTGAACGAATGCCATTTTGTCCATTTCAGTATCCAAAATAAAATACACGTGAATTGGCACGACGCATGCGAAATAAAACACTTCGACATTGTTTTTAACTGCCACTTGTAGATTCGTCAATGGATCCATTTTTAAAGTAGGTCCATTCGTAGTTAAGACTAGTTGTGCCGAGACAGTTTGATTTGGGAATAACGGACCTGTCACTTGTAATGGTTGGGCAGGTATTAAACCAAAACTATTACGATTTAGTTGCAAAGCGAAATCACTCATTGGCTGTAATGACTTGTTACTAAAATCCATTTCCATGACGATTTGATTGTTTCGACGAGCGAATGTACCGGAGATTTCTAAACCTTTACCTTTCTGTGCGCTTAACCAAGCCTAGAATTGAGATTCGAAGAAAAGCTCATCGTAATCGACTTTTATTACTTCTTTTGGTAGAGCAAAAGTGTTGGTCGCTGAATGGGCAAACCCTGCACCACCGCCGATACTACCTCCACCTAAATTCAAATCACCGAATAAATCATCAAGTAGATTTCCGCTTTTCGTTGGTTGAGTCATTGGAAGTGATGTTGTCGTTGCAGGCATTGTCGGCACCTGAGTTTGCGGTGTGTGAGCACCGCCAATATTCATGTCCGGCCCGAGAATTGATGAAAGTTCATCATCGAGTAGATTCGGCACAGCTGATGGAGTTCGTGCTGGTGTTATTCCAACAGTGGTAGCTGACGGTGCGGTTGTCGTTGTTGGCATGGGTCCTAGTATGTCGAAATCATCAATTAGTGAGCCGACATTGGCACCGATAACAACAGGTTGTTGTTGTTGTTGTTGTTGTTGATTTCCTCCCAAGATATCTTCACCAGCTGCTTCGTCGTCCTCGCCAGCATCACCACCAGACCGGAGCGGCAAATTCTTTTTCAGTGCATGTCGACCTTCGACAAACGCATTTGGTGGTTTATGATAAACGGATGCTAATGTTCCAATATGGCAGATAAGTTCATTGAGTAGCGTTGGTTCGAGTAAATCAGTTTCTTCGGAGATGAGTGGTTTTTCTGCGAGAACAACTTCTTTAGCTGCCTTTGGATCAGTTGATAGAAGCCGCCAGTAGATATAACCACGATCACGCAAATCGGGATTATCAGTTTCCTAAGCAAAAATGAGAAACCATTTTTGTTTGATGAACGACTTGATATTGAATGACTTACTTGTGTGACGAGTGTTAAAACACGTGTCACCAGTTCCTGTGGTGTTTCGGTTGGCTTTTTCAAGAACAATTTCACAATTGCTGTTAATAATTGTAATTGTACTTGACTATTTTCGTCTTTGAAACCATCGAGAAAACCTTCGAGTAGCTCGTCAGCATTGTCAATACGTTCGGCATATTCGCCAATAATCCATATCATGGATGCACTAGATCGTAGAAAAAGTTCCAAACGAGCTGAAAACATGACTAAAATCTTACCGAGCTTCGGGTTCATCCAGTGAATCGAGATTTTCACATAGCGTCGCAATTATACTTTCATACTTATTTGGATACTTTCGAAAGATGTCCTGCAATTAATTCTTGTTATTTAAAAGCATCTCCGGGAGGAAGAGATTGTTTACTTTAATGACAACAATTGCTTCTTGTACAACATAATTGACTTTTGTTTGAATTAAATCAATCAATGTACTAACACATCGTTCTGCAGATTGTTCTACCTTGATAGCACAACGACCAATGGCACGAACTGATTTACGCACAAAATCAACGTCGACTTCCGTTGCATATCTAAACGAAATGGTTTCGACATTGATGATCTTCCCAGGAGCATTCGACATACTCTTTCAATTCAGCTAAAACCTGAGCGATGTTTGTTGCATTTGTCAATCGTATCATGATATCGAGTTTTTCGAGTTTAACGTAAATTGGATCATTGTATTTAACGAAAAAGACTTTCATTTCGTTCTTCAATATATCCGGCCTACAAAACAATCGAACGAAACTTTTCTTTTGTCTTATCAAAAGAAATTATATCAGTTACCGTTTTTGTACAATTAAATTGATGTTACGCAAAGCCACGTATTGAATTTCGGGTTCAGCTGATAAGAGTGTAACTAATGGCGGTGCCAATTTACGATGTAGATTCTGTACGAATTCACTATGTTGATCGATTAATTCCAGAAATTTCATCAGAACCTGCATACAGACAAGAATCAATGTCAACTCGAAGAATACTTCGGTGATGAAAGAATTACTTTGACAGCAGATAAAACAACAGCAGCGTTGGCATGAGCTAGACGTGGGGTTATACGTTCGCAAATACTTTGTGCTTCTTTATCATCCTAAAATAAATCAGTTCATCACATTACAGAGTAATTTCTTTTATAAAGAAAATATATGACATCTTTATGCCTCGTTATCTGTAAAAGATTTCCTGTCTATGAATAGAATGCGTCTTCTCATTCATATCTCAACAAACCTTTGGAGCATAATTCGAAATAGCATCAAGAATAAAAACTTGTCCCCATTCAGTGCATTCATTCAGTGCAGTAAGTAGTTTGTTGATAGTTGGACCATTTAAATCAAAAACTTTTGTTTGTGGTGATTGCTCTGCAATTTCGCTCAGTGCAGCAACAGCATTTGCAACGACCTAAATAAATTCATCGTCACTGTTTTAACTTTTTTTCCGTCCAATCTTATATTACCATTGGATTCGAATCAGAGATCAAGTCTCTCAACATATCCAGAAAGCCTTGATCATCGACCAATTGTTGATTAATATCATATAACTTCGCGACACAAACGGCCGCTGTTTTTCGCACATACGGATCTTCATCTTTCAAACATTTACGTAATGGTTCACACAAATGTTCAGTGATTTTCTCAACACGTATACAACCCATGGTACGTACAGCTAGAGCACGGATCAATGGATTTGGATCATTACAATCCTAAGAAAGACATGATCGAAAACTAGTCGAGTGATTTCATTGACTTTCTTTTACTTTTGCGAATGTATTAACAGCAAGAATAGCCATTTCTGGTTGCGTTTTAGCATAGTTCATTAAATATAGATAAACAAGTTTTTTCAATTCAAGATTGTCCGTTTGCATACAGTTGACAACGTCAGGAAACAATTGACTAACGTCTTTCCCGACTGTCATGCTTGCAATAACCTAAACGAACGAAAATATCCATCCATGAGTAAATGTTGTTTTTCTTTCGAATGGATCCAATTACCTTTTTAACTGCTTCTTTCTTCCGATCCCGTTTATCACTATTTAATTCTGCTTTCAGTTCATAAATTTCACCTAATTTACAAAACGAAAGAAATGAAATTGATGTTTCTCAGGTTGTCTAATTAGTCTGTCACGAATACCTTTCTTCGCTTCAGCTTCATACATCGCAGCCATGTCTATTCGCGTTCAAAACGTTCACTCACTCCTCGGGGTAAAACGATTTCGAATGAATTCGATAAGCTAACCGAAAGATAGTTTCGTCAAAAGGAAAAGAAGTGTCTGCGTCGAAGACTAACGGCAAGAAACGAGGATGAGTATGTAATAATAATATGAAAAAAAAAAACTTTGTCGTTGCACTGTCGTCGTCACCTCTTGCCGAAGAAGAGAGAGACAGAGAAAAGAAAGAAAGAAAGAAAGAGAAAAGTCCTTTTAATTCTCCTCCTTTCTTTCCAATTTCATTCCGAAAAGAACGAAGAAGAGAAAAAAAATATGTGACAATCAACATTTTATTTCTTTGACCAATACTAGAGAGAACCATTGAAAAAGAAAAGAAAAAAAGAAAGAAAAGAAAAATTGGTCATTTGTATATCTGTATAAGCTACCTGTGGCTTTCTTTCTTTTTTTTTTCTCTTTTTTCGTTTATCCGTTCTGTTGTCATATCGTTCGTATTTATTCAACTCTCTTCACTTCACATGAGTAGACGAGAACGACGAAAAACAGAAGCATAACGAATATGATTCATCAGCGAATGATATTGAACGTCAAACTTCGGCTTACCTTTACGTGTTGTGGAGAAGTACTTCGAATCAGTCATTCTTTCGTTGACAAACACTTCGTTTTATTATAAAAAAAGCAACGAATCTAAAAACAAACGAGGTTTTATTCCAAAAAAATCGTCATGAGTAAGAATAGGAACAACACCAGATCAGAGCACATGATTAATCAATAACAATCGCAAAAATAAATAACAACAATTCGTTTGTTCATTGGCTTGTTACTAGAGCTTTGATCCAGTAAAGGAAGAGGTCGCTGTCGAACATTCTTTATCGATTCCGTCTATAGATTGCAGTACTGTAAGATGTCGGATTCGCAGTATATTGACATAAAACAGAATGTTTGCCTAGCTTGAAAGTACTTCCTGCGATTCGAAATCGAAGGAAGCTTGTCAAAAGCAAAGATAAAAAGAATATGATTAACTGATATGCGTGATTAACAAACAAGACGATAAGACTGATTGATGTTTTCTATGATAATTATTTTATAGATGATTTCTAGTTCGTAGATCATTAATGAAGTCATAGTCTCACAGCATCATTTTCCGCTTCTCGTAAATAACACACTCTATCAATCATTTTATTAACATCGATTCGATCAAGATAAGCTTTGTCTCCTGAGAAATACTCGAAACTTACTACAAATTTCGATATTGTATTAGCGACTCACATCTCGATGTTGACCGCCTATCCTTAATTATTTTTGACTTCTATTCGAACTAGCATCATATCCTTATCGACCTCTGTTTTGTTCCAAATCGAGATATCTAATATCGTCATCTGCTTATTTATATATGACCACTCTTTTTTCTCTTCATACACGGTTGACTCGAACAGTAATTGTTGATGAATAGAAATGTATATCATTGACGTCAATAATCATATCCTGCATTATTGATCAAGAGAAAAAGAAAAGTCGTTCGTCTTTTGATCTGCCTTGACATTGCCAGTGGTTAATGTATCTTTGACAAGCAAATATTATAGATTTACTTTGATGGTTATGTGTTTCTAATCGATTATTTACAACGAAAGCTCTTCTGCTTCTTTTGCATTGTAAAACCAAATATGATAATTTTATTGATCAGAGAATCGAAGACATTGAAGTCATCGATCAAGAGTTCATTTATACAAAAGAGAGACGAACAGAAGTTTTGTTTGATATATCGATCTGTCAACCGTCATTTCTTGTTGTTATTATGCGAAGAAATAAATTGATTTGTTTATTTTTTCGAACACGAATGATATCGTTCTTCTGCAATTAATATCAACTGTCACCATCAGATGTCGAAAGGAAATTGCAGTTAAACGCAACTAAACATCTGTTTCACTTTACAGTCAATCGAAATAAATCGATTAGTATTGACAAAAGATTGTCTCCTCTGGTCATAATTGTCCAATGGCA
This sequence comes from Adineta ricciae, assembly GCA_905250025.1. Classification (NCBI taxonomy): domain Eukaryota; kingdom Metazoa; phylum Rotifera; class Eurotatoria; order Adinetida; family Adinetidae; genus Adineta; species Adineta ricciae. The sequence goes on along the minus strand of CAJNOJ010000010.1, from coordinate 708,678 downwards.
CACAAAAGTCTTTCGAATCTCGATCTTTCCTGTTCAAATATTCTTCATTCGACAATAGAAGCCATAGGATTGATCTCATTGAATTTCCTCATGTTCGCACGTGACATGACATGAGAAATGAGAATGTAAATGAAATAGAAATTTGTGACAAAAGATCGTAATGAGATTTTGCTTTCTCCGTGAATACAGTTATTTGGTGTTTACTTTAGAAAAACATTTCTTTTGTAGACATCTTTCGCTTAGTGAATAAATAGGTTTCATCGACGTTTTTCTTTCTTATCGTAACTGAAACGACAAACAATGTGGCGAAGCAACGAGTATCGACTTAATGGTAAAAGCATATACAAGAAAAACGTTCGCCGATGATTATGTTAACCGTTGATAGAAAACATCCGATATTTTACGATACAGTATTTGTTTTTGTTAAACGTCGCTTAATGTATGAGAACAACGAATGAATGAGTTCGATGTAATTAAATCAAATCGAATTCGGCATTGAATAAATAAACTCAAAGTCGGCGTCTTTTCTCCTCTTATTGATGCCCTTTACTGATGTAAGAATGCTATGACTGATGGTTAATAAGCTTATTTTTGTATATGCCATATTATTTATCCAAAGTATTTATGCTGTTGGTTATCTTAAATGTGTCTGCGAATGATTGAACAACAATAACAATAATAATAGTAATAGTAAAATCATCACACAACGTTGATGATTGATCGAACCGAATCGAAGAGCAACTGTTCGTCTTCAGATCAAATGTAATATCACACATTTCTATTCGTTGATTAAACTTAATTCTTTCTGTTGTATCTTTCTCGTCTTTACTATACTACTAAGTTTAACGACTGTTGTTGTTGTTATTGCTATAGGGTATTATCAAATATCCCTGAATCGCTCTCTCAGCTCTTAGCTCTCAGCGTGTTATTGCGAGTTGTACAGAAATCGATTCTGTTCTATGCTATGTATATACGTTCGGCGTGTAATAGTAACAGTCGAGATGTCAAAATGTTGGACTAACATACAGCTGATCATCAAATATAACATATTTTCTGAATAGAGTATGTGTCTTCGTAAGCATCTCGCACACGTTCTTCTTTCTTTTACTCTTCTAGACATTTTTCTCTGTTCTTTTTCTCCTCTCTGTGTCTCTCCCTCGTTCTGTCTTCGACTTCTTTCCTTTATTTTTTTTTTCATACTGCTGGATGTAAAGCCTATAAAGCGAAGAAACCAGCCGAGTATTCTACTCCTATTCTCGAACGTTACAATCACACGCATACTACGTGAATTTGTCGGCATCACTTCAGCGTCCTTAAATCGATTCAATTTTCATGTGATAGACATTGTTTGTGTGTGTGCTTTTTTCTGGATATTTCATTTCACAAAAAGTGCGAAAGTGAAGAAAAACAAACGGTGAGTTCGGTGTCGATTCATTTCTCTTAGTGTTTATTCCAATCCACGTACACTCACATTTGTGGCATAGAATGTTGAATCGAGATACATGACGTAAGCTTTGCGAAATGAAAAAAAAATGAGGACAATTCACATGTCTGTCACATCCGATCGTCAAACTATTTGCATACGTATCAGTTGACCACAGGGAATAGAACTAATTCGAGTACCATCACAAAAAAAATAAGAGCCGCTAATACTTCTTCAATTGACGAGAACGAAAATACTTCGCTTTTTTTCTGTATCGTTTCTAGCAGATACTTTTCAAATGTAAATAGAACAGACTTTCAATAATGAATGAAATGAAATCTTATCATCAATTATTCTTTATCTGTAAGAAAGGTTACAAAATTACATTGTTGCAATGGTAGTGCACAGCTAGAACCTCATACGCTTCAATAGCCTTGATGTATTCTGAAAGATAGTGCGTAGATTCTTTATGTATATCCTCAGGCTACAAATGAATCAGTACAAGCAGCTATATTTCATCGAAGAGAAAAATGACACTAGTAGATTCACTTTTTTTCTTCACCTTGTAATAAAATAGGTTTCTTTTTTGCTTCGATATGAAAAATCATTAGCGATAGAGAACAATTATATTCGCGTTTAAGCTTGTTATTTCGTTTTTGGAGAGTATCGTCCAATATTGCCAAATATCATTACTAAATAGACATACATTTACATTGTTATTCTACCAACTCGAATGTTTATTGTAATATACAATATAAACCAGCTCAATTTATCGACATGAACTCGATATAAAAAAGACTCTTAGGAGAAAGAAATGAAGTGGTACTTGTACGTGTACATATATATATTTCTCGCTTTTTTATTTAAAGGAAAACGTATATCTGTGATGTACAAGTGAACTAATCAGATCTTTGCGCGTACCAATGTTGTTGTCATCAATTAGATTCTCTCGAGTGTATGTGTGACGTTTAGATAGTATAAGACATGTCTGCTAATCATCAATACATAAATTCTCGATGATCATCATCATTATTATTATTATTATTATGTCTATTTCGCTCTTTTCTGTTTTCCCTGTCTCTCTCTCTCTCGCGCGCGCGCTTCTCATTGCCATCTAACATGCAAAAACGTTCTACCGAATCTAATGATGATCTATGCAGAATATACACGAAAGTAGTTCGCTTCTCTCATGGCTATGCTACGCCTCGTATATTTATATTAGAACTGTGTTATATACAATGACTTATTACACGTAGTACTCGTCATTATCATTGACAAGGAAAAAAATATTTAGTGGACCATATAAAAACCGAGAGTCGTTCTCATTAGTCAATTTATTTCTCCTTCTACTCCAAGTTTGAGACATATCCAATCCATCTTTATCACTCATTCTGCACGTATGTAATGAACACAGACAGGTATCGCATACCTAATCGATGTATATACATCACGAGAGTGTACACATAAAATTCAGTGATACATTGCTTTATATTTATATGCTACTTCAAAATCGTCCGAGAGGAGAAGAATAATGAAAGAAAGAGAAACATATACATATGCATGTATACCTATTGAAGCCTTTTCTGCGTTTGAATATTAAGTTGAACAGTACTTGTACACGGAATGAGGGTTGAAGAACACAGAACAATTTGACTAATATGTTCCTTTGGATTTATAATTATAGTATTATTTGAAAGACATTGACAATGAAGAATTGCGTCGTTAGAATCTCGCTTGGTATACTTACTTTCCTTGTATTGGTAAATGCGGATGCAGACAAGTCAAATGTACTTATTAATCAACGGTGTCAAGTGAATAAAAGACCGACGGCAGAGTTTTGTTTAATAAATGTCTTTCTTTTTCTTTCATATTAAGGCTTTGAAATGTCATCCAACAACAGAAATATGTCGCCGAGCTCCAAATTGTGATGATAATAACCCAGATGAACCGTTGAAATGTTATCATTGTGCTTTCAAAGATAATTCGAATCAAGAAACAGTTTCTAAAACTCTACTTGCTTCATCAATTTCACAACAGCAACAGCCGTTAGCACCGCGTCTTTTAGCGAAATCAGGTGCGACACGATTATTAGCTGACAATCGAAATTCGGCACCAACTTCATTGCCAGGCAAATCAGTCAACAGTACAGTCGATGATTTATCTTACGATGATTACTATGAATATGATGAAACTGAAGCTGCAGATAAGAAAGAATTCGGCGAAGAAGATGAATACCTCGATGATTATGCAGAACCGATTGATTCAATTCTGCCAAGTTCGAATACAATTCGTAAATTAGGTATTTGTCCAAAAGCCGTCGAACCCGTTGACAAATGTGAACCAACAAAAACCACTCAATCGGAATGTCGATTCGATACGGATTGTCCCGGTGATCACAAATGTTGTGAAGCATCATGTGGACAACGTGTCTGTCGAACTCCAATCACAAGTAAGAATTGTTTTCTCTCCATCCGAAAAAAAAAAACAAATTAATCTCGTAAACAAAGTAATTAAGTTCGTTAATAGTCGTTTCTTGATCATCCAACAAAGATAAAATACATCTGATAAGCATCATGTCTATACAACTGATTTGACATGCAAAGAATTCTGTAAGAATCACCTTTCGAAATTCTCATTTATTTCGAACTATATAATTTTAACCTTGAACGACACTATATGACTTTTTTTCTTGATGAAAATATTTACATATTGCATTTAGATATTTGTTGACACGAGAAAACTAATAATTCGATTCTTTTTTCTTTCTATTAGAGACCGTTTCTGTATGTCCATTAGCGTTCACATGCACACTCAATTGTCGTCTTGGTTATCGAACTGATTCCAATGGATGTCTCCTATGCGAATGTCAATCATGTCCATCGATGGATCGTTGCAATAAGCATTGTTCATCGGGATATTTGAAGGATTTGTTTGGATGCAATATTTGCGAATGCAGTGATCAATGTCCACCATTTTCATGTGGTCTCAATTGTCCGAAAGACGTTGGCTTTGCTAAATCATCTGATGGTTGTCCACTGTGTCAATGTGCTACGACAAAACGTCAACCGGTAGAACATACAACTTCGTGTCAAGTGCGTTCGACGTTACTCATTGATTCTCTCATCTATTGCTGTAATTTTTTACAATTAGGACGACGTTCACTGTCCTCCAGGTTTTCGATGTCTTAATGATGCACGTAATGTGCCGATGTGTCAAGCAGGTATGTTGAAGAGTTTCCTTGTTGAACTCTGCGCATGAGTAAATATCTTTAGGCATGCTGAACGTTCGTGCAGCATAACAGTCTCTCGTTTTTTTTCCCTTTCTTTCTTTTTACATTATCTCAGGAGAGAAGAAAAGTCTTTACGACGGATTAATAATTACAAGAAAAGGGTAGATATACGTTCAATTAGATATGACTATGCCAGTATCATAACAAATTGTCAGGCGAGGAAAAACAAGTAGTTCCGCATGATAGATTTCGAAAATCACACAAAATATATTGGTAAATATATTTGATCCCCTGCATCGATTCATATTACATTTTGTTATTCTATCGTGGAGAGAATGCAGCGCGACATTTTTCTTTCTGTAACATTCTGTTTGGAGGAAGAACAAGAAAAAAGAGCGGGCGTGAACAATATATTTCATAGGAGAGTGATAATAGAGGAGGACACAGGAAGAGCCTCAGTGAGCAAAAAAAAAAAGAGAGAGAGAGAAAAATCGCCCGGCGTATATTTCTTTCTTTTTTTTCTTTACTTCGCTTTCTTCGATTTATAAGAACATTGACACAAACGATTGATTCGTCATTCCTACTTACTCGTCAACAATAACAAGATTCTTTTTTCTCCAAGGATAGACTATTTTTATTAATTTCCATCAGATCATTCGATATTTTCAAATGATCAAGTTACTTAGTCTAGTTCTAACGAGTTTAGTACTCGTTAATCACGTTTCAGCGTTGTTACAATCGAACATAGGTCTGATCTTTATCTGATTCAATTCCTCTTTCATTGTTATTCTTAATAGTTTCTGGGTCTGATGGACCACCAGCGCCGACCAAGGAATGCCCTACAAATTTGTCTACCACATGTAACCTTCGATGTACAAATGGAAATTACATACTCGACACCAAAGGATGTCCAACATGCGCATGCACATCTGAAGGAACAATACAACGTATAGTTCAACCCTCAACAGACACAAAAGATGTTCCATCGAAAGCAGGCGTTCAATGTTCACCGATTATGTGTCGTATGTTTTGCGAACATGGCTTTCGTCGTGATAAAAACGGATGCGAGGTTTGTCAATGCAATGATTCTCCTCAATCATGCCCGAAACTAAATTGTCAAAATAAATGTACTAGTGGTTATCGCAAAGATTATAGCAGTAAGATAAGCGAATTGAGTGTTGTCATATGTTATGAATACTTGGTTTGTTAGATTGTCCAACGTGTTCATGTAACGATGACGATGCACAGAAGAAGACTGATGAGAACAATGGTTGTTCGCCAATCACAACTTGCAAATTATCTTGTAAATATGGCTACGAACGTGACTTCGTTGGATGTCAATTGTGTTCATGCAATCGATGTCCTGTTCAGACATGTCGAATGTTTTGCATGTATGGTTTTAAAAAGAACAGCGAAGGTTGCGATATGTGTGAATGTAATTGGGAACCTGTTTCGGAAAAGATTCAATGTAGTGAAGTAAGTGAGATGGGAATATTTCGATGAGAACTCATCACTGTCTTCATATTTATAGAGAATTCCTTGCAATGGAAATCGTGTATGTAATTTGGACTTACATCTATGCGAGTTAGTTAGCGGCGAGAAGATCAATTATTTTGTTTATGACTTTGAAATCGATACAGTACTGTTTAATGATCCGCAGTTTGTTACAACATTTAAGAAGTAAGTGAGAATTGTTCTGATCTTCTTTGAAATGGAAATGAATTGCGTTTTTAGTGGTTTGATCAATAATATTGCAGCGAAATACAATTTGGAACCATCGCAGATCAGCGTGACGGCAGTGGAGCCGAATGGCATGACTTCGTTCCAGATAATGCCATATTACTTAGAAAATGCGGACGAATTTCAAACGAAAATGGATAAGATCGATACTGATGTATGTGTTTAGAAGGAAGAAATCGAAAGTCGTTATTTTTTTTCTTGTTGATTTTTAGTTAAACTCACAAGAATTTCGCCGTGTGTTACCAGCTGTCACCGACGTCATTGACAAGAAGAAAACTCCATCGAACGATTCACTATGGAATCATTATGTAAACAAGAAATTCCTCGCCTTCGTCTATATCGTGGGTATTCTCATTGGAATTCTGGCAACTATGCTTTCTGGAATTTACTTTTTCGTAAGTCAAAAATCATTTAATCCCAATTTCCATATATAATTTCTCTTATTCAATTAGGTCACTCGACAATGTAATCTTTTTCCACGACGTTCAGAAGTAAATTTCACCTTGTTTATCTGAATAGGAGATTTTCTTGTTTTCCTTTTTTTAGTCAAAATCACCTATATTCGATACACCATATCAACCAGCACCAACAGAAGAAGAACAGTATCATGCAGTTCGCGCACCTGATGGTACAGCATATGTAGTCGTTGAAAGTGAAGAGCCACATCCCGATAACGATAAACGAATCATTGTTTGAACAAAAAATAACCGTTTAATCTATTTTTCTTGCAGTTGTTTGTCTGAATCTTCTGCCTATGATTATTATTATTTTTCTTTTTATTCTATCGCCGTACTCATTCTTTACACTTCTCAAATCTTGATTCTCACGGTGATGTTGTCATTCAGTTTTGTTTTCACGTCCTTGTTCAATCCGAGCACTCTTCTTCTGTATTGTACAAACTTTTTCTTTCGCACTTTTCCGTCGTACTTGAAAGATGTATTTATGTGCCATTTTCCTATGTGTTCAAAGTATGCGTTTACAGTAGAAAGCAAAATAGAGAGTACCAATTCTGTTTTCTTTTCCGCTAATCAAACCGATCTTTGACTTCTAAACTTGATTTGTAGCTACTCATCGATTGAACTGCATCTTATCTCACAGGAGAATGTATGAAATCGAGTTTGTTCCGATCGAATCTCGATGATGGATTTCATAATGAAACTTCAAACAAGTTTTCAAACATGTAAATGACAGATTTACAAGGTTAAGCATCTGTCATGTGTAAGAATACTCTTGACAGATATACAACTTACGTAAAGAGAAATTCTATATGTAGAATATGAAAGTAACTGCATATTGATAATGTTTAGAATGGTGTACTTATAAATTCCAACATGTCCACTTTCGTTTTGATTACATTTCTTTTATTCGATGCATGTGCTGAACAGGAATGAAGAAATTCATTCTTTTCTTCTTATCTTCAAGGTCTCTTCTCGATGAAGTCATCGGTTAAGCTAGAATCCTTTTCTTTTACAGAAAAAGTAATTAATCCGAGATTCAAGCATTGCCAAGCGTGAATCTCGTATGTGAAAGCGACTACGTTTTTAATTAACACGTCGAAATCTCACTTTTCATTGTAAATATTTTTTCTAAGCAAAGAAAAAGAAAAAAGTCGAATATTTCTTTTGTTTTCTTATCTTTACAGCATCACATGTCTATATTCATCTGAGAGATAAACAAATTTCAAAATGGCTGAAGAAGGAGGAGGAGGAGGAGGTGTTATTTGCGCGGGAACAGTAGTAACTGATTATGTAGTGATCGTTGATCAATGGCCATCAGAAAATTCTCTATCAAATATCCATCGACAAACGAAAACAGGCGGTGGTGGTCCATTTAATATCGTCAAAGACTTACGCGCAATGGATAAAAATCTACCATTGTCACTGATTGGATTAGTTGGCAATGATGACAATGGGCATTGGTTACGAAGTGTTTGTCAAAGTTCGAATATCGATATTGAACAATTTCATATCACAACTGATGAAACTCCAACGTCTTATACGTATGTTATCAGTGTTGAATCAACTGGTCGACGTACGTTTTTCAATCAACGTGGCACAAACGCTCTACTAGATGCGACACATTTCGATTTTGCTGAATTAATGAAGAAGAAACGTTACAATGTGTTTTATCTTGGTTATTTAACATTACTTGATCAATTGGATAGCATTGTCAATAATGAAACAGTGGCTGCACAAGTACTGAAACAAGCGAAACAATGTGGATTAGAAACTGTCGTTGATTTTGTTAGTCTTCCCAATGATTCATATTCGAAAATTGCTCAATTAACATTGCCGCACGTTGATCATTTGATTCTGAATGAGATTGAAGCAGGCCTTATTTTAAATCAATCGTTCCAACAAGGTACTTTTGCGCATGTTGAACAAGCCGCAAGATATTTAATGGAACAATATCATGTTCAACGTACTGTAACGATTCATTTTGATCGTGGTGCTGTTTGTATTGCTCGAGAAAATGATTCTACTATAGAATCTTTCCATCAAGGATCACTGTTGCTTTCTGATGGATATATAAAGAGTGCTGTGGGTGCTGGCGATGCATTCGCTGCTGGGATAATTTATGGAATTAACAAAAAATGGCCGGTTCAGGAGCGGTTACGTTGTGCTATTTGTGTTGCTGCAATGTGTTTGAAAGATATTACATCTTATGGCGGTGTTCGAGCTATCGATGAATGTTTGCAATTGAAAGAACAATTTCAATTTCGAACAATCGAACCATCCACGATGATTATTGATGTAAAAACCTGATTCATCGATGTAACGACGATGAAACTGACTTCTTCCGATAGTTTTAGTGTCTATTGGTTTTCGATAACATTTTTTCTATAATTAGATAAACATTCCGATCTATAACTTCAATTATATCAAAGAATGTCAAGCCCTATCCAACAGTTTCATATCAAATAAGAAACGCTTTCTTCTCCTAAGCTTCTGTTGGGCTTCCTCATTATTAATTTCCGCTCGGAATGCTCCTGGAATAGATATGATAAGCATAGACTAAGCCATACAAAGTTCAAATGGAGATTGACAAGAGCGTTTTTGCTTTTTATCAAATAAATCAGTTGATTAATTCAGAAAGAAAGTACAATGAAGCATGTTTTGTGTAAACGGTGCATTTTGGAAATAAATGAGATTGAGAACAAAACTATTGTACTTTTATAAATATATTCAATCATTAATTTTGAATAGAAACGATTTTCAGTCATGCAATCACTGAATATGATTAGTTGAAAGTATTACAGGAACAGTTTTCAATACTAGTTTCGACCTAAGATATCATAGAGAGAAGAAGAAAAAGCCAAATGACCGTTCATATTTTACTTTTGAGAGAAAATTATAAATCGATCTATAATTAACGTTTCAGAGGATAGTAATTCAATTGCTTGAAATAGTATTATTCCGTTTCTGGTTGCTTCATGGAGGGAAAGAATGAGAATTTGTCTTGTAGAAGATTTTCCGAATCGAAATTTTGATCAGTGAAAGACAAAGTAAATAATTACTGCATGTATGATATGTAATCTTGTCGACGAGGAGAGTTGTTTGTTTTTGTTCATCGTTACCTAGAACAATTTAACATCTTTTTCTCTATAAATAGCAGAGAAGTTAACGGAAAAATAAACGATCGTCAGTTCATTTCGTCATTACTAAACAACATGTCGTCCACACCTCTTCCATCATCAACAACACGTGTGCAATCAGCGAATAATAAAATAAATGATGAATTATCCAATGATTCGAACAAACTTATTTCAGTATCAAAAAATTCTTCGCGTCCACCATCAGCTAACAAACAAGTTGAAGTTGCTTCTGCTGTTGATATTCAACCCGAAGACATCGAAAGTCGACCGTCATCAGTCATCAACATTGAACCTATTTTCGCATCGACTCCTGTAAGTTCAAGGCCATCATCAGCTATTGAAGCAAAGAATCCGGAAATAACCAATGTAAGACCTCCTTCGGCTAATAATAAAATAAATGATTTAACAACTAATGAGCCGAGCTCACTGACAGCAGGCCCAAGAGTACCATCAGCGAATCAGAAACAGAACGAAGCTAATCCGAATGCTGCTGCTAGCCTCTCGGCATCTCGACCTTCAACAGCTAATAAAAACCAACAAGAATCAATGACAAACTGCGCATCAACTATAATTGATTCAAAGGAGCCTAATATTACACAACAAATTATAGAACGTCCATCATCTGGAAGAGAAAAATCAATCCAAGGTTCCGTTGGACTAACTACCCTTGTTGCTGCAATTCGACTCAACAGTATGGCATCAACTGATAGCGATCAAGCTGTCAATACAAGTGAACCAACATCTTCTACTTGATAATCCGATGCTTGGCGCCAAAGAATTATTTTTTCATATCTTTTTTTTCTCTTTGCTACACTTTTCCTATGAATAATGCAACATTATTTCTCATTTTTGGCTCCCTACTCGTATGTGCTCTTGCAGGTGTTATTTATGTGGTGATAATGATAATGAACAGTTCGTCGGTAAAAACAGCAGCACTTGATCTAGCTGAAGATCATCAACGAATTGATACAAAGAATTCATTAGCATTAAGATTTTCCGATAAATTTGTGATAAACTCTTCTTTACCATAGGTGATCCCGTTTACTTTCGTTTTTTATCACATTACTCATATTACATTGGAAAATAAAACCTGTCTCTGTCCGTTTGAATAAAAATCGACTAATAATCTGACCGCAACAATCGTCTGACCCTTCAATTTTTCCATTTTGCGCTCTAAAAACACAGACTAGTCCTATGTATGTCCTTTTCTTCATTCATTTACCTCTAATAATGCTGTGGCACGTTCATATGATGGATGATCCTTTGGTATACGTCGACGTAAATGTTCCAATTCCATCCGATCTCGCAGAACATTCGCAATTGTCTTTGAAAAATAAGCATAAATTCGAAAGCATACATCACACACGACCTAAACTTACATCCATCGCTACATCATAGTTTTGAAACTTTTCTGCATAATAAATTCGTCGTCCTGGATTTGAAATCATATTTAAAAACGTTTCTGCCTTTTGACTAGCCTTCTCTTGACCTTCACCACTTAATCTTATCCAATTGTAAACCATCTCTGCAAAATTCTCCGGTGCAATGATATACTTTTTACTAAATAGATGCTTGAAAAAGAAAACGTTTTTCGATATGTTATTAATTTGCAATCCATTCATACTTGTTTCGTTGCTTGCTCAACAAAGTCCTCATAATGCGTTCGCACACTACAATGTGTTATTACCGACAATCGCGCACACAAAATCATCTCTTCGGTTAACTAGTTCACAGAACACAGGAGATATTAGATGATGAAAACCGAAAAGCTATCGTTACCTTGAGTGTGCTTTCTAACTCTTTACTTCGACGGAAATTCTAAATGAATGATCTTTCTTTTGAGGTCAAGCGTTGAAAGAAGAGAAAACTAACAGTAGCTCTATCACCATGCCGTTGATATTTGTGTCGTCGAAGGTCGACGTCGTACGCCGCTTTGTACGCGTCACGCGTGCTTCGGTCTGCTAAACGAACATTCATCTCGGACGACGACGAAGACTAAAATGAAAAAAGAATTATAAGAGAACAGCTGTTGATTTTGCATTTACACTCTGTAATTCTCGTTGAACACGAAGTAACTGTTGATATTCACCAATTTGAGAATACCACCACTGATGAGAACGAAGTTCACTAAGAGTTTTCAACAGATAAATATGTAATTCTACAAGTTCAAAACGATGTTACTTAGCAGCTTGATCAAGTAAAGTCATTTTAGTATGAGAATCAGTCGTTTCAATTGCTTGTCGAATGTGTAGCATCTGAACCAAATGAATAACTACGATTCAAATAAGATTCATCTATCTAACTTACAGCTACATCTTCATTTCGATCAAAATCTCTATTGGGGAAAGGTTTGTGTGTGTGTGAAAGGAGTTGAAGAGATTGGCTTACTTGAGCATAGCGATATAATGATCATTTCCAAGTCGTAGTTTTGCGATATTAATGTAATTTTTCACTGCTGATGGATGTTGTTTCAGTAATTCATAAAAGATTGGTTTCGATAATGTATTTTCAAGATACAAGATGACCTAGAAGAAGCGGCGAATGAGTTCAACGTAACTATTTTGTTATCAATTACCGGGACAGTGATCCGTGGTGTATTGAATGAAACAGCCATGCGTAAGAGAGAGATCTTCTTATCATATTCTCGGCATTCGTAGAAATTTACATACTAAAATTGTATCCGCAAAGAAATGTCGAGAATTTTCGCGTTCAATTATTTACTTTGTCTTCCAATAGATCTTGGCAAAGACTTTTCATTTGTTTATCGTACTGCGAACTTGATTCCTTCGCAATGGGTTCTATAACAATCAGTTCATTGGATTACTCATTCCTTTTCTAACTAAACTACATTACCGAACTCGTCATTGTTCGCTTGCCATTGTGCACTCAAACGTGACCCATCCGATGAAATCGAACTGGTATGTTTATGATGAAGAACAGCTCGAGGTGATGCGTCCGAATGTTCATACTGAACTGAATAAGTATCACTTTGATCATCGGCATCATTTACATCCGAACGATGTGAATGTACAGATAAATCGCTTGCTGATGCAAATCCGTGCGACAAATTTGGGCTCTGAAGACCAAGACTTTGTTCGAATTTTTCCAGTTTCTTTCCAACTTTATGGAGAAGATTTCGATGCCCTTTTTTCATTGGTTTTGGAGCTTGATTATCCATAGTGGAATGTTTCGACGAAGATAATTGTGTTTATGTGGATGAATAGACGGTCATATGTGTAATACAGACATCAACGATTCAAGTATTTCGTACAAAAAAAAACAGCGATAAGTAGATTTTGTATGTCTCTATTTACGTTTGTCGTTCTCCCACTTCACCACTCGATCAGAACCACGTGAAATACCTTTTGTTGATACTGTGCCTCAAAAGCAAGGTTACCAACGAAGAGAAATGTTACTATTTTTGCTTTTCTTGTCTGACCCATTGGATTCATTGCTGTAAATTCCTTTATTTCTACTATGATTCAAAAATAGCTTACAGCTTTGTAACTCCTTATGAAATAAAAGACATCTAAACTGATGGATTTTTCTCCGTAACAAAATAGAAGGCTTGAATAATGGCTTGAGGATCTTTTGTCGACCGTGATGCGTAATTGTCCAATGTGTCAGCTGCGTCATACCGACCTTGTCTTCGATATAATGAACTAAGATTTTTCAATGTTGTCGTTATTATCGGTGCATCCGTTTGGATCGATTTATACCAATTACTTTGTAGATCTGAATTCTCCGGTGTAGAATTCGGTTTCGGTGTTTGCACAGTCTTTTCATACGCGCGTACTAATGTGTCTTTATATAACTGCTCAGCTTCGATGTATTTCTGTTGTTTGATATAAGCAGACGCTAGATTATTTATAGTTTTATCGACATTTATGTCGTATGGCCCTAAACTTTTGGTATAAATATCAATTGCACGTTTATAATAGGATTGGACTTCGTCGTATTTGCCCTGATTTTGACAGAGTAAAGCGAGATTATTCAGTTGTTTCGCTACGTCGGGATGCTGTGGGCCGAGACATTTTTCGCGAATTTTGAGTGCGCGTTTACACAATGGTTCAGCTTCATTGAATCTATTACGTTTACCTAAAAAATATTCGTAGATCAGCTAATACTTTCCCTCAATTATGTACCATAGAGAACAGCAAGGTTGTTGAGAGTTGCTGCGACAACTGGATGATCCGGTCCGAGTGTATTTTCTCTGATTATCAGTGCTTCGTTAAGCAACGTCGTAGCTTCGACATAATTAGCTTGATCACGATAGACAAGTGCGAGTATATTCAGCATTGTAGCAACATCAGGATCTAAATAAAATAATCTTTCCTAGTGAATCAAAAATGTGCTCGCTTTACGTTCATGTCCTGATGTTTTTTCTAAATCTTCGAGAGCTTGTCGGCACAACGGAACAGCGACTTCATATCGACCCTGTGATGCATATTGTATAACTAGATTGTGTAGTGTTTTCAATCGATCTGGTATGTGATAATCCGATATTGAATTTACTGATCCATTTGTTGTTTGTGTTGGTAACTTCATTAAATCAACGTAGGAACCACAGTTTTTCAAAGAGATTTGTTGATCATCTGTATTACTATCTTGTTCGTTATCGTTCTCATCAAATGGAAATAGATCTCTGACAAGATCTTGTCCGTTACTCTGCTGATTTTTGGCGGAAGTATCGTCGTCGGTATTGTCGAATAATTTCACGTCCTTTAAGAACTTCAAATGCTCCAATTCAACTGCACAGGAGGCATTGATTTGTTCGCATTCGTGTAACTTTTTTTGAGTTGATCCTAGTTCATCACGTAGCCAAGCATTTTCTTGACATAGTCGTCGAACTTGTGTGAGAAGCTTTTGCTTTTCAGCTTCGAAATTTCGTAAATGATGATTTAATTGCATCATTACTTGAGCCTCGCCAATTCCTAATCGTCCAAAGAGCAATTATAAATCAAGGATTCTTCTTCTTTTGACATACCTAAATCAATCAAATCCATTGATTTCTTCAGTATACCCACTTGCTCATCCTCCGTGTTCGCCGGTAAGTAGTCAGGAGAATGTGCGAGAGTTTCGAGAATCTTTCCATGTTCAGTTTTTAATGCATCTAAACCTTGGATAACAAACCGAGTCGATTGGAGTATATCCTCTTCATTCATTTTACGTATCCATAGATGATGTTTACATCTAAAAAGACATACCGGACCAATCATGTCATGTACGTGACAAGTAATCAATGATAAACAGTATTTTCTCGTGCGACGCTAATCGAACTTTGGAATTTCGCCTGCGAGAAAGACAGAGTACCTAAGCCATTCAATACATAAATCAATTGCATCAGAAGAAAACATTCTAAATCGTTCTAATAAAAAATCCAGTAATCTGATTTTTATGGTCTACTCGTGAATATCAATGAAAACGACCTTTTTCTTCCTGTTATCGCTTTCTGTTTGTAGGATTATCGATGGTATTTCTTGGAAACCAAGGAAAAGGAAAAGATAAATATGTATATCTGTTTTTTTCTGTGTGCGCATCGCCGGAAGTATACTTTGTTTATTTTTGATCGATAATAGTAGACAAATAAAAAGGGCAATGACCTCGAGTATATGACATTATTATGTACAATGATTTGCCAGTTGATTGTTCTTATAATTAATACACAATACAGATGTGTAGAGAGGAAAATGTATCGTTATATCGAGGACAAAGTCCTGTGTTTCCCTTTTTTGATTGATTCACTTGTTTAGTCATATGTCAAAAGACGAAACACTTGTATTTTTATGATTTATGAGAGATATTACAAACTGATCAATTTTATTCAGTATGAAAATACGTTCTTATGCTTGTTCATACATCTTCTGTTGGTCCAACAACGATGTGTATATTCGTCTTTGGATGTTTATTCGTTAACACAGGTATAAACCGATGAGATGTGTAGATAATCTCATTCGATTTATTTACAATATCACATCGAATTCCATAGCAAAGATTTTCATCAATTTCTCCATCGTTGTAGTAAAGCGTAAATGGAATTGGAAAGCAATTATAATCGTCTAATGTAACGTTGGAAATGACATGTCGACGTGGGATGTGAGGAAAATCCATCTGAGCACAATCGCAATGAGTGGTATCACATAGGGTAATTATAATAATGTGATCGTTAGCTATGAGACAATGTTTACTTGACGAATCAATCACCCCGCAAAGAGTACGTCGAACCATTTCACTGGCACTTCGAATAAATGTTGCCGATTCTAGTGTTTAGAAGAAAAGAAGAACGTAGAATTTAATTGAACATCAAACATACTCTGTTTGTTCATTGTCAGTGATGATTGCCTTGACAAATTCTATCTTACACCCCGAAAACTGATCAAACAAAGAATGTTAAGAGCGGAATCTGTTTCTTCTTCTATATATTTCCTATGTGTTTAAGAAACAAAGACTTACTTTGTGAAACAAATGTCAATAAAGGCATTTTCTTTCTTTCTTTCTTTCTTTCAACAACTATTTCAAGTTCATAAAAATATTATAGACTAGAAAGTGCCTGTTGATGCGGACAGGAAGTTAAAATTTAAAGCGATCTTCTCAAGTTTTCTCTACCACACAAAGAATTGAATTGCATGGGCTCTCATGATTTTGTCCTGAATGTTATCACGGAGTTTGAATAAATAAATCAGAATTTGGGACAATGACCTTTGCATGTAATAAAAAAATCATTCAATATCAACATTACTTCCCACACAATCGTGATTTGTTTCTTCGTATACTGAAATCACTTCAATGTGGTCAACAAAAATTACTTGAGAAACAAATCGATCTTAAAATAATTGCGTACAGTGATCTCCTATCAGATTACGTGCACTTTAGTTAGCAGTTACAAAATCCAAAGTAAATTGTTTTGAATGGCACGTTTCTGGTTACGAAACAGGATACTTTTTTTTCAACCATAATTAAAATCATTCGTACACAGCAAACTTTATCTACACTTCTAATCTATTACAATTCAAAACGTCGTAAAAAAATGTTGAACATTCTCGTTTTCAAGATAACGGTTGACCAGTTAGTTCGAGATCACGTTTGTACAGTTTCTCCGCAATGAGATTCAAATACGACGTCGCCAGACGCATGTTGGAATAAACATTGGAAAATAAATAAACAGGTATATTATATTTTGTTTGAAACTCTTTCGCATCGCTTTCAGTTAGTACAGCAAATTGATCAAATCTAAACATATTCAATAGAAACAAGATGACAAGACAAGACCATCTGATCTTACTTAGTGATGAACACTAAACTGACAAATGGACGAGTAGTACTGCATTGTTTACGTTTCTCTTCGATTAATGTGGGTAGTTCAGTAAAACTATCACGATCAGCTGCCGAGACAACAAATATGATCATGTCGAGAGAATCCATCGAATCCTAAATATGAAAATATGTTTGATTCGATAAGTTTTACACAACATACATTATCGATATAATCAAATCTTGTCGAACTCATATGGCCCATATCCCAAAAATCCAGACGAAACATAAACACTGGTTTATTTGGTTGATTGATCCGAACAGGCCAGTAGACATTTGTCGTTTGGATTCCAAGTGTTGGTTGAGCATTTACCGTGGAAAATTCTTTACCCATCAAAGCTCGGATTAAACTGCTTTTCCCTGACCCTGTCTTTCCGATAAGAAGAATTTTGTAACGATATTGTTTGACAACTAGACCAGCTGAAAGCGCTGGACTAAATAACAATGCTAAATGAAAGAAAACGACTTATGAAAGGCTTTGTTCTAAAAAAAAATCCGTTTCGACGTACAGAAGTCTCTTAGTTGATTGTCATTTCGATCTTTGATTGCTTTCAGATATTCCCCAGCTTGATCTGTGTGAATCCATTGATGATCTAGAAGAGTAGTTGGTTGATGATCGGCGATCAATGCCATTATCTTTTCAATCTAAAATCACCGATAACTTTATTCCTGTTTTTGTCCTCGTTTTCTATTCCATCTTCCACTAAATTGAACTGTGGATTCAACCGCTGTTAATTCATCTTCTAGATGAGCTTCGATTGTATGCAGTCGAATCCAACAGTAAACAATAAAAATCGAACAATAGATAGAAATCAATAACAAAGGTAAAAAGGGTAGGAGACGATCGATGTGTAAAACTGTGTGTAAACATTCGCAATAGAGACAAAGTGGAATCAATAGAACTACTGAAAATGTTTCTAGTCGATTGAGCAATGGTAGACAGAATGTTGTACCATGATCACTAAATAAGGTGAATATAGATAACAAATTTATAGAAGATGAAAGCTTACCCATGTATTTCACCGAGTGTGTAGAAGAGAAACGACGTATAAGCAACAAAGAGTCCAATTTTTATTGGAATTTCTAAGAAAGGCTCAAAGTGAGTCAAGAAAATCCAGTAACAGTGAAAATCATTACCTGGTCCAGTGAATATCAAAGGAAAGAGTGAAAATCCACCGAATGTCGAAAGCAGAAGAAAACAACGAGCATGTTCACGACTATCGAATGCTAATAAACTGAAAAACCAACATAGACTATTTTGTTCGATAGTAGAGGATGAATACCTGAGTGGAATAATGGCTATTAAAATCGCTTTTTCATGAACATGCCATCCAAAGAGAAACGAAGTCAATGCACAAAGAATAATTGTTTCCAAAAATGTGCGTTTCGAACAACGAAAAAACAATCGAATTAAACTCGGCTACATAAAACATGAGAAAATCATCATAGATGAGCAAATAAAATATCGTTCTTACAATCATAAATATAAATGTAAGAATAAACGTCATTCCCGGAGTGATAGACGGTAATACCTGATGTTCAATATCTTGTACAAGACCAGACGTCATCGATACAGATACCGAACGAACACGAAAGAGATGTGTGTACCGTCCTAAACAAGATATTTAAATTATACGAAGGTAAACCATTGACCATTCAATTACCAACGATAGCCAAGACTTTATCGAAAACGTTGTACAATGCCCATATATTAGGTGCCCAATATGCATGACAAAGACCGCGTTTGAATGGAAATAATCGCGCAAGTACTTGTGGTAGTTGATTCTAATATGAAAACGACATGATTATATATATACATATATATCGAATGGATGATCATTTGATGAAGATACCATCAGAATGAATGGACCAAATGATAATACAAATGGAACAAGTGTAGCGATGCTCAAAGCAATTAGATTAACCAAGAATCGTACCGGATTCGAACCTGAATAAATCAATCTGTACTATCATCTTGACATTGAATATCCTCACTTTGTTTAACACAAAAACCGTAAAATAAATAAACAACATATGCTGGTGCAATATAGAGGAAAATATGTTTAAAGTTAAGTAAGGTTGAAAACCAAATTGCACTCATTAGATATTCATTCTAAAACACCGATTGCCGACAAGTTAGAGAGATTTATAAACGCTTACTCGATACATGCAACTGATGGACGTCAAGAGAATGCCTAATAGAAATCCATTGTATTGAAAATGAATATCTAAAAGGAAACGGATTAGGAAAGATCTAGTGCCGAAGAAGGAACGTACGATCAACGATGAGTAGGCCAAAATTAACCAATAAACTTAAAGCGAATAGAAGTTGAATTATTGGCATAGGGATATCATGATTTTTTCTACCGATCTGCATAGTTTTCATCAATCTATTTGTATTATGAATCAAAATTCGGGATGCAACGAGCAAATGAACTTCTTACGAATAAATTGCCAATGCCAAAACAATTTCACTTCCGATAACAGTCAATCGTTGGAATAATTTCGTTTTTTCGCTCGCATAATTCAGATTATTAACATCGAGCATAGCTGGATCAAAGTACGAAGCAAATTTGGATAGTCCATACTCGAAATGGGCAAAAAACGGGGGATAATCCAATGTCCATTCGGATCGATTCTATTCAAGAAAGAAAGTTAAACACAAAACTTCATTTCAACTACAATCTCACTTCGTAATACCATTGTTGCAGCGGCAAACTATGTGTCAACGCCAGCCAATTGCGATGGACTTCAAAATCCGTTGAATGACTATAAGAAGAAATCTATACACATGTGTTTCTGATATCAAAATACATACTAGCATGGTAAAAGTGAAAGTTTAATGATCGCACCGATTGTAAAACTCAATGCAACTATGATTCCTCTATAGTAATTCTTAATACTCATCTATAAAAACAAGAGAAGTTGTGTCCGTATAATCATATGTATATAAATAGCTAAATAGAATCGTTTGTATTGACAAAAAAATCTTCGAATATGTTAGAAATCATATTTGGTGTTAGTTTGAATGAATCTGTAGTCGACATCGATACCAGAGCTGATTGATTCTGAAAATTTGTTCGATTTTCATTTTGTTTTAGCAATGAATATGTATTTCGTTTTAAACTTGTTCCACTTGAATGCGAAAGGTCTTCCTTTTTCGGTGGAGCTCTTTCTAATAATTTCGAACTTGCGATTCGCACTGGTTCGTTTTCTTCTTTAGTACCTTGTAGGTATAATTCTTGACTATCATTTTCAGTTGAAAGATGAGGCAATTGACGTAAATGATTCGATTCAGCTTCGATCGTAAAAGCAATGCGAATGAGACGATTTAAAATGTTATTCAATTCGCTGATGGCATTCGCTGCAATTGGTATGAGAATGATTGAATTAGCAATGGATGCTTGTCCGTTTGATGAGAGAATGGATTTTGTCGCATCGCGCATGTGTTGGATGAATTCGCGATATTTGGTGATGATCTAAAAGAAAGCAGTATCTTCTATAGTTAAGATTAAGATGAAGAGAAATGCACCATTCGAAAGCTGAGGGCGATTTCTACGTAGTCACCGAGGTCATCTTTGGATATCGACGAGATTGGCGGCTTTTTGACGGGTTTTGCTTGTTTTACTGGAGGTTTTGTCTGAAAATACGGACACAAACTGATATTCAGTTCTTTGTCGTTAAGATCCGAACTTACGTCGTCTTCAATTTTCGTTTTTGAACTTTCTTTCTTCTTTTTCTTTTTCTTCATTTGAAAATCGCCACCGTTTTCCTTCACTAATCGCATCAACAATTGCACTTTTTTTTCTAATTGATCAACTCGAACACTCGTCGAAGCAACGAGCAGAAGAGTAGTGTTTGTACCACGTGAACGTGATATCCGCAATAACATCAAGTTTGCCTAGGAATGAAATCCAAGTCGTTCATTGATCTCTTTCACCAGCAACTTACTTTTGTTCGTTTACACGATTGTAAAATACGATCCAGATAGAGATTTAGATCGTATTTCAAAGTTGTCGTAACCGTGCATGGCTTTTTTGGGTTAGTTAAAGTACTGAATTCAGTTTGTTGTGCATCGGACGCATCCTTAAGCTGCATTGCAAGGTTAACACGTCGATTTCGATCATTAAAATGCGATTGCAAACGTATTGAATCGAATACATTGATGGAGAAATCGATGAGATCTTCAGTTGCCGATAATAAATCTATTTGCAAGTATAAAGAAGACATAAGAATGAAGTCATGAGTAACCTGATAAGACAAAATCCGCGGTGGGATCAGTTAAAGTTTTTCTACGATCGCACATGCAACTAAAATCGATTCGTCATGAGTCTTTTTGCAATTGATATAATGTAAAAGAAGAAATGAAAGAAAAAAATTACGATTCTATGAGATGAAATATTAACTTAAAAGTTTCGCGCTTTGATCTTTTCGCTGAGTTTCTTCTTTTCTTTTCGTTTCGTTACACTATGGAAATATTGAGAACAAATCATCCGCCCGTACAATATGCCACGTCACATTGTCACAAATGTGGACGACGGCGTCGTCGTCGTCGTGCCAAAAATGGGCAACATTATCATCTACCATTGTACCCAGAGGTTAATGGCAGAACCGCAATAGACCCATTGATTGATCAGTTGTAATAGTAGAATGAGGATAAATATCAATTGAACATTTCATTTATTTCAGATTAGCTTATCAAGAGCCGCATTTTCCACATGTTGATCGTTTTCATTGTTTATCACAACCGCAGTATCAAAGATCAAAGTTAGCCGCATATCCTAACTTGAATTCTATCTAACATTCTCTACAAAACATTACAGTGTATCGCTTCAGAATGTAATTGGTGGCGCAAACAACCGCAGTAACATTGAAACACATACTAAATCCTCAATATCGTCCAACGATATTGAATCACACATTCCTACTAATTATTCAACGTATGCTACAGGAGTTACTATCGATGTTAGAAAATGTCGACAAGTACCTACAAACAAGAATGTCCCTGCTGGCGACACTTGTCAAGAAGTATTATCTTCATCTAACACTCCTACATATCAATCAACATTCCTGTCATGGCCATATAATGACAATTACAATCCAGTAAGATACCAAACATTCAAATTGAATACGAAAAGTTATCATATTTAGATTTATAGTGAATCAGCTTTGAACCTTTCGAAAGAAACTGAGCTGTTTTCTACAAAAAATTCATCGTCGAATAATCTTGCAGTTTCTGTTCGTCAACTAACTAAAACTCAAGATTTATCCTCCAATTCTCATACAATCTCAGATCCTTCAACTATCAGCGCAATAGATAAATATGATAATCACTCAAAAACATACAACCACACACTAGAGAATCTTAAAGAAATCTTAACTAAAATTCAAAATGATTTACTTCAAATGCCTACACTATCAGTGCACAAGCCGGCAGAAAAATCTAGTTTAACTAAAATATCATCTGATTCTTTAATATGTGAGACGAGTATATCAACTGTCTCTTCGACAGTCTCACTTTTAAACAAGAATCTCTCTTCTATATCCTCCAGTAAATCAATTATTAATGTTGACAATGATACATCACAAATTGAACTAGACTCTCTTGATAGTAACCGATGCACCATCAATAGAAAATTACTCAATCCTGCTCAGAACATGAATACAAATCAACAAGCGAATGACGACGAAATCGATTCCCAGATTTCTTTTGACTATACTCCATCAAGGTCCTCATCGGTAACACTATTCTTCATTCATAAAGATTTCTTTACCATTTGAAAAATTCATTTAGTATCGATTCTCTCGAACCATTAAACCACACGCGTCTCCGTCATTCACGTTCTTTTTACAAATATTACTGATTATATACCTCATAAACTATATTTTAACATACTGTTCGGTTGACAATAGTACGCACTACTCATCATCATTATTTGTTAGTAAAGCAAAAGAAACAAAAACGCATGAAACTTACCGAGTGTTCACTTCAATTATCGATTAGTTTTTTTTAACCGAACGAGAGTCTAGTGAGTTAGTTAGCAACCACCTTCGATTCGCGATCAATGACAGACGTGTCTAGATGGGTTAACATTTCTTGACCATTTAAATTTGTCTTCTAGATG
The DNA here is from genome assembly GCA_905250025.1 of Adineta ricciae. Taxonomy (NCBI): domain Eukaryota; kingdom Metazoa; phylum Rotifera; class Eurotatoria; order Adinetida; family Adinetidae; genus Adineta; species Adineta ricciae. Next base: position 685,255 of record CAJNOJ010000010.1, on the reverse strand, counting down.
TCGCTTAACAACACTCTGTTTCTTTCGAACGTACAAAAATCAAATGACACTTTATAATTTGAAAGAAAAACAATACAGTATCTACTATTTCCATACAGATATTTCTTTTTTGTCAATAGTACAATGAACGTGTTTCGATTGACTTAATCTACACGCATGTTGAATCCATGTGTGATCATCATCAGGTAGAACTGGAAATCGTAATGAATGTTTCTTACACGAAAGTCGCAAACTAATTAAATTTGTTAATGAACTTAAGATTTCTTGGATTATGAATTGAATATTTTTATTGATTGTTCTACTTGATTGTACATGTATCCAAAAATGTTTCAAATTCGGAAAGATCTTTAATATCAGTTGAATATCTTTCAAACAAATACATCCATCTGCACCATTGCCATACAACCGCAGTTCGTGAAATCGCGTAAATTGAAAGTCAATCGGTAAACGCTTGCAAACATAAACAAAATCGCCGTACATCATTGTCAATGAACATAACCGTGGTGCTAGCACCTCATTATTAGCAAGATACATGAAGAATGGAATATTAACTTGACATTTGGTCGAACGAATATAACGCAAAATAGTTAAATTTGGCAATCTCAAATGTCGAGTATTTTCAAGAAATTTACTGTCCAGTTGATCAGTGACGTTTATTGAAATGATATCTAACACTTGAATGGTAGGAAATCGATGGATAACCTGAAACCAATCATTAGCTGAAGTCGATTCATGGCGACCATCAAAACATAATGTATTAACTCGACGTGCACGTTTCTGAAATAGACTCATATTCGTCGCTTTAGCACGACTTGCAGAAGGCGAGGTCATCACACCTGTTGCACTATCAAATTCATAAGGAATTGCATCGATATAAAGCACTCGTGTATCAGCATATGCACAAATATCTAAACCATTCTCTGAGAACGTTTGCAGATACGGTGTTACATCAATTGGTACTTTATTAAATCCAATCCAGATTTTCAATCCCATATCTAATCGTGCAAGTCTTGGCAAATAAGAGAATAGTTCTCTCCATCGATGACCTTGACTGTACTGAATATCATCGGTTTCGATCTCCAGTGAAAGACATTCGATTGTTGGAATATTAGTGAGGATATTGTAAAGATCTTCAAAGATCAACAAACGTTTGTCTTTTACCCATAGATGGAAATCTTTGATATGTCTGGGCATAATGTCAGTTGTTGCATACTGTTTTGGTAAATCAGTAGAAAACAGACTAATTTCCACGTGGAGTTTAATTAGATTAGGTGCACGACGAAATATTAATATTAAATCATCCGATGTTGCGACACTGATGATTAATTTTTGTAAATATAAACATGTCATGACAGGAAGATCGTGTTGTAATCGAAATCCTTCTTCGGAATCGTACAGTCGCAATTCTTTGATAGAATTTCGTGTACAAAACAAATACCGATCGAGTAGAACTTTCGTCGAATGTAATAACGACACCTGAGCATCAGAATCAATTAATACTTTTTCGATAGAAAGAATTTTCGGTATAATATCGATATCTTTATTACTGAAATTAATTAACCATATTTGTTTCAATGAAGGTAAAAATTCATGAAGAGATTTGTACGGAGCGATGAATCGATTGAAAAGCGCGATTTCACCTGGTGCATACCAGGTATTAATAGTTAGTTTAACAATACAATCAGCATAAGAAGGTATTACGTGATAGCAGAAGTGTTGGAACTGTTTCAGTGTTAATTGTTGAAGGTTAATATCATGTCGAAATTGAGTGATTGTCCGTTCTAAACGAGAATTTGATCGACCGAATGCATTGATAATATCAACCGTGGTTAAATAAATACATATTTCGAGCAGAATTTCATCCGGTAGATCTTCAAATTGTGCGATAGACATATTTGTTTTGACCGGAGAATCAATCAGTCGATATTTTCTTTCTTCGACGTGTGATTACCTTGTTTCCGACGTATTTAATTAAGGTATACAGGATAAGAAAAAAGTATGTATATCTATTAGACCGATGGAGTGCATTGATACACAAGATATTCAGACAGATCTTCTAGAACTATAGCAAAAATGATAAGGAACAAAAAATTGTCGCTTTCTAAACGTATTTGTTTATTGGATATCTATAGATATTATAGAATAAGTGATGAAACTATTGGCAAAAATAGAGGTTCGAAGCGATGAATTCTACTTGTGTACAGAACAGAAGCTAATACTTTCTGACATACTCAAGGTGGTTTAATACAATGATAATTATCATCATATAGTGTGTACATAGAGTCTGTCATGGATATGATATCCGAACAAGATGATAGCCTTGAGCGATGTTTCATAGTCTAGTGTCTATCTTCAAGGCTGGGAGAGATAAGCATAAATAACGTGTTTTTGAACACACGAAAAACGGTGTTTTCACTTTTCGCCAGAAGAAACGCTCTCATTTTCATTTTGTATGACACCTGATAGGTCTCCCATATAAATAAATTACCGAAAATCTCTCTCGAGTTTTTTATTCATCAATTAAGATAGATTCCGCATCGCCTGTAGTGTTCACTGCACAAATAGAAGAATACTTTTCACGCAACGAAAGAAAAGAGAAAAATGAAAACTTTGGATGATTAATGTTGATTTTTCTTGAACCAATCCATCAGAAGAATCTGTCGATTAGTTGGAATAGGAGCATGTTGAGTATTATATTTATCACCAGTATGTTCAACACTCCATCCTGCCCATTCACGAAAAGCATGATATGCCCAGTCCCATTCGTTCTCTTCGAAAATGTCGATGACATCTCGTAGATATTCATAAGCACTATTTCCTGGTGCCCAACGAATAGCAGAGAATTCGCCCACATAGATGTGAACATTGTAAGCACGTTGCCAATCCAGAACACGCTTCATATTGAGACGTAGTTCATTTTTGTCCCACATTTTACCATCGATAACACCTGGATAAGATATAGGAGTAACATCATAATAAACATTTTGATGTGTGAATGTACCAGGTTCATACATATGAAATGAATAAACTATCTTATCGAAAGGCACTGGTTGAAGATCTATCAAGGCACCTGGTCCTCCTCCTGGTGTTCCTTCAAGAATGATGGCATGTTCTGAATCAATAGCACGAATACGTTGAATAGTGGCAATGGCTAAATCATGCCAGTCCATGATGTCGTCAGGAACTACTCCTTCAACTGGTTCATTAACTAGATCATAACCCCAAATAATGGATTCATTTTTGTAACGTCGTGCAATTTTCTCCCACAAGGAAAGAAACGCATCCTGAAAACGTTTTTCTTTGAATAATTTACATTCATTTTCATCGTTGCGACCACCAGGCGGTGTATGTAAATCAACGAGTATGTGAAGACCTAATTCGCGACAAACAGGTAGCATAGAATCGAGATGTTGAAGTGCACTTTCTAACCATGCTTCATAAGCAGGAATATCAGCATTATCAGCTGGACTGTGTGGAAATCCGCCCCATATCAATTGCCAACGAACATGATTGGCATTCCAACTACCGAAGTCTCGAAAGTCTTTTTCTTTAAGATTAGCACCAATCATAGCACCACGTAGTCGTGTGAGATTATGACCTTTGTAAGGTAGTCCTGTTGGTGGAGGTGGTGGTGGGGGACGAGGTTTGCTGTACACAGTGATGAGAAGATCGTCAAACCAAACCATTCCTGTGACTGCTTCTAGACCAAGTCTGAGCGTTGCTTGACGTGCATCACTAGGAATACTGGCAACATAATCGACAGAACGCCAATCGAAGGTACCTTGTGGTAGATTCTGTTGTGGATAGTTGTCACCAGAAGGTCCTTGTGTATGCAGCATGACTTTGATACCATTCCATGGTTTCGGAGGTGTACTAATATTGACAGCTTTGACCAACGCTCGAATTCGAATCTTCGAGCCAGAGAGTGTGAACGCTGGCAGAGAGACAGTTGCCCATATCGATGCACCATTTGGTTGATTTCGTTCGATACGAAGTGCTTGGTTTCCACGATCTGTTGTTACAAGTTGCACGAGTGGACCAAGAGATGCAGTCCAATAAGTTTGTTCAGCAGATCCATCAAAGTTATGTTGTGAAATAATGTCACCTTTTTCAATCGCTTCAGTAACAAGAAGAGTTACTAGAAAACTAAACAGCAAAGTGAAACTATTGAGTTTCATTGCTTGAGAACGATCGAAATGTATGTATTGTTGAGATCGAAGTGTAATCGTTTCTTTATTGAGAAAAATGAAAATAAATCCGGATTAGTGGAAAGTAAAATGATACGGAAAAAACAACATTGATATCATGAAGAAAAGTACTCGTTTCTGTTAATTGCTCGCACCTCACTATAGCACATATTGATTGTACTTGTTGATTATTTTAGATTATTAATAGTGAAAATACCTTGTCAATAAGTCTCTATAATTTCAATCAAAAACGATTGATCACGTGAGCGATGGATTTTTACGGCACACCTTTTAGAACATGTGATGAATATATCATATAAATGTCGTAAGCAAAGCATCAAAGAGTTCGTTCCCCAAAATGTTGTACACTCATTTTATTCACTCGATTCCAGTGAATAGATGTCTGGTAATTGAACTTAGAAAATGAATGCTCATAGAACCCCTTTAACGATACATTAGTTTCGATCGGTTCACAAGTATTTCTTGAGTATGAAGTGAACTGTTGGCACAATTTCTTGTTTTATTATCTGCGAATTATTGAACGCTAGTAAACACGTTTCTAAAATTTTCGAATAAAAAACAACATAGCTGAAATGTCTGCACAAGATTTCGAACTATTTATCATTGTAATGCTTGCATTCCATCGCTTTGGAAATTCGATATCTATTGGCCGAGTTGCTAATACGCGATTTACCAGTATGAATCAACTAAATCAAGATTCTGTATGGTTTTTGTCGTTCCCTACTTGGCGTGAATGTGTTTGTATGGTGATGTCCAGCACTTTCTCTTCAACAGCCATTGCTGTCAATTGTTCACTGCATTACCACTGACATATCGAATGGAAATGAATGGAAATTCCACTCTCATTCTATTTAAACCATTGCCACCTGAAAATCTTGCGCCCTGCTGCTCTAATCTGTCTTGGTTAATGACAAGAATTAATACAACTTCTCAAATGTCAGTCAACATATCAAAGCCGACCTTTTTAGTTTTTGATGGCAATGATTATCTTGTCACTCTTGGTTATCGAGGTCCACTTATTCAATTCAATCGAACGACACTTAATATCATACAATCCGTGTCGGTAGTTACTGATGCCACTAGTATCAATTATAACAATGGATTTTATTATATCTGTAAGTTTCATACTGAATCGTGCATTGGTAAAGAATAAATTGTTTGATTTGCGTTCTTTTTCAGCAAATTGTTCCAGTAATTGTGTAATCAATGTGCTAAAGACAAATAATCTATCTACTATTATCGCCAGTATTCCGGTGGCAACTACTGTAATTCATGAAATAGCATTCATTCGCAATAACTCATTGATCATAGTTGCTGCGAATACGAACAATCAAACGCTTTTATTCGATGTCTTCTCGACAAGAAACTATACGTCGTCAACACCGTCCTACATCACTACAAATAGACCCTGTACAGTTCATGCAGTCAACGATACATTTATTTACATTGCCTCATGGTTTGCAACAACGACTTTAACTTCTGTTTCGACTTTAACCTACACGAATGGTACATGGACTCTGACTCCATTGCCAAACACAACACCAACAGATACTCAGAAGATTTTTCAAACAACGATCGATAGTTGTGGTCGTCTTTGGTTGGCAGTGACAGGTTTTGGTATACGAATTTACGATCCATGGGGCAATTCACTTCTCTATGCGTGGTCAGTTACATCGGGTATCAATGGATTTCTTTTGTCCGATCATTATGATGTGTATATTGCTGATTTTTCAGCGAATAAAATTCTTTATTACAATCCAAATATTTCACAATGTACATCGTAATAAAAAGTAATCATACGAAAAAAATCACCTGTTTCTTTGACGAAATTATCTTTTCTTAATGAATAAAAACAAATTTTGAGCAAAAAGTTTTTTGTTTGATTTCATTTCCATATTGACAGCAACTTATCATTAACAGTCACATGAATACGTTCATGTTCACAGAGACCACATACTTGTCGAATCCAACTAGTACACGTTTCACTGTTCATCGATGATAATAATCTTAATGAACTTTTGTTACACGATATTCGAAAACTGATCAAATCCGGCGATGAGCGTATAATTGTTTCGATAATTAACCGAAGATTTCGATTGAGAAATCGGCTTGATTGATTGTTAAAATAGAAATGAGATAAACAAGGAAACGTCTTCAATACTAAATCAATATCTCGTAAAATTACATGACCATCAGCTTCACCTCCATATAACCAAAGTTCTTTTATTCGCTCGAACCTACAACCAGATAAACGTTTACATAAATAAACCAAATCACCATACATCATCGAGAGAGCTTTTAATTGCGGACTAATCGTTGTATTATTTGCTAATAACATAAAAAATGGTACATGCACTCTACAACTTGTCGATCGGATGTAATGTAAATAGCCCATATGTGGTAATTGAAATGGCTGATGTTTCAGATCGATTGCACTGGTTTCCTTATCTTGTATATTAACTGAATTTAACTGAAGAATTTCAATACCTGGAAAACGAGTTATTACAGATAACCATTCGTTGATGTGTGTCGGATCGTGTTGTCCATCGACGATCAGTGTTTGGACACGTTTCGAAGGTTGATTAAACAATAGACTGCTGGTTGTTTTCGCTAACATTGCTTTCGGCGATGTCGTTACACTCATGTTCGTATCGAATTGTTTCATATTGTATGGTACAGTATCAATATGTAAGACTTTCGTATCGGCATAGCAACATATAGGTAAATTTGTTTGTTGAAATGCATGTATGATGGATTCAGTATCGAATGGGACCAAGTCTGATTTTAACCAAATTCGTAGTTTGAAATAAACATGTTTTAATTTTGTTAAACATGATAACATGTTTGTCCAATGACATGCACTGGCATAATCGAAATCATTTGTATCCATATCTAATGAAAGAAGTTCGATGCTCGGAATATTACTAACAAGTTTATCTAAATCTTCCGAAGATAGTACACACTGATCGGTTGTTTGAAAATGAAAGAATGTCAAGCGTTTCGGTAGCATATCAACTGTTGCGTTTTGTCGGAGTGCTTTCGTTGTATGTTGAGCTATTTCAACGTTTAAACTACGGAGATTTGGTGAACGCCGAAACATTAAGATCAGATCATCTAGTAGAGCAACGCTGATTGTCAACCGTTCCAGATGAAAATTTGTGACAATTGGAACATGATGTTGTGATCGAATACCACCTTCTACGCCCCATAGACGAATTTCTTTGAAATGTGATGATGAACAAAAGAGATATTTATCGAGTAAAGTATGCGTCGAATATGATAATGGTACTAAAGCATCGGCATCGATGAAAAGCTTTTCGATTTTGTCGAGTTTCGAAAGGATTTCAATATCATTGTTTGTAAAATCAATTAATCGAACTTGTTTTATGTTGGAAAATAAACTATACAGAGATGCGTAAGGTTTCATCAATTGATTGAAGAGATATATTTGTCCGGGCGAATTCCAATTGCTCACCACAAGGTTAACAACCGATTTCGATGTGTAATGTAAGAGATGTTTATGCCATCGTTGGAATTGTGTCAGTGTTAAATGATGAAGATCAGCATCACGTCGATATTGACTGATCGTTTGTTCAAGCCGATGATTCAACTGTCCAAAGCTATTGATAACATCATACGGCTTCAAGTAAAGACAAATTTCCAGTAAAATTTCATCCGGTAGTTGTTCGAGTTTCGTCATCAACATACTTCATAACAACAAGCAGCTGTATGATACAGTTTTTTCCTTATACTGTCATTTTTTTTCTCCCTCTCTCGTTCTTATTATACAAAACGTCGCGTCTTTCGTTTCTTTTTGTCGTCTATAGACAGAAAAAACCTTGCTATCAACGAATAGGTAAAACAACGAATCATAATAACAGCAAAACATTACGTATCATTACCACTCGACATTCGCCGATCGAATGGCAAACTTCGTTATTGATTGGAGTGTAATTTATTCACGTAGAAGTCACATACGATCATTAGAGGATATGTGTACACATAAAAGCTACGTTGAAGCAAGAAAAAAACAAAAAGATTTTTCATCGATTGTGAAGGTCAACAACCTGACAGTTCTTTGTCTATTTGCATGTTTTTTTCGAAAGTGCGCACTGAAGAGTAAATTTCCTTTTAAAATTAGCAGAACGATCGAGCATATGATTGATTTTTCACAGTCTGAATGTGTCCTTTTACTCTTTATCACTTCGCACATATGATTTTTCTGATGATATGATCCATTTTATTAGCTAAAAGTACAACGTGTAGAAACTTGCTATACACGTAAAAGAAAAAGAACGAATAATGTCAGGAGAAGAATTGCACACTAATTTAGTTCGGATTCTATTCTTTGAATAGAAGTTATTTCACTGCCATCCGCCCTTGTTAAGCAGTTTCTCTTCATTCAATACGGTTTTCCAATCCAATTCGAAATATTTCTTGTCATAACCTTCAACTAAATCCCACTCTTCAGTTTTCTCACTCAGTGTTCGCGATGCTTTGGGAAGAACACGAACAACTTGTTTAAGCGGCAGAACTTGTAAATGATTGGGGCGTGAAATGTCATCTGGTAAAAGAATACCTACACGAAATATTCCGATGGATGATTTCGAATCTACAGATCAATTTGTTTACATACCGATTTTACGAAGGAATTCAATCGCTTGAGTACTGTTAAATGTGATGTGTGCATTTGATTTTAATCGAACCCAATTTTCAATTTCTAATTCAAGATTTTTCTTGGTTAAGTCAGTATTTTTCTGCTGTTTTTGTAGTATAAACATATAAACAAGTAAACTGAAAAACAAAAAACATTCGAAGGAATATTTGCCATATCGAATCGATTTAACTTACATTTCTTTGCTCAGTTCATCCTCCGCACGATCGACAATCATCGCTAATAGTTGTTTATTTGACGCAATATTTTTATAAAATAACATTCGATTCATCGTCGCTAGATAATTGATCTTCGATCGATAAAAACTACTGACTGACCAAAGTCCAAGCAACAACGTCAAACTACTGCCGCTCAGAATCAATCCTGGTACATGATAATCCGCCATTTTTGTCAGTAAATGTGTGACAGTGGTACTAGCACCAAGAAGAATAGTCAAGCGTACCAATTGTTGCTCGAAATTTCCGATTTGTAACTTTCCCGTTGGTAACAATTGGGTTAGATTTGCTAGTGGAATATCTCGAAATGCTTTGATGTATAATCGATCGTGTCCTTTCAAGCGTATAGCAATAACAACACGTTTGAAATAATCTCTTGAAGTGGCTGAATGACCTATGCGAAAAAGTCTTTTCCACCAAGATTTCATTTCGATTGGCATATGTTCTCGCCCGAGTATCCAATATTTTAAAACATCATAATCGTGTCCATCGATTTTCACATTCAGGTTCGACGATAGCACAGAATCTTGATGAAGGAGAAATTTATCTAAAAATACTTGACGTGGAAGTTCAGTGAAGTTCGCACGATGGAGTAGATCATTAATTTTTTGTAACAGCCAATATTCGTTATCTAAACGATCGCGATAGGATATTCGACGATTGTCGAGTGTTTCATCATCGGGATTCAATGGATTGAAGAGATGTTTTAATTCGTTCAGAATGGGGTAATAATGCTGAACAACAGCACTGTCGAAACCTTGACAAAGTTCATGAAATAAAGTTCGATCTTCTTCATCGTCGATGAACTGAGAATCAGTCGCAAGTAAACGAATGATTGAAGGACGTGTTAACTACAATGAAATTGAATTCAATTGATTTCTTTTCTTTTCACAAGACTCGACTTACTGGTAGAAAATATTCACGCGTTGTTGTAATATTAACAGGAGACGAGCGGTTCTTTCTCGAGGGAAATAAAGGTAAACCGGAACTAATACCTCGAAGGAACGCCGAAAAGCCAGAGGATGGAATTTGATCGTCTTTTTTTGGTGAGTCTTCCTCGATTATGGGTGTTTTACTCGGAACAACTGGTGTACCTGGTGAAATCGATGTGTTAAATGCTTTAGCATCTTGAAAAAGTCCATGACCGGTCGGTGTCAATGATGAAGTGGGTTGTAATGGAGAAAAACCAGTAACGAACTTTTCCGTACTTGTAACGACTAGTGCTGGATCATTCTTTTCGTCTCTGATGGTTCGTTTCGCTTCTAAGAGGTCGTTCGAAGGTATTGCTTCATAATCACCGATTTTTCTTGCTGTGGTATTCAACTGATCGACATTCGTTGGATTACTTTCCGTCTGCTTTGCCTGTCGTACTGTCGAGAAGCTTGATCGTGTTGCATTCAAAATGAAATATCGACTTGTCTGCCGAAAACTATGAACACCTAACATGCTTTCCTTTCAAATCAGCTAAGTAAAAAAATAACGTAATGGAAACTACTGTATAGTAACTAGTCTATGCAATGTTCGATCGATCAATAGAATGTTTAGTAAGATGTCGTTAGTTGCTATTCGTTGAAACATGCATCTGCATACCGCGATGCGAATATTGAATTGATAATTTCATTTAACATGAATAACTAATGTTTATTCTATGTGTTATATTGTTGTAATCATAATGAACAAAAAAGCGACAGGGCGCATTGACAAAGCGTTTGTCATAACGAAAAAATGTTTTCGCAAAAAAACATTTACATTGAAAAAGGAAAAAAAATAATGTCAGATCCACTGAAAGCAAATGGACTAGTTAGTAATACGATACATAAGTATATTCTAACTATTAATATTATCTTGGAGAAATGAAAAAAGCCTAGTGATATTTCGAATAAATATACAAAGACTTCGCTTGTTCCATGCAAAGGTGAGATGAAATTGATTGACTTTTTTCGAAGTTTATAAACGTGGAAGATGACCTCTGATGAGATCGTCGACGATCGATGGTGTTTCACCAGGTGAAATCGTCGGAAATGCTTGAGATATTGATTTCTTAGTAAATGGATTTAATGATGAAGCACGTAGAAAAGTACTTGTTTTGATTGCATGTATTGCTGTGTTCGGCGTGGGTGGGACGAGACCACTGAATGTAGGTGATGATGGCGGAGTGATTGTGCTTATCGTTCGCAGTCGTTGTGCAGTTTCGTTACATTCACTCTCATGATGATGATCTTTCGTCGGAGTAAAAGAAGTTGTCAGTGTTTCGAAGGTGTGTAAAGATAGTTTAACCAAACGTTGCATCGCTTGATGAAGAAGCACACTTGTTTGAAGCTGAGCATCGTGGGTGGGAGATGAAGGTGGTGTTGCTGGTTCGTCAAGGCCATCGTCGTCGTCAGATTCATCGGGGTCAGGAACGTTTGTTGTTGTAGATCGATGGAAACGAGAGGGTAATGAACAAGTTAGAAAGGTTTTTTCAAACTCAGACAACGCATGCGATGAATTTAATGTACGCGCTGTTAAACCTTCTTTCTTTAACAGTTCGACTAAATTCATTCGACGTGTCGATGTACTACAAACATAGTTTTCCTCTTCATCTGAATAGACAGAATGATCAAAGCACTCACTGTTGAAGATGACGAGGCATTTCAGGTGAATTCTTTTCGACACTTATTGACAGTCGTTCTAAACCAATCCAAGATATGTTAAAAAGCTCAATGGAAGTCTAATTTTTCGTTTACCTTCTGATTCATTTTCCGGTGTGACTGAACCGTCTTCATCGGTTTCATCAACTTCATGTAAAATTTCAGCACGCGTATAAACACCAGGAATAGATTGAAGGCACGACGAAAAACTTGGTTCAGCTAATTCTTGCCATCGCTTCAACATATTGGATCCTGTTTACAAACAAAATATTTCTCTACAAAACATTTCTCAGCTCCAATTACCTTCTAATCTTTTTACCAATCTCAACCTTGACGAAATTTCCACTGGCATTCTTCGATCACTACTTGCCGAAGCAGATCTACATAGATTTCAAATCGAACTTTCGATATCAGTCAACAAATTCAAAAACATGCATACTTCGATTCATCTATAGGAATGGGTGAAGATCGCTGACAAAAACGGCATGATGAAGCGCTAAGCATTGATAATTTAATGAAAAGACAAATGTACTTTTGTCATGCGAATATTTACCTGCTTAAACTTTCGCTGTCACTGAAAGCCGAATCATTCATTGATGATTCGCCGTCGGTATCGCTTTGACCTCGCTTTAGCCGACGACGTCGAGTTGATCTGCGACCTGTCTTGATGGTCGAATGACAGAGCTGATGAGGATCTTCTAGAATTTCCTCGAGTTCTGACTTTAATGAGTTTTCCAAGCTCATGAAGTTTGCGTATTCGACTGGTGAAAGAAAAACGGTACGATTATTTGCATTCGTATCGCACATAGGAGATGTAGGGGAATTGATTATCAAGTTCTTTTGAAGGAAGTTGATTTCTTCTTGAGATTTGTGAAGTTTTGACATACATTCACTGTAATTTTTCTCCAGATCTTCAATCTAAATGAAAGATGTCCGTAGATGTATGAATTCCAGCGTTTGTTTTACTTTATTTTCGTATTCATGTCGAGTTTTGCCTGCTAATGAGAGAAGTAGTTTCAATTCTTCATTTTCTTTCTTCAATTCCGTTAAACGACGATGAATTTCACGCATTTCATAAGATAGACGAACAAGTTCATCTTGCTGCTTATTATTTTCATCGGTCTTCTTCACAATTACTTCTTGTAAAGTTTCAATATCCGCATTGGCATGCGCTAAACAAAGTAGTTCCCATACGATGTTCTTTCACGACTACACGCCGAAAAACTTACATAAAGCATTAGCGAAATGATCAACAATCGCTTGTTCCTGTTGTTCGTAATTCTCTGCATCGACTTTCAATTGTATAGTCTAGAAAACTAGAAATTAGAAATATTAATACAGTCTATTCATTTACTTCAGCTCGTAGTTCTTGGTTTTCGTATTCAAGATTTCGAATCTTTTGTTCATAATGGTGAGAATCGAATGGACTTGAAAAAAAAAACAACATCCGAATACAATTACATCTCTATCGAAAGTGTTCACTTTACTTTGCTTCTGTTGGTGAAGTCTCCTGATCCATATCTGTATAAAATCGAATCAAACGTTCCTTCAAAAGCAAATCATGTTTCAGCTGTTTAACGATTTCCGTTGTCTGCTCAATATCATGTTCGAGTAGCGTGACTTGATTACGTAATGAACCATTACTTTCCAGTAATGTCTGACCTAACGTCACTGCCATTTGTAGATCATTCTCGCGATCCTCTAACATGCGAGTGACGGCGCTTAGATCATGATATGTTTTCGTCATTTGACTGATTCGATTGCTTGATGATCCTGAAAGAAAAAGGCGAAATACTAGAAAGAATTTACTTTCCTTCTTACCGTAATAATCGAGAAGTGCACGAATTTGCTCGTTGGTTAGCGGTTCGAACTCGGAACCGTCGATACGCGGTGTTTGGATGAAATCTTCGTTCGAACAAGCAAAATCAGTTTCAGCACGCAAACGATAACGGGGAATTAATTCCTGAACAAGACTAACAACTTCGACTTCAGCTAGATTAGATTGAGTATGAATGTCTAAATAAAACAATTCATATCAATTAGAATCATTCGAATAAATGATAATTACCACTCATTATCAAAAATAATCGATCAATCTCTCATTATTCTCGCTTGCATAGAGAAAAGAGAAGTAATGAATGTACGTCTCGTGCTCAGAAGTCGTACGCAACTCGTTCTATGATAAATGGAACTGTTCTGTACATCAATGAAGTCAAGTATTCGTAGCTGTTTTGCATAGAAACAATGAGTAATCAAGATGAAAACTGAAGAGTATTATTTTTTGTTCTTTTCTTAATCAAATGTGATGAAAAGAAACGTAAGCAACTATCCTATCCTTGGTATTGTGATACATATGTAACAGATATTGACAGGACTTACGTGTGCATACTTATATTACGCAAAAAGAAAATATTAGAAAAAAAGAATCGCTTCTGATTTCATCATAACAAAGATTAAGTAGACATTCATTAAGGCAAAAAATTTCTTTCGCCTTGAATGAAATCATTTCGATTAGATAAATAAATGAGAAGAATATCATTCGATACTTACCCGTTAGGACTTCACAATCAACGGTCGATGGACCTTTGCTTGATATCGTCGCATGGGACATACAAATGCAAGTAAACAAAACAAGAACTCAATGGCGAACACACACACACACTACTGGAATATAAAAATGACGAGTAAAGGATTGCAAGTAATTCGTTAAGTAGATGCGAAAGCAATATGTCGACGTCTTCGCATCTAGAATATAAAAGAAGTAAAGAACACTTCATCCAATTAAATACACAAACAGGAGAAACAAAACATAAGTATCCGAACGAATGATCTAATGTCAATGACGCACACTTGTCTAGTCTAATCAGTAGAATACTTAATTACATACAACAATGTAAAACAATCATTGCATTTCTGCTTAATTATTTCCACATGTCGATATGCAATTCACAGCAGATTCGTCGATGAAAAATTCGTTCGATTGAACGATGTCCTACGCAAGTTTCAACATTATGTCGAACGGAAGAAAAATTTCTGCACCTGTTCACTGTCGTATATAGTTATAGAAGTAAGAGTGTTGTATAAGTGTAGACAATGTCAGCAGGATTCAAATCTATTTACGTCAATCATACTGTGAGAATATAAAGCCAATCACAGAAACATATGGTAAAATAATGAACAAATGTTGGTCATCGCTGCTTTGACCTTCTGCCTAATGAAGGATTAAGATTGACCTTCTGCTTCTGATACGGGAAAATGGAAAGTTTCATTGGGAAAAATAAGAGTTAATATTAACTGAAAAAAAAGATGCATCCCAAGGCCAAATACAATTAATCAGACAGAAGAAAGAAATCGTTCGGAACCAATAAGGATAAAGAAATAAGAAAATAGTAGTTCGTTCGTTCGTTCGTTCCGGAAAAAAGAACATTGCGAAAAACCAATGAGACATAAGCGCTAGTTTACATATTTTCTTCCTCTTCTTCCACATGTATGATGCCGAAGATATTAGCGACAGTTCATTTCCAGATAGAATTCGGTCGACTATGACAAAGCCGGATCCAAAAGTTGTGCAATTGATAGAAGAAAATGCACAGTGTTTACGTGCGAATGAACCAAAAGACTATGATTCAATTTTATCAGCGATAGGTGATGGTCAAATCGTACTGATTGGCGAAGCTTCGCATGGTATATGGAATGAAAAAGTTTTCTCAATTGAATCTTGAACAAAGGTTTTCTTACATTGGAATTTTAAGGCACACATGACTTCTACTCACATCGAGCGGAAATAACCAAGCGATTGATACAAGAAAAAGTAGAAAGAATTGGTTTTTTTTAATGTCAAATTAGACTTTATTATGTGTATCAATAGGGTTTTACGATTATTGCTTGTGAAGCAGATTGGCCACCAGCATATCGTGTGAACCAATGGATAAAGAGTACATCAACATCAACAATCAAAGATGCCGAGGATTCACTAAGAGATTTTACGCGATTTCCGCCTTGGCTATGGTAGAGCTTTCATCCTTCTCAGTCACTCTCTCATGATCTGTGCATAGGCGAAACAAGGTCATCGTTGACTTTCTTACGTGGCTTCGACAGTATAATGAAAACATCAACGATCGAAAGGCAAAAGTCGGCTTTTTCGGTCTTGATCTGTACAGTTTGCAATCGTCGCGTGAAGAAGTGTTGAAATATTTAGGAAACCACGCACCTGGTCAGTTCCTATCTCTCTCGATCAACCGACATAATTCTTCATTCGATATTTTTCTTCGTTTAGATCTTCTGAGATTGGCACGCAAGAATTATCGGTGCTTTGATCGATACACTGATGAGCATGAGTACGGTGTGTGTGCTCGAGCGAATATAACAACCAGTTGTCGAAAAGAAGCAATCAAAGTGTTGACGAAAATGTTAGAACGACATGCTGAGATAGTTGCTAATGAAAAATCCACTGAAACTGAACTTGAAGAAAGTTTCTACGCAATGGAAAACGCGAAAATTGTTCGTGAAGCTGAAAAATACTATCGACATATGCTCGACGGTGGACAAATCGCATGGAATATACGTGATACACATATGTATGATTGTTTAAAAGATCTACTCGAACATCATGGGCCAGGAACAAAAGCGATCATTTGGGTAAGTCGATCTATTGATGAAAGAAAGGTATGATTGACTATTCCGTGTTTCTAGGCACATAATTCTCATATTGGCGATGCTCGTGAAACTGAGAGAAGTCGTTCGGGTAAACTTAATATTGGACAACTAGTCCGCGAACGGTTTGGTATAGAAAAGACTTATAATATTGCATTTACGACATATACCGGTACTGTGACAGCATCGGATAATTGGGACATCGATCCCGACTTTAAGCGTGTACGGTTGGCACTTAATGAAAGTTTTGAATTTCTGTTTCATCAAGCGCTAGTCAAAAGTCCATCATTATCTCAGCATGGCCAATATTTTCTTTTATTTCGTTCAAATAATCCATCAATTGAAATTTCGAAAGAACTCTGTCAAGAACTACGAAAGCAACGATTAGAACGTGCCATCGGTGTGATCTACCGTCCACGAACTGAACGACAATCGCACTACCTCGATGCAAGCATATCTGCCCAATTCGATTGTGTTATTCATATTGAAATCACGCGCGCATTGAGACCTCTAGAAATTCATCCGACATGGGCTGAAGCTGAGAAAGATCATATACCTGATACGTTTCCAATGAATGTCTAATAAAAATGTGTAGTAATAATACTTTGTCCATTCTATTTTTTGTATAATTCTTTTGAAATAAACGAGCAGTGCAGATTATCAAAGGTACGAAATGGTTCCTCTATCGCATCGATCTTTATTTTTGAAAATGTTTGATTCTTTTTCTAATTAAACATCCTAATCGTAGATATTTACACACTATCAACGAGAACCAACAAACTTCGCCATTTCAAATGGATTCTTAGCTGTAAAAAACAAAATTTCTTTTCGACCTTCGTCTTCTCGACCACGATAGTTTTGTATCCAATTTCGATCAAGATAATATCGGTATTGGTTATTAAATTCATCATCGGTATACTTCTGTACTTGAATTGGTACAAATGGTTCAAGTGCTTCGATACCCTAAACGAAAAAGAAAACAAAGTTCGTGATTGGATCTGCGTTCCAACTTTTCAGACGTAGTTTTACTTCTGTACGCAATAGTGATTTCACTGTCGTTGGTCCATCGTACATGAGAACACCTGGTAGACGATGTTCAGTACGAAAATGTGGATGATGGACGAGCCAATTGTCTTTTTCGCGAACTTTTGGTATGAGTATACCTTTCGGCCCAATTGTCACAACGATAAAAGCATTATTCCAATCTGGTAGCAATAATTCCTGTAATGCTTTCACCATCGTTACTTCATTCGGTTTAACCTTAGAAAAAAAAGGAATGAATATAATGTATTGAATCGAAATAGAACTCCTACGGTTGATCGGTCAGGTTTAACAATCCATGATGGTCCATAGTAACTGTTGATAGTATCAAATGTAACTAAAGTTTGAATACTGACAAGAAGAGATAGATATTGCATTGATTTAGAAAGCTCTCTCTCAAGTAGAATTTACTTTTTTTCCTTCACTTGGGTTTTTACTTCTTTGACAATTGCACCAACACATTCCGAAGCATATTTTATTCGATCAGTCGCCTAAATAATCTCGATGATCGAAATCAATCAATCAACAACTGTCGAACTTACATAGGCAATGAGATCGAGAAGATGTGTTCCAGCTGGTGTTGATTCTCGAGCGCTCCACGTATAGGTGAATTTCGTTCGAAACTAAAGACGAACAGTTCAAAGCATTGAAATTTCTTAGACATTTCTTACATCTGTTTCTTTTAATATCTCTTCATTATTAATTGCAAATGTTTTAAGCCAGGCACTTGCTGCTGCGGGTGTATCCCACATTTGTTCATTGTTTGGTGACGGTGTCGCATCCAGTGCTAATTTTAGAACTTCACCAGCTAAAGTCAATATTAAGATCATGTTTATCGAAAGAGACAACAATAAAAGAATGCAATTACCGGTTGGCGTGTTGACAAGTAACATTCGCTTTCGAAATCCATAATGTAACACATGAAAAAGA
Organism: Adineta ricciae; assembly: GCA_905250025.1. Lineage (NCBI taxonomy): Eukaryota > Metazoa > Rotifera > Eurotatoria > Adinetida > Adinetidae > Adineta > Adineta ricciae. Next base: position 666,903 of record CAJNOJ010000010.1, on the reverse strand, counting down.
CACAAACTCATGCCTACACCGCTTTCAGATGGAACTAGAGGAAATCTTTGCGTAGAATTGGAATGATTGGATAGAAGAAGAAACTCACAAAGGACGACTTTTAACGGCGGTAGATTCCAATTGATTTGTTTCATTAATTTAATAACATCGAGTGAGGGTTGTCGAATCATAACGGATGTCTCATTGAATGCTTCACACTAAATAAATCAATCTAATAGAACAGATAAATGCTCTTAAGCCTGATTTTACTTCTTCTCGAAATTGTAATGGAAGTGCTTTACCAAATGGACTAATCTTCTTCAAATCATTCGGATCAACTGTATAAAACAATCCGATGTCTTTCTCCGTATGCAACAACTAAAAACATTCGCATGAGAAAAAGATTGTCGCGTCTCTTCTCATACCGGATCATTGATCGCCGTTCGGAACGGTTGTTCAGCTGTTGATGGTGATGAATCTCGCGCTACCGAATGCACATCAGTCGTCCGAGTAGCTGAATTCGCATAGAATCGATACAAGGATCGATATGTACCCCGAGCACGTATCAAACAAGATGTTATCAATGTCATTCGATCTGTTAACAAAATATCCTCGACGTTTCAAATTCGAGTTTCTAGCAAATAAATCAATGGAATAATTTCTAACCAATCCGCGCTAACTATGATTTGATTGGTTCACACCGATCACGTTACATTGCCTTGTTTTTCCTTCATGCTTTCAATGTCTCTCGCAGCGCGATGATGTTTTGCGTCTTTTTTTTCAAAATAAAACCAATCTTTTCTACATTAGATTAATCATGGATTCGGATACGAAGGAATCTGTGCAAGCTGATCCATCAGTTTTAAGCAAATCGATTTTTTTATTACAACGCTTGCTTAACGACATATGGACGAGTCCAATAAATCTAGTTTTAACCGTGTTAATAGTATGTTTACTCGTAAAATTACTATTAGTCAAACGTAAACCAGCAAGCGATTCTAGTAAAAAACGTGTGCTAGCACAATTGCCCAAAATGCCCAAGATAGATCTAACAGTACAACAATTACGTGGTTATAATGGAATCGAATCGAACGGACGAATTCTTACTGCAATCTACGGGGATATATTTGATGTTAGCCAACGCAGCGATTTGTACGGATTAGGTAATTTTGTCTGCTGTTCTTCTTTTTTCAAAGGTTATTCGGTCTTTGAGGAGACGAAACCTTGATGTCAAGGATAGAACGAATCACATGCGACATACTTTCCTTTAGGAGTAACTGAGAGCGAATGTTTATATTTGACGTAGATTGTATTTTATTTGCTTCGTTGCAGGAGGATCATATTCGTTGTTTGCTGGCCGTGATGCAACGCGTGCATTGTCGAAGATGCAATTAGATCCGTCGTTGTTTTCGAATGAATACGATGATCTGTTAGATTTAACTGATAAAGAACGAGCAACTGCACGAAGTTGGCACGAAGATTTTCGAGGTAGAACTATTCTTTGCGGACGAATTATGGTAATCTTGTTTCGAATTTGTTAGAAAAATACGATGTTGTTGGTCGTTTACTAAAACCAGGAGAAAAACCAAATGTTTATCCATCCGAAGAAACAGTTGTTGATGGTGGTGGTTACAATTTAAACAATAAGAAGAGAGAATAAACACAGAAAGCAATCTTTTTATTATATATACATATATGTTAACGCAATCAACGAAAATATTTTTGATTATCTCAAGAGCAATGCATTATTGGAAAAAAAATCTCGTTTTAGCAAGACAGATTGATTTTTCTTTTCGTATGCTTATCACAGATGAGTGTTTCTGAATATGACCACAGAGTTTTATCTTTATTCAAACATATAATCACATTCTATTTGTTTTAACTATTTAATAAGCACGTTTTGCTTTTCGAAATTAAAAACAGTAAAACATGTTTCTCTTGATTTGGTTTCTTTTCAAATATTTGGCCATTACTGATAGTTGTATTTTCTTTAAGATAGAACTTGTCTTTCAATCAATGCATAAATCCGAGGTATTATTTTAGTAAAATAGCGTTCTGACATCAATGTTTTCTTTAGCTAGACATCATCATCGATTGCGAATACAAGAGACAAATTATTTGATCAAATCGATGAAAACGAGCGATGTGATATCATCATCTCCAATCTTTTGTTCGACGATTTGTTTGCATCGAACGAAGAACCTTTAGTAACTCATGTATGTATCTGAATAGATATGGAGAAATCAGTTTTTAATTGTGTATATTTTAGCTTGATTCTGTTTCAGTACAATCATCGAGAGTAGCTCATGAACGAACGAGATCATCGGCGAGTGAACGACGGCATGGTCGCGGATTGGGGTCCACAATTAGTTCACGAAATCCGAAAAGGTCACTTGAATATTCCTCGTAGCACATCAACCAGTTAGTTTTTATTTGAATAGGAATCGAAATAACAGTTTAGGAGAGTATCCGTTACATCTCGCGTGCCAGAATGGACAAATTGAAGTGGTAGGGAAATTATTACAAGAATTCTCACCGGTTACACTCGAACATGATATGAATCGATGGACGCCATTGCATCATGCTGCTTGGTACGTAACAAACGATTGTGTTCATCCATGTCTCCTGAATTTCTTTCGTATAGGCATGGTCATCATCGAATTGTGGAATTATTACTTCGTTCGAAACGGTTCTCTATCAATGCAGTCGATAATTCTCATATGAGTCCATTGCATTTAGCTGCACTAGCTGGTCGTGCTGAAGTGATTCGTATTCTACTCGATTGTCCAGATATCAATGTGGTACGTCTCTGATGATGACAAAAACATGCCGAACTTTTTAGTGTTTCATCATTTCTCTTAGCATGCCAAAAATAAAGATGGTAAAACAGCATTTGATTTTTGTCAACAAAATCCAAATCGTGATTGGCAATTATGTACCGAGTTGATCCACAAATTTCTCCAAAAACCCGTAGGAGAATTTGAATCGTTCGTTCATTCATTTCCTTTCATCATTTTTCAAATACTTTCAGTTAGAAAAGATCAAAATCTGTCTAGCTGATGGCAGTACCGTCGAACTTGAACTTGTCTCTGGTCCAGCTGAAACGAATGTTCGTCAGTTGCATTCACAAATGATGACACGTTTACGCTTACCCAACGAAGTATCCCATGTATTTGGCATATGGATCTGTTCGAAAAGTGTCCGAATTCAACTAAATCCTGATCATAAGCCAGTTCAGTTTCTATTAAATTGGAAACGTTACGCCAGTGAATTAACTACGATTCCATCGGAATCTCCTCTTCGAAATCCTTCCGCAGCTTCTCCGACGTTGAATACCAATTCCGAAGATGCACAACTCTGGTGGTCACGTGATACATTACTTAAAATCGAATTTGAACAACGTCTTCGCATTCCTCATGTCATACATTTGTTATTTCTTGAAGCCTATCAAAACTATCTTCTCGCGTATTATCCGTGTACCGATGAAGACGCTATTGAATTCGCTGTTTTAATGATGGGCATCAATGAAAAACAGTTAGATGACAAATTATGGGAAAATTTCTTCAGTAACGATCCAAATAATCTCGCATTATTGATTCCTGCGGAAAAGTTAAAACGTGGGGGAATACCGTACTGGCGTCGGACGATTCTCAAACGATATAAGGAAGTATTCATTGATGATCACGTCATGCGCAATCGACCTCAATTGATACTTTATCTCAAAATGCAATTTCTTAATCTCGCGCAGAACTTAACCAGTTATGGATCGTCATTTTTCACAGGTAAAGTTTGTTTCGGAATCGATGTGAGTTACGAAATGAGCGGTTCTCTAGGTGAACACGAACATCGTGGTCGTCGAACAAGCGTGTACATTTGTGTCAATGATGTCGGTGTACATTTAATTAATCGTCTAACCAAATTACAAGAATTCTCATTTTCCTATCAACAAATGACATTTACGATCGAAACGGAAGCTCAATCAACATTAGAAATCAACGTGAAAGACAACAAAAACGTCGGTCACATACGATCGATTAGTTCAGGTTCATCGTCGAATAATAAGCACACGAAAAACTCGATTTTTTCCTTCTCATCATCGAGTAAACAATCGCACAAAATGGACCGTTCATCATCGACAATTTTATCCTCTATGTTAACGAATTCGTTGAGTAATAATTCCGAACATCAACAAAAAAACCACAATCGACACATTTTATATACCAAACAAAACTTTCTAATCTACCATTTGATGAGTAATTTCGCCCAAGAACAAGGATCTTTCATATAAAAATCAACAGCTGACTTTTCACTTTTCTAAATAAATATTTATCTTTTTTTCTCTTCTGGTTTGTTTTTCTGTTTTGTGAATATGTAAATGATGTCATACAGGTGATATGATAGTTATTGTATTGCATGTTTTTCTTTTTCTATAGACCATTGTAACTGTGATGAACGGACATACAAGTATAAACACTACAAATTCCGTGTATGTGAATATCTCGTTGATTGCTTTTGCTATTGCTACGAAATTGATTTTGCAAACAAAGACTTTTCTTATTTCGATTGTTTTAGATCTGATACATTGAACCAAGTCAATGGAGAATTGAGAAATCTTTATCAAGCGTAGGTTTACCATTCATTGATCGAATTTGTTTTGTATATTGATGACTTAGACAAACATCAAATACGTCTACAAATGTGTCTTTAAATGTTTTATCGAATTCCACGTCGGGTATTAACAAAAAGCGAATGTTTCAAGTACGTCGAACATTTTTACTAATTGTCACATTCGATGTGATATTTATGGTACTTTTGTGGATTATTTACAATCAAGTAAGTGAATATTTGATGAAGTTCGGATTGGAAACGTTCGAAAACATGTTTAGATCAAAAACATAACTATTGACGAAGCTTTCATCAATGATGTAATTAAATATTCAATTAAAACATCTCTGTTTGATGTTGTGGTAATGCCGTCAATAGATAATCATGATTTCGTTTGAATAAATCCGTATTTTGTCATAGGGCTTATCGGGTCTACGATTTATTTTGTTAATGATTTCCTACGCAATACTCAAATGGTCACACTGGATTTTTGTAGCTGTAAGTAAGTAGGCGTATCACGCGACAAGAATAACTCGGGATGCGATTGATGACGAGATTTTCACGTGGAAAACATTACTGAACTTATTTTGATTTCAATTTAGTTTACAACATTGGGTTCTACTGGATTTATCATTGCCAAGACGTGTGTATTTACTGTAAGTGAATATGATGAGGGTGCAGCCAGTTGTGAGCATATTTGAATGAAAATAGATTTCAAAAACAGACAAAGGATTCACGGATTATGGCATTTTGATAGTTTCATTCATTTTGGCATGGGTCGAAATCTGGTTTTTCGAGTAAGACCTCATACAATTTAATGGGCAGAGATCTTCAAAAATTCTTTTTAGCTATCGAGTTATTCCACATGAACGTCGTCTACGCCAAGCATGTATGTTCACTGAATATAAATCGACGCATTTCTTATTCATACTCTTTAGTAAGCAACGGTGATAGACGACCATTATTAGGCTCCAATACGAGTCGTTCCACATCTCCAGTTGCTGTATCTCCTAACTATCATTCCATTATAAATTCCAATGAGCCACGACAATCATTCTATTCCCCTGTTCCATCCAATGACGGTAAATTCATCGTATGTGACTTTTCTTTGACAATGGCTGCTTTTAGGCAGTGAAGATGAAGATACTAGTCGTGAAGTTCGAAGAACTCTTCGTGCAGATTCGAGTATATCTCAGTCAATGTTAGCTACACCGGCCTCGGTCATTGAACTGGACGACGATGAAGGTTATGGGCAACAAGCGGATGAGATTATTGCCAGAGTTTGGCAAATGTTTCAAGATAAGGATGCATGGACACCTGAATCCAAAGGTAGTAGTGGACTTGATGTGATCGTGGCTAAAACCTATCCAAAATGGGGCAAAGTTTTTCGATTAACGGTAATAACTACGAACATGTTTCGGAAAAATATTGAATGAGATCGAACCTTTTAGAGTACTCTGAATGCGTCTCGCGAGGAACTTGTTGAAATGCTATTCGATAGACAAGAAGATATGTCCAAATGGAATCCAACTGTAAATGACTGTAGAGTACGTTCCGAGTTCTTGGTGTTCAACAAAAACTAGATTTTGCTTTCTTCTCGATAGATATTAGAAGTTATCAATCCTGATTTGTATATATCGTATGTAAAAGCCATAAATTCGACATTTCCTTGTAACAACTCGTTCGTGTGTTTAAAGTTATCAGCTGATCAATGAACAAGCGCAAGGTATTATTGCCAAACGAGATTTTGTCAATGTGTCCACTCGTCGATATATCGATGGCATCGCGATATTAGCAGGACAATCTTGTGATTATCCTAAAATGCCTCCAAAAGACAAGTAAACATTTCTCAAAAGCACGTTTAGACTTATTCACTCTTGTTTTTTTTTTCTTATAGTTGTGTTCGGTAAGTGCACGATGAATAAAATCTGCTTAACTTCTCAATCGTACATCTTAGGGGAGAGAATGGTCCGACAGCTTATATCGTGGAAAAAATCGATGACACAACTTGCAGATTTACATGGCTATTGAATGTGGATTTAAAAGTAACATCGATCGACTACTGCTCATTCGAGAACGATCACTATTTTTCATTTTGATTAGGGTTGGCTTCCACAGTATCTTATTAACAGTTCTCTTGCTAGTGCTCAATTAACATTAGTCGAATCTATTCGTAACTATCTATCAAAATCAGTTGACATAACATCCTCATGCTCTTCATCAACCGGTGATATAACAACGTAAAAGATTTACGCGTCCAAGTAGTGTTTTTCCACATAGATTTCTATTGAATATTCTTATTTTTATAAAATTTTCTCTGAATGATGTTGTTGTTATTGTCTTCGACTGTACTATTATTAAAATTAAACAGATTCGATTGTAGCCTGACACAAAAGAAAGCCTTTTTCTTTCTCACGGTGATTCGCGCGATCCTCTGCATGACTTGAAAAGATCGTTAACTTGTGTATCACAACGTATCAAGTATTCTGTTGTATTTCTTCAATTTGAAAAAGGAGGTAGAGCTCTTTCGAGCGATGTGCAAATGCATTTATTCGTGAATGACACGAAAGATTGATCGGAGAAAAATGAATTTATACAGTTGGTTATTAACATTGTTCGATTCTGATATCCATTTCTAGCGATACTGCCCGATTTCCACTATTACATGGAGCTATTTGATTAGCAGTACCGGTTACATTCATTTTACACCAGTATTTCATATGGACACCAACGACAACATGAAAGACTTGTTTGCGAAATCGTGACGATGCACAACAGTAGATATAAAATCCAATCTAACGAGAAAATGCATATCGAATCCATGAATATTTCAGACTACATTCACTTACTGCATATGCTGCGTAATTTAAATTAGTCGTAGTTGTGATAATGAACGTATAGACAGAAATATCAGCAGCATCTGTTATTAATATATATGGCTTATACGCATAATAGATAAAGAATGGTGAAGATAGTAGAACATCGATGACTGTTTCGAATAGAACCTGAAAGAAAATCACACTGTTAGTAAGAAATTTCAACAAACTAGCTGTTACCATTGATGTGATTTGTTTATCTCGTTCCAAACGAATGATTGTGCTTTGACGATTTCTTAATCTTCGTACGTTAATGAACGCTAAAAGGCCAAACACGGTCCGAATTGTTAACTGAATAAACCCAAGTAAAAATGTAATGTGGAATCGAGAAAAATAAATATTATAATCCATATTAATGATCAAACATTGCCATTGATTCTCGACCAAAAACACACTTCTGTCATAGTAGACAATCACTGGAATATTTATCAAACACCAAAACACGAAGATCAGCACAACAAATCGGCAAGCAAGAGTTCGTCGACTGAAATGTCGCCACCGGAGTGTCAACGTAGCATATTGATCAATCGTTGCTAAACACATACAAGACAATGCCATAAGAGGAGCGATCACCGCGACGTATTGACGCAGTTTACATGTAAATGATGAAGTACGTGTTAAATCAATATTATATCCAGTTATGAGAATTCTGGATAGCAAACTAGCTGCAAGATGAATCAGATTTGCGCACGATGCTGATGTCAAATAAAACGCACAGGATGTTTCTCGAAATGTTTTCAATGTTAAAAATGTAATGATGTTCAGTAAGTTACCAATGAAACCAGTGATTAATATAACGAAACCGAAATCTATGGCGATAGATTCAGTAACGTACCTTAGATAATCGCTTGTATTTCTTGACATAGTTAATATTGCTTTTAAAGTAATAATCTTTAGCTCTCAAGATTTTGTAATTTTTATTTATATGCTTTTATTAATCCTGCTTGTAAACTATTTGAAAAATAACATAATTAATCTATAGTTCGCAATTTGTTGGCTGCAGAAAAACCATTAATATAGAAGATATGATGAAGAGTCTGGTACAAATAATTATATACTTACATTATCTTCTCTCTTATGAATTTTAATTCATGATCTGCTGAAGAGACATCCAGTTAGTTTATATACGTCAAAAAATTAACAGGAACATTAGATTGTTCGTATATGAAGATATAATTATCTCTTTTTATTTATCAAAAAACCTGTATCAATGTAAGAAAGCATAGAACATCTATTGAAATATTTATTAGATGATTTATCTCAAATGCGTATTTTCTGTTAGAAATCTGTTATGGCCACCATCTTTTCTATAATCCGTAATCAGTTAAGTGTGCTTATCTAAGCGTGAAATCACCGTCTCGAAGATTATTGTACACTCGAAAATATGGATAAACGAAATGAGTTACTTATCTATGCATAAGTTATAGAAACGAAAGTTGTACCACACGATCTTTCCTATATTTAAATATTTATGTTTCATAAAACTTATCAGATATTCTCATTCTTCATGGGCATAATCACACAATGGATTATATTCATATGAAAATCATCTTCTTAAAAGAGAGAACTAATATGAATGAAGTATTCATGCATTCATTTTCTTCCGTTCAAGAAACTGCCGACGGTGAATAATGTCAAAAGTCAAGAGTAATTTTGAGTCTAGTACTATTCACCTTTCCATTATTTTAGCATTTTTTCGAGATATATTTCGATATAGGATATGTGAATATAAGAAAAAAGTCGTGGTATAAGGATAAAATGAGAATATGTATTCGGGAAATCGAAGGGTGAAAGTAAAGACATATTCGTTCATTGCAGTTCGTCGATCCGTGCGGATTCTGGAACAATTTGGTTATTGCGAGTTTGATTCCCTTTCTCACGCCAATATCTCAAATGCATTTGCACTAAAACATAAGCTAACTGCTTTCGAAATCTTGATGAAACACAATAATAAATATAAAAAGCCACCTAAATATACAAACATAATCTTGAAAGTTGTTTTCTCTCTCATCATCATACCGCGAAATTACCATAAAACACCACTCTAGTCAAAGCAATTATAAACTGATTCACAGCACTGCTAACACTATCATTGAATGTCACACTACCCGAGTACCAATGATTGTAGATGCTATATGGTAACGTCAGCACGACATCCACAGCTACTTCTACCAACACCTAAAACAACAATCAATCGTTACTACAACGGTTTATGTCTCAAAAAAAAAGATACCATTGTTGTTAGCTGTTTGTCTCTTTCCAATCGAACGACTGGTACTTCCCGCTTGCTTAGACGTTGAACTGTGACGAAAGCAAGAATACCAAAGGATACACGAATGATCAATGGTAGGACACCGAGCAGAACAGGAAACAAGAAACGGGAGTAGTATATTGAGAATCCGGTATTGAGTAAGCCACACGTTGTTTGACCAGTGCCTTCTATTGAAATGACATCTGAATAGATGAAGAGTGTAATTCCATGCAAAATCCAGACAACAAAAATAGCGATGATGAATCGACTAGCTGCTTTGACTGTACATAAATGACGCCATGGATGAGTGAGTGAAAGATACTGATCGATTGCTGCCAAGCACATGCAGCTGAAAGCCATCAGCATAGTGGTAATGAGAGTGAATTGTCGTGCTTTGCAAATAAACGATGACGTCTTGGTGGGATCAATGTTGTAGCCAGTGATGAGTATTCGAGAAAGTAGACCAACAACGAGCTGAAAGATGTTGACAAACGATGCGCTCGTCATGTAGAAAGCAGCCGAAGTCTGTCGAAATGTTTTGAGCGAAGTAAAGACAATGATGTTGAGAATATTGCCAATCATGCCAGCAAGAAAAATGAAGAATCCGCCACCGATATTGCTGTAACTGGTAGCATGATTGAACGTGGAAATGATAGTAGCGGACATGTTTATAAAAAGAAAAATGAGTGAAATCACAGATGTGTGCAGCTCTAGTATTTTGTAATACTAACCGTGATTCTCAGAACGTATATTTGATATTTAGTTATTATCCCTGCCAGCTAGCCTTGAGTTTTTTTCATTAGGCTTCGGTGTACAGCTAGGTTGAAATATCCAATGTAGTATAAGCAGTATGGAATAGAGAAACTAACGCGTCTCACCTTTCTAATAAAAAAGAAAGGCTATAAAATAACTTTGTCAATTGAATCGTCGTGTCACTGTAATTCTGAATAGTAAAAACATCATATATTATATTAGATGAATCGTGTGTTGAGATTCAGACTTTTTTTGAAATTGAATTGATTAACATCAAGAACTGAGAAAAACAATGTGGAAAAATAACAGTGTTATTCTTTTGAACGGCATTGAATATCATTAAGAATAAAAACTTTTTCTATCTCTTTTCGTTTCACATAATCGTTTGTGAAACCGATTTATGTCCAGTTCTCGAATTACAAGATCGATGAGTTCATAGAGAAGGATATATACTTTCACACGTCGTTCTACATATAAGACATCATTTGAGAATATTTAAATATGTGACATTACAGCGCTAGTGGCGCTTAATATAATATGACTCGTAGAAAACGCGTATTTCAATGGAGGCGCTGGCTCATTTCATCAATCGAACAGGTAGAATGTGTTGACAGTCAATATAACTTGTTTTTCTTCCTAAATCAACATTGATTTGTCAAAAAATTCAACAATATCCTATCATAAATTTGTCATTCAAATACAGCTTGAGATTTTATCTTCTCTTAACGTTTACTTCGCTGTTTTTCTTCCGTCGCATATGATTATTTATCTTTATTAAGTAAATCAAGTAAACAGAATGTATTTGAACATCCTCATCCTGAGGGGGTCGCGGTTATATTCATATCTGTACTTTTCGCGTATTCAATGTCAAAATAAATAATCTATGAAGTGAACAATTGTAGAACTTTTCCAACTTTGAATAATCTAAAATGACTTCATCAACAACAGCAACACGGCCTGTCCGCAAGGGCGCTGAACGCAAATCGAAATCGGCCCGTGCAGGTACGACGTTTTGACGAGCGTCAGCTTTCTCAAGGATTCTCTATACTTATTCTAGGTGTACTGTTTTCCGTTCCGCGTTTCCATCGATACATTAAAAAATCGACACCTAAAAGTCGTGTAACGATGGCATCTGCAGTTTACACTGCTGCTGTGGTTTGTAGAATAAACACTTGTTCGACTATACTCTCGATTAATTGAACATTTTTACGAACTAAAGATTGAATATTTGACTGCTGAAGTACTTGAACTTTCTGGTAATGCAGCTAAAGATCACAAAAAACAACGTATTAATGCACGTCACATCTTTTTGGCCATTAGCATTGACGAAGAGCTTAAGAAGGTACGGGCATATTCTCTATTCAGAATAGAACGTTTTAGTCATTTGCATTTTAATTAGCTTTTGAACGGTGTAACAATTCCTCAAGGTAATTGAAAGTTCAAAAAATGACAAAAATTTTATATATGCCCTTTTTGCATGAATCTAGGTGGTGTACTACCTCATATCAATTCATTTTTATTCAAAAGTAAATCGGCCATTGATGATAGTAGTACCAAAGCTCAAAAGGTAAAAAACTAACTTTGATATTTTTTGAAAGCTCTATCTAAACGTCTTCAGTCGACTTCATCCCTTTCGAAAACTGGCTCAGTTGCTCGTGCACCCTCAACTCTGGTTAGCAGGACGTCATCGACAGGCGCTGGAGGTAATAAACCGAGTTTATCATCATCTACAAGCTTGAAGAAGGCAGCTTCTACAGTGACTGGAAATACCGCAAGTTCAGCATAGGATCTGAACATGAAACAAATATTTTGATTCAAACATTTAGTTTTATACCTGAGGAGATCTCTAGATTTTGTCCGTCATGATGTTCATGTGCTTCTTTCTTGTGATTAAGCCTTCATAGATACTAGTATTACATACATTTTCTTACGACAAAGAAAACGAGTTTTACTATTTTACATTAGTTTCAATGTTTCGTGAAATTTTGGTGAACTGTTTTAGTTTAATTATATGATTATCAATATTTTATTCAAATTAATCTGTTAGTATTGATTTGTTTATTGTAACTGCTTTTTGTTCATAACAATCGCTTGTTCTATTCGTTTTATTTGTCTTTCGATGTAGAAATCAAAATAAAATGCCACAGTATAAAAGAAAATTCTCTATTCAATGAACTTATCACATCGTATGTTCTACAGTACAGTCGGTAGAAATCTATTGTAACTTGGCGCGTTTCTTCTTTGACTTAATTCGATTATGACAATTGCACATACTGCAGTTGAACTAGCACAAATCAGAAAACTTTTATATGCAGTACGCACGTCAAATTATGATCAAGTCTATCGAATTTGTCAGAAAGGCGTTCACGGCATTGTTAACTTTAACCATCCAACTGATGGTAGTGAAATATATTTGAGAAGAATGTCATAACAAATGTTAACTATAGGTGAAACGTTGTTGTTAGTCGCTGTGCAGAAAAACGATGAAAGTATGATACAATTTCTTCTGCATCTCGGTGCGCACCCAGACAGAACTGATTTCAAGCGTAGAACACCGTTAATGCATGCAGTCGAACGTGGTCATATCGAAGCTGTTGGAACATTATTGAATGCAAATGCCAAGACGAATATTCGAGATCTTGAAGGGCAAGGTATCATAATGAGTAATATTGTCATCTTTGATGTTCATGAACTGATGCAGATGTTCTGTTTTACTGTCTGTCTGATGGTACATATCGACAACAGGAGTGTTTTTCGATGATTATGTCCAAGTGTACACCAGGTGTGAATGGCATAACTGAAATAGGAAAACCTTTGTTAGTTGCTGCATGTGAAAAAGGAGCCACTGCAGAGAAAATCTGTCTGACGTTGATCGAACGCGGTGCTGATATCAATGCTATTGACAAAGTACTTCGAACTTTGAACCTGTTATTCTACCACTGCCGGTACGTATCTGTTTAGACCACGGGTCAAACTGCTTTGCATGCTGCATGTGCATCTGGTTTGATCAAAGTCGTGCGTGAACTCTTACAGAGAAAAGCAAATGTTAATGCTCGTGATATTCAACAGCAAACGCCTGCTCATGTAGCTGTAACATCAAAAACATTTGATGTATGTTTATTCGACTAGAGAAAATTCATCGCTTCTATGTAATCTTCTATTTTAATCAGTTGCTACCCATTCTCTCAGCGTACAATGCACGTTTCGATCTTGCAGATCAATCATTGAATACGCCAGTTCATCTTGCTGCTATGCTAAACCAAGGCAAAGCAATTAAATTTATGGTTCAACGAGGTGGGACAACTCGAACGAAGAATATCAACAATCAATTACCAATGAAACTCGCGAAGTTACATAAGAGTAAAGACGCAAAGAAAAACATTCGTCTAGTAGAAAAGAAACATTATAATCGAAGAATATTTTCTACCAAGTCAAATGCTGATCGCGATTATAAGCTTCAGTTTTATGACTGGTTACAAGAACGATCCGATCGTCTTCTCCGTCGATTCCAACAAATTGAAAACTCGACGACACATCGTATTACATCTACTGATTTCAAACAGATCATTGCCGAAGAAGGCTTCACGCAAATCACTTCAGATGATCTCAACGATTTGATTGTCCTTCATGAAACCAATCCAAATGAGATTGATTACCAAACATTCATATCTGGAAAGCTATTTATCGAAAAGTCATTTCTGATGCGAGTATTTGCCGATAGAAATAAGAAAAAGAAGAAGAAGAAGAAGAAGAAAACGAAGAAACAAGTACCTATTCCAATTGCAATACGTGACGAGGGACCGCGAACAGCAAAAGGCAAACCACCATTGGTTTATGTAAAAAAACATCAGTTTATTACCGATCAGAACCGGTTTAGTCGGGATCAAATACCTACACATATGATCAACGATGATTCAGTTCATTACATCGACAAAATTGATCCTCAATTTGTGCATATCAGTAATGCAGGTAAATGAAACTTATTATTGTCATACTAAAACAATCTATTTTGTACCATGTCAGTCTATCGAGGTGATTTACATACGCTTATTGACGCATTCAAATCAGGTAATCAATAGCGCTGATTTCTCTGGATTTTCAAAGATGTTTTCTCCAGGAGTATCAGTTAACATTCGAGATAAATTCTACAAAACACCTTTGATGATCGCTGCAGCCAATGGTGATTTAGAAACAACAAAATTTCTTCTCGAAAATGGGTAAGAACCGAAAGTCTTCTCATGATCGATTCTTGTTTTCTTCTGCATCCCTAGCGCTAATGTTCACCTCGAAGATCAATTCAAATGGACAGCACTTCATCATGCCGCTCATTCAGCTCAACTAGGTGTTGTACGAGCACTGGTAGATGCTGGTGCGATGATTAATCATGAGTCTATCACGTTAGCAACACCATTGAGTCGTGCGATAGAAAGTTCAGCATTCAATGTCGTTGATTATCTTCTCCAAAAACGAGCGAATGTTCGACATGAAAATCTGACACGTACGTGTTATGAGATAGTATCTTGTAGTATACCGTCAAGAAATGATATATATATAGAGCGAAATTTACTTGATTTGGCCACAGATTTTGCTTCACCGCAGGTGTTTGATCTCGTACGAACAGCGTACGAGAGGAAAGGGAAGCAACAATCGAAATCTCGTCGAAGACCAAATAAAAATACAAAGAAAGTCAAGGAAGCAGAACCGGTATACCAGTCCTACTAAAAGACAAACAAAAATAGAATCTCTCCTTTATAGCTATCGACTACAATCAAACCAGTTAAACTCGAAGCACCCTTACCTGTGCAAGGCTGCTTACTTTCTGACGAAAAGCGTCTCTTGTCTTCAAACAATCTATTTCCATCCATTACTTATCACCCATTGACGAACTGGACTGATCAGCCCACGACGAGTGAATTATTGGATAAGAAATTCAACTTACGACAACAGTTTACCTCGAACATCGATTTTCCGAATTATAAACAAGCGTTATTAGCGAACGCAGAAGCAAAGTTAGAACGTTTAAATAAACTAAAAACTTAACTGTCGTTATACTGACGAACTCTCCGTTCTCGTTTTTCTGCGACCATCTCTAATGATTTATTCAGGCGAATTTTGACACTTGTTGATGAACTATAAACCATGTGCTTGCCAATAGACAGAAACGTTGCGACATCTATAATTAGAAATTCTTCTATTGGCTCTGTGTCAACTTAATCTGAAATATGCGAATAGTAATAGATAAAACAAAGAATTTGTTTTCGTAAAATTTACTTTCATTTTTTCACAATACGTGTACCGAAAAGTTGAAATCTAAGCAATCTTCATCTATTTTCCTGTCCGAGAACAATTTCCTTCATGTCTACACCAATTCTCAATCCCAATTCGTCATCGACAACGAAGACAAACGTCAATTCCGTACCAACATCATCATTGTCTCAATATCAAGTGGAGCTCGGCAAAGTTCTATGCAAACATGATCCAACTGCTATTCGTATGTATGATTTTATCAACTACGTTAAAGTCTTTCGTTATAATACGCATGAATTCCGTTGGGAAAATCATTCGACTATTGAAGGAAATTTGTTTCTCTACAAAAGAAAACAACTTATCAACAATCAAATGTTTCAAGTTTTCGCATTTGCTATTATTCAAGGAGATCGAGATCTAATTCAACCCATATCGTTAGATATGACTGAACAGGCAGATAAACAATGCATATTCTACGAAGTTAAGAAACATGACGAATCCTTAGTATTTAGTTTGCATTTTTCGAGCGAATCTGAATGCCTCCGAATACATAAATTTATCCAAAAACTATTACAATCAATGAGAGAGCAACAGAATCATTTGACTAATCCCGGTGAACTTCAACACATACTTGTAAAAGAACAGTCAATAGCCAGAAATGAAGATCCATCGCAGTTGATCATTAATGTAAGATTTTATATTCTGCGAAATTAATCTATACTAAATTAATTGTTATTTAGAGACCAAATTCGGTTGTACCCCAAGTAGGATCCTCTCGACAAACAGCGATGCATATCTCTGGAAGACAATCGACACCATTAACGAACAGTAATGATCCGACTTCATCATTGAAACGTTTATTAAATATTCCAAATGCAAATATTTCCGATAACGAAACGAATCTTCCGTCAAGTCAAAACTCCATCAATCTTATTCCACCGTCTGCTTTCGCGGTATTTCCATCATCAACTGGTGCTGACTACAGTGATAATCAATTCGTTGCACAAACGAATCCGGCTAATGTATTAAATCGTGAACATTTTCGAAATGTTCTTCTTCATCTCGTTAGAACCGATGAGCAGTTTGTTGACATCATTCATCAAGCATGTCTCAGTTATTCAACACAATGAAAATTTTTTCTTGTTGCCGTTGTTTACATTTTGATATTTTAATAAAGAAAATATTTCTTTCTTTCAGAATAAAATTGAAAAACAAATATTTTTTTTGTTAATTTAGATGTCGTCGCCCGCGAAAACATTTCGTTCGCCGACATTATCAAATACACCAACATCGTCAGCAACGTCAGCTGCTGATGTTCAAGATGATTTTCAAGCTTTTCAAAAACGTCCAGTGATACGTGATTTTCGCTTAACTGCAGAATTATTTGCATCCAATGGTGACATTATATTGATATGTGGAAGAGGAAATCAAGAGAAACAAGGAATGTTGTTAGTATCATATGAGATTGCGTCGACAACCGCATCAGTAACACCATCCGTACGTCTGCTCAAAGTAATCCGGTTAACGAAGAGAGTCATCACCCAACTAGAAACCGTTCCAATATTGAAAATCGCTCTGTTATTAGGTGATGGAGTCGTCAGTGTACTTGATATAGATTCACTTGGAGAAATTGCAGCGGTATCAACAAATAATATCACACTGTTTTCAACTTGGTAAGAATTCGAAATGGTTGTGTTTGAGAATGTATCTTGGATTTTTCTTAGGTATGATGTTGAGTCTCATTCATCGTCGGACGGTGCAACATCTACCCCTTCTGAACTTCGCATATGTGTTGCAACAAAACGCCGTTCAGTTGTTTTTCACCGCTGGATTCGTTCGCAACGACGTGTGGAAGAAAATAAAGATGCACGTGGTAGTTTCGAACTTCTTGACTATCCACGTGCGCTGGCACTGTCACGTGACAGAATTTGTACTGCTTACAGGCGATCCTATGTAATCATGAGTTTAACAACGGGAACGATCGTTAATGAAGTGCCTTTCACAATGTCACAGGATCCTATTATAAATTGTCTTCAAGATCGAACACAATGGTGCATACAAGTCGACTCCAATACTGTATTTTTAAATTCGGATTTTGAACCCTTATATAACACTGGTGTCACATGGAAAGAAGTTCCGTCTGCTGTTGTTCAAGCAAAACCGTATGTTCTCGCATTAACGAGTCAGTCGATCGATGTTTGTACATTCAATGGTACAGAATCCGTACCTGTCCAACAGATCTCGCATAAAAACACTACCACCGCAGGAAAATGTCGTCTGTGGATGGATGCCCGCACCGAACGAATTTATGCGGCAACGCCAACCGACGTTGTGCTTCTTGAACCCATTCCTGTTCGTATTCAATTACAGAACTATACAGGCATGTATAGATATGATTTAGCATTAATTCTTATCCGAGCTGTACTTGGAATATCTGTTTCTTCATCAATGGATGATCAATCAAGAACAATTGATGGCCATGCGAAAGGAAATTTGGAAACTTCCGATATGCCTAAAGTAACAACATTCAATAGTAGTATAAATGAACAGGTGGCAAATAAGTCATCAGCAGACAGTTCTACATATGGTCAAAGCTCTGCAAATCAATCCTCACGTCCAAATCAATCTTTAACTGAAACCGATCTTTGGTGTGAGTATTACCGTGTTGGAACAATGTATGCATTTCAGTTATTCAACAAACAACAATTCGATCGATCATTTGCTGAGTTCAAAGAATTCTTGACGGATCCAGCTGAGATCATTTCTTTGTTTGTAACATTATCAGCACACACATGGTTGACGAATTCATACAATGAATTGAATACATTTGTCAAACAACATCAACATTTCTCCGAACCGGTGGATTTTGTCGGACAAAGACTTGCAAGTGCAGTGCAAGAATTACAAAACTATCTAACAGAATCACGGCGAATGTTTCAAACGATATTCCGACGTTCACCAGATGCTTGGCTCGAGGTAAGTCGGGAAAATTCAAGAAAGAAAACAAAATTGATTTCGTTTTTAATGATTCAGGTGCAATCACTGGTGAAAAATCGTCTTATATTAAAACCAGTTCGTGATCTGTTGATCATTGTCGAAACGGCTTTGCTGAAAGTTTATCTAACGACAAACAACAATACATTAGCAAACGCACTCTTGCGTAATCAAGAGAATTGCTGTTTACCATCTGAAGTTGAAAAAGAACTGAAAAAACATCATCGTCGAAATGAATTGGTTTCATTTTATGAAAAACAAAACCGACACAACGAAGCTTTAGAATTGATTACGAATACTGAATCGTTAGCTTCCAATGAAAATATCTTGAATTATTTATCTAAACTTGATAATCAGCAACTGCCATTGATTTTTAAGTACATTGAACCCATGATCAAATCTGCTGTGGCAAATCCCAATGATCAAACACTTTTTCATGATATTCTACAACTGTTTGTCGGTGAATCTGTTTCGACATCTTCTTCAACGATAGATCCATCTCAATTGGCAGCAATCAAATTCGATCCAATTCAAGTTTACGACTTTCTCAAGGATATCGACGAAGATTTCGCTATTCGATATTTAGAACGCATTTGTCTGAAACCCGAACTCGGTGAAAATCGACAAACTATTCACAATCGACTTGTCTATGCTTATTGCAATCGAATCAAACAAATAACTGAAAAATTACAACCTCTCATCAAAGCAAATCGACAAGAAACATACACAGGTATGAATATAACACCATATTCGACATTTTCTGTTCTTTGATCGCCATAGAATCGATCGAGTTCATCTAAAACATCTTCGTCATGCTCTTCTTCCTAGATAATGATGTCTACGCCACCCAAGTCGCATCTGATGATTTGGAAAAATATTCAACAGCATCTCCGATCAAAAAGAAACAAATGGAATACGAAAACAAACTGAAAGAATTTCTCTCGAATCAAAACTGTCAATGCGACTTCGTTACATTACAAGCATATTTTCTCAATGAACAAAAAACGTCGTCCAATGATCGCCTGTTCAGTTTACACTACGCAATTGTTCTCGGCAAGTTGAATCAACACGAATTGGCCTTGGAAACTTTCGTGAAAAATGGATTTTATACTGATGCCGAAGCTTACTGTGAAACGATGTACGCTAATTACGACAAAGAACTCGCCCGCCATCTTTATCGTCAATTGATTGAACATTATTTAAAGAAAAGTAATGATGGCAGTCTAAATGATACCAGTTTGAAAACAATCTTACGTATTGTCAACAACGCTTCAGAACGTCTCGATCCGGTGCAGACGTTGGAAATTTTACCGGGACAATTAAAATTAAACAGTATGAAAGATTTCATCGAGCATTCATTACAAACATGTTCGAAGAATAAACGAAGTTCCCAATTAGAACGACATTTATTATTTTCAAGATTGCTCCGTACGCAATCGAAACGCATTACAAGTGAGAATCATTCATTCGTTATCGATAGTGATTCGGAATGTGCGCGAACAGAATGTACTCAACCACTGACGGCTATGCAAGCGATTGTGAGATTTCCAAATGATAAAATCGTTCATTATCATTGTCAAGCTAAGTATGAAAAAGAACTAGAAGTGAGAAACAGAAGACTTTATTGATATTTTTCTTTTGATAATCGCTGTTTTTATTTAAAATTCAATGTGATTTGTATACATCTTTCTTTCCTTTTTCTCTTTGTTGATTTACCGAGTGGTGTAATTTATAATCTTCTTTTGTTTCTAGATGGATTTCGATGAATTCATTGAATCATTAGAAAGTCTGCCAATTGACTTAAGTCGAAATCTTCGTTTATTAAGAGAACTTGATGATAAGAGTATTTCATTAAAGTCGGAATGTTCAACAATCGCAACAAAATATCAACAAACCAAATCTCAAGATGACAGATACAATCTTATTCAAACATTAAATGAATTACAATCGCGACGTTTGTTACATGCCGATGAGAAGATCACCCTCGCAAACCAAGCATATGAAATGGTTGAAAAGCATATTCGTCGTTTGGATGATGTCTTAGAAGAATTAGCAAATCAACCTGTCGTCGTTCCAGCAAATAATCGAAAGAAAAAACGAACGAATTCGACAACGGACGACATGAATTCAAACAAAAAACGACGGAAAACAGATAAGCCATTGAATCAAGTACAAAATAAAACTTCAATCAAAAAGAAAGAGCAACATCAAGAAATGAGCAAAGTTGAACCTGTCGGTTTGGATTTATTTCCTATCGATCCATACGAACCACGATATTGTATATGCAATCAAGTATCGTTCGGGCGTATGATTGCATGTGATAATCCTCAATGTCAAATCGAATGGTTTCATTTCGCATGTGTGAAACTTGAGGAGGAACCAAAAGGTAAATGGTTTTGCGAGAAATGTCGACCAAAGACAATTTAAGAAGACTTCTATTCGTGTCAAACTATCTCCGTATTTGAACAAAAACGAATCTATACGTATATTTTTCTTTGTTTTTTCATGTTATTGTGTATTATTGTTATTCAATATGTAAAAACTGACTTTATTTATAGAGAGTATAATATATAACCTATGTTGCAATAGTCTACATATAAATTACTTGTATCTGATATGTATTGAAAACATTCCTGCAAAAGCGAGTCGGGATGTCGGTGTGTTACTTCTCCATGTTCAACTTCAGATTGATGCTCGTTATCATCAGAGGAATTTCATCTGTAGTTGACATTAATATTACCCTCTCAATATCAGCACTACGCAGTGGTAATGCACTTTATTCATGAGTACGGACAAGAGAACGACATTGCTCGAAGGTAGCTCAATACAAAAAAACTCTGCTTTCAACAGTTCAATGTTACTGCACTACTTCGAACAGATAAAGTTCTGTATAAAAGTAAATGATACGAGCAATGCTAGTAAGAATAAGTTAATACCGTTTACAACGGATAATGATTGACAGTCAGCGTGGGCTAACATTGCTACTGTGGCTATAGCATATTGTGAAAGTGTCTGTCCGTATTCAAAATCGATTAAATCAACTGTATCTTTTGTATCATGGTAACCCGTACGTCGATAATATTCGTGATAGTTGATATGTTCATTAAATAGAATGCATGAAAATCCATATTCAACAAGTCTGACACCGTCAGTATTGTATAAATAAGAATATGGATCATTCCATAAACGTAATACAGGTGTTAAATTCTTTAAAATCAAATCGTTTTGAATCATAGGATAAACATAATCAAGTGCTAGTTTTGCTGATACGACTGATTTTGTTGTATCACCTGGACTTACCTGAACGATTGGATCAGTTCGATTGACTCGATGACTAATCATATCAACAATGACACCAATATAAATCGGTTGTTTTGTAACTAATAGTTGCTGAAGAAAATAAACAATACCTAAACTAGCAGCTGGATACTCTTCACCAGTTAAATGTACTAACCAAATATCTCTACAAGCTGTTCGTTGACTTTCTTTCAAAATAGATATCGATTGAAGTAATGCTACCAGACCGCTGACATTATCATCGGCACCGGGAGTTGTTTGCCGTTTACCTGTATTATAGAAAGTATCTTTCTCAAATGCCGTATCAATATGATCAAAGAAAACAACAGGTTCACGGCATTTGAGCTTTCCACCAGCTGGAAGAATAGCAATTAGATTTGCTTGAGTAATGTTTCGCCAGAGAAACGTTTGTTTTCTTGTTTCAACATTCATTTTTGTATATCGTTCGACGAGATAATCAATCAAATCTAATAATTGATTATCAGGCTGAACGGATGATTTCCGAGTGAAACTTAGTTTTGTTTTATTTTCCGATTCTATCAATTGATTTCCACTAAATTGATACATATCAAATTTCCAATCTGTAGTAAATGTATGTGACCAGTGAAGATTTCTATACCAATCGTCAGATTTTGGCTTCATTTGATCTATTTCATTTGCTGAAGGTGGAGAAACATTATACCATCGAATGTTTGACGGCCAATTGACCTCATTATTCTCTCCGATGCTCACAAATAATGTATACGATTTACCATTGAGTCGAGCTGGTTGTGGTAATAAAACACATATGTTATGTCTTTGATCTTGTTTGATAGCATCTTTTTCTTCGAATGGCAACCAACTTGGATAGATCGTCGCTGTTTGCTTTTCAATCAACGAGTTTGTATAATTAATCGATGTCCATAAACAGTCCCCAAAGAGAGGCTTTTGCGTCAAATTTGAATATTGTAACATATCAGCGAAGATGTCGAAATTATCGCTGGGATTCGATGTCACGAGCAGTTGAGGAAAATATGGTTCGGGATACTCAGACGAATTCAATGGAGAATTTACTGCTGATTCTAAAATGATCGACGAAGAATTGAACCATATCCATTGTGTTTCATTGATCAACGCACGCGCATATACCCATGTATAGAATCCATAGCCACCGAGACTTGGCCATAATTCAATGAATTTTATTCTTGGCCCTTGTTGCTGTTTGATAATGGATTGGATTTGATTGTTTCCACACGATTTTAATGATTCAGGAAGGTCAATTTGAATTGGTTCATTTGGATTACATGAATCAAATGCTAAATCAGTTGGTTTACAACCAGTATAATGTGGAATATGTTGATCATCACCGGATATAATTGGTAATAAATAGTGTTTCTCGATGGACACATAAGAAGATAGTGAAGTAATAGTCGAAATACTCGTTTTCAAGAAGAACAAAACTAGGATACTTGTGTAGATCAACAACATTCTTGATGATTATTTACCTTTGTTTTACTCGGGTGTACTTCAGTATATGTTCTACATAGATAATGTATTCAAGGTAAATAAGATCGTAAACTTTGTTCGTTCTCATTTTTCAAATCGCAACTCTCTCGAAGGATATCTGTGATTTTGTTCGAACAAAAAATAGTATCGCTGAACATTTGAAAAGTTCGAATAATAAAATGATGTTTTATTGAACATATAAATATCAATTCGAATTTATTTTTGCATCTCGTACTTCGTGAAACCATTCTATATAATCTCTTTTGTAATCAAATATAAAATATTCAAAGAAAGAAAACAAAGAAATCACTGTAAACAACAAGTTTGAGTTGCTGCTGATTGTTTCTTTTCATCGTTTAGGACTTCGTCTGGGGTCGTACCATCGTTTGCTGAATCTTCTTTGATCTTCTGAAAAGCTAGATCGATTCGTTGCGTTTCACTTCGTTGTTTTGCTGATTCAGCTTTGCTCAAGAAATGAGTGATCTAGTACAAGACGAAAGAAAGCATCGATAGACAATCGTAAGGGAGCTTTGATCAAGTGTTACCACTTCACGTAGGATTTGCTTCTTCATAGGATCCATTTCCGCTAGAGAAAGGACAGATTTAGATGAAGAAAGGAGGTAAAAGAGATAGATATACTTCGCGCTACGCCAAACATCACAGTTAAACCTTTTTCATACTCTTCACAAGCTTGAGCAAATCGGAATGCATTCACCTACACGACAACACAAATTTCTCATTCGCAAAAAAGAGATTGATCGTACATACAAGTTGATTGCCATTCAAACAATTCTGATAGGCATCAAAAAGTACTTGATCATTGTTTAAATCAACTAAAATAATAAAGTAAGTTGACTTGTTCTACGAGTATTTCTGTCAACGTACGAGGATCCGTATTCATGATTGTTGGTGGTGACAGTGATGATGATGATAAACTTGCTGTTGCTGGTGGCGTCAATCCTGAATTCGTAACTGTTTCTCTAATCCGCTTTTTTAGATCTTCAGCAGCACTGACACCTTGTGTTATTTTCATTTTAAATATTCGTTTTCGATCGGCATCCTCATCGACTACCAAAAGAAATCAATCGTCTTCTTCTTTCCAATAATTCAGTTTACCGAATACCTTTCGTTATTGCGACATATTCATCTAGTGTTCTGACACGATAATCTAGAGCCTTTTGTAAATCACCTGATTGTTCATAATGAATTGCTTTTTGTAGAAAGTCATCCTAAGTTAATTCCGCAGAAGTTCAGATAAATCGAAGCAGCACAGAAGAAGCACTCACTGCTCGTGCGATTTGAGCTGAGAGGTCCGCGAAGATAAATGGATGACGAAAAAACTCGACAAAACTAATTCGTTGGTTTGGATCACGTTGTAACAAACCTTCAAGTAAACTTCGACATTCTGGAGATATCCTAGCATCATTTGGAATCTAAATTCGCATATAAAACTTTTCAATCAAGAGAGCATTGTTTTAATAGACAGTTTACTTCGATTGGTGTATCTGATTTGATTGTATCAATAAGATCATGGATCGTCGTAAAAGTAAAAAGTGGACGACCAAATAGACATTCTTTTAACGAAATTGATAGATACTTGTGGTGAAAGAAAATAAAGTGAACTTACCGTAAAGTATCACTCCCACTGACCAAAGATCAACTCGATTATCATATGGATGAGATGAAAGTATTTCTGGAGCCATATACATCAGTGTTCCACGTATACTTCGACTGCCATCTTTACCAATACATTGCGCCACACCAAAATCTAATCAGTACTCGGTAGTCTATAGAACGTTTTGCGTTTCGCTCAAGATATTCATACCTGCTATCTTTAAAATTGGCTTCTCCACTGACGTCAAAAGAATATTTTCAGGTTTTAAATCCATATGACTAATGTTCTTTTCATATAAAAATTTTAACACTTTTGCTACAAAGAAAACATACAGAGTACTTGAAAATGGTGAGAGATAGCTGCAGAATCCTACCGATTTGTTTAACAAATGGCCGAACACGTGCTTCAGATAACAGTTGCCGAGAACGTATGAACATGGACATATCACCTCCAGCACAATACTCCATAATAATGTAGATATAGTTCTCATCCCACTTTGAAAAAGCAATGATATCAATATGAAGGGAGAACATGTTTTTACCTACTTGGAAATCGTACATTTCGACGATATGCTCATGTTTAATACCTTTGAGCAGTTTAATTTCATTGATGAGTAAATCTTCCGTGGTTTTTGTTAAAGATTTTCGGCTGATACACTTGATAGCATAGAAGGCAGGCAGAGCACTCGTAGGACGCGCACTCGTTGGCCGATTATATGCAGCTGAGCTTGGTCTGGATAAAATATTCTTTAGAATTTAAATAACAAAAGCAATTGGTGAGATCAGCGCAAAATTCGAAAGGTAACATACTGATATCAATCTTGCTTTATATACAGTTCCTAGAAGAAGATGTTGTACGAAATGAAATCAACGATTTGTAGATGTTTTTACCATATGTTCCGGCTCCGAGCCGTTCTCCAAATGCATAATCAGGTAAATTCGGGGTCGGTTGGGATTCCTGTCGATTAGTCATCGAATGTCTATTTACAGATCATAAGAAAAACAAATTTCACATCTAGAATAATGAAATATCAGGAATGTATTTCTAATGCAAATACACGTATGCTATTAACATAAGCAAAACAGGAGAGACACAACTATTGTAGAAGTGTTGATCTTTAGGCTTAACTTTTATCGAAGATATCTCGATTTTGCAAGACGACAGAGTAGATTGGTTCATACATGTATCAAGTAGAATCGGTTTTTTGCAAGTAACAAAGTGTATATTGATCAAACGCCACCTATCGACAAGAAGAAAAAAAACACTAGAACTTCTTTTTTTTCTTTCGTTCTTCAAGTCGCTAGTGAGAGTCTAACAAAGATGCCAGTTTATTTTAACGCATTGTAGATGGGAAGTCTATTTATGACATACGTAAAGAGAGACAGTATCATGCGAACATTTTTCTCATGTTGATGAGAGTTCATGTTTGATCGACGTATTTAAAAAGAAGAGTTTTAGCAACTGATTATATCTAAAGGTACAAACAGAAAATGAAACTCCAGTAGCGTTAATCGAGCTGGAGAAGACGGAATGTGTCTATTGATAATACAAGTTGTACTGTATGAATATGGATTATTCTCTTCAAAATGTTGTCTATGTATTATGTTTACCAAACGAAGTGGAGTATCGTTCGTCATGAGCTAATATATTGAAAGAGATATCAGAGTTTATAGAAAACATGGAATAATAGCATAAAAGTAATAAGGAGCACCAAAAGTATAAACTACGAAAACAATTTGAAAGGAAAAGGTCCGATTGATCTATTCGTAGGCCCATGTGCCACGTGGATACTGTTCGTAAAGTTTTTCTATCTTGGCAATTTCTTCTTTATAACCAAGAAATACCGGTGAACGTTGATGAATAGCCTGAGGTTGAATTTTTAAAATCGAGTGCTGACCATTTGATGATGCACCACCAGCCTTTTCGACTACGAAAGACATTGGAATACTTTCATATAATAAACGGATTTTGCCTTCTTTAGCTTCTTTTGTTCCGGGATACATGAATACACCACCGTAGAGAAGTGTACGATGAACATCGGCAACCATTGAACCAACATAACGATTGGCGAACGGTTTCTCTTTACCCTCGGGAAACTTTTTCGATTGCACATATTCAGCTGTTGCTTTATCCCAATATTTTGCATAGCCTTCATTGATGCTATAAATTCTCTGTGAACCTTTTTCGCCCAATTTTGGCATCGTCATATTTGGTGCCGTTAAAATGAACTCTCCAATAGACTAAAATCAACCACAATTGCATAGAAATCTATGGGAAATCTCTATACGTACTGGATCGAGTGTAAATCCATTGACACCATCTCTCGTAGCTAAAACCAACATACAAGCTGAGCCGTACACAGCATAGCCAGCATAGCGTAAGTGTTCACCACTTTGTAAGATGCATTGAAGTGGTGTGTTGACATCATCTGGTTTCTTCCATATGCCAAAAATTGAACCAATGCTAAACAAATCATATAGAATAAGTTAAGTCGATTAAATTTTGACACTTACGTTACAAGACAATCAATATTTGATGAACCATCCAAAGGATCAAAACAAATTATATATTTGCCCTAAAGTCGAAACTGAAAAAGATGAAATTTTATATCGATTTGCTTTTATACCTGTTTAGGAACTTCCACTTCGATCAAATTCTCGTTTTCTTCGGATGCCATGGCATAGACTGTATAAGATGATTTTAACATATTGATAAAAAGTTCATTAGCGAGAACATCTAGTTTCTTTTGATCGTCACCGGTTGTATTCGATGACCCAGCTAGGCCATATCTGTAAGAAAAGATAGATTCTGACGGTGAATATTTCATCGAACTTACAGTTTCGCAATACCGGCTTTTCTTACAGCTGCTGCACAAGCTTTAATAGCTGTTAACAATGCATTGAGAAGAATGGTTAATTCACCAGAAGCACCGGGATATTTTTTCTTTTGTTCCAAAACATAACTTGTTACAGTTACACACTCAGTATCCATGTTTATGATCAGTAAATATCAAAGCAAAATCTACAAAGTAAAATACACACCTCTACTATGAATTTTGCACAAATTCCGTCGTACGAAAAGCGCATCTCGAAGTTTGGAGATATATATATATATATATACTACTAACGGTCCAAAGGATGGAAAGAAAGAAGAAAAATACGTATCACATGATTTTTTTTCATGCAAAGGGCACAGAAAGAAAATGTACCTAACGCTTACAGTCCAACTTCACATATTACGTACAAAATTAAAAAATTCCAAACCGCATCGTTTCTGTGTGCTATTGATAAACTTTAAACACAAAAACACATCCAGGTGTTGCTGATATGCACCAGTTTCTTTCAGAAAGCTATGTTTCAATAAAAAAATACTAGTTATTCTACAGCTAATGAAACAAAGACCCTACAGATGGAGCACCTGTTTATCGCAAATCAACTTCGATGACATTTGATCTCGTTGAGAAGTCATTTGCAGAATTAGCTCCCTTCATTTATTCTTTTCCAAATGTATTTGTTCCTATGATCGCTGAACATCTAAGTAAAAAGACATGTTCGTCGGAGACAATGAACAGAAGATATTTATAGTCAATGTTGACAACTAAAAAAACAAAAACGAAAGCAATTTAATAATCTTTTGTAGTAATACGTATGTATTCAGTTCTGTTTTTAGTCTATTCATATGTAAATCTATTCGACAAAAAAAGACAAGATTTTGCTCATATATCACATGAGAAAACACGGCTTATTAAGAGTAATCAATATTAATGAATGCCTATGAAACCATGCATAAGGACTGGCGAATAAATTTTTAATTATCAATTCTCTTCACCTTTTAATTTACTTTATCGATCTGGTTGTTTCAAAGGTCACTCTTTTACTTCATAACACACCATTATTTCTAATCTGATCTTAACTCTCTATACGTAATGAACAGTATCCGATGAGTGTCTGTCTATTATAATCGATCTTGGATGATAAATAAACAACATTGAGCCATACGAGCTTTCTCATCAACATCTTTTCGGAGTGTTGTTTCAGTGTATGTTTTCCAAATATCCATTCATCGATTACAATCACAGCTGCAACTTCTTAGAATTGTAATAGTCGTGTTTACATAACGTAGCCAACGCTATCTCGAATCATCCATCATCTTTGCCAGCAGCAATGTAACTGCATTCTTATAATCGAATTGTTTTCATCGAAGATAAATTTAATGAAATAAAAAAAAACGGAATAGAATTGTTCTTTTTCAAACAAAACAAAAGAGACTGTCAATTACAACAAATACAATCAGAAAAATAAAAGGAAACCGAATATTCACTCTCTATTTACAATACAACATATGAGTTTTTTTAAAAACGTAAACACGTACACAATACACAGTTGAAAGAGATAAACAGAAAAGAAAGATATTAGTGATCAGAAAGTGTAGGTGTGCTGGTTTGCTTGTCAATAGAAATCACACATTTCATACCAGGGAAAAGTTTGTTTGGATTTACTTTGGTAAATTTGTTTTCTTTTGTTGTAAATAGACAAGAAGTAGTAGGCGTCAGTCGATGCAGGTTTTAGCAGTTCGTGATCCGTGCATTATCTGTAAACACACAACACAGCAAATCAATGGGGGGAAACCCAAAGACAAAAAGAGGGAAAGCGTTGATGGAACATGCTAGGAAGAATCGTGATGGTGAGATTTCAGACACTCGTTCCCGATTCGAAAGTCACGTCTGTCGAAGGATTGTAGAATGACATGTATCGAGATGGAAGAGAGTTTCTATCGGTAAGGTGTGGAAGTCGAACTGATTTCGATCGTTTACCTATTGACAGTCGTCCTGATTGATGTGAGGATGGTTTTAATGTTGTTGGTGACAAATCAGTTTCTGCTCGACTTTCGTGTCGCGATGTACGCGGAGATGACTGAATATCCGGTTCGGATGAACCTTGGCTATTCAATGAGCCCTGTTTATTAAGTATTTGTTGTCGTTGTTGCAAATAATTGGCTAATGTCATTTTCCGCGTCTCAGCTGCCGTTTTCAATGTTTCATAAACCGGATCAATAACAGTTTCATCTAAATAAGTAGTTCATATTCGCAATCGAGAGATCATTGAAAACGCAAATGGTTTATTACCTTGTTCAGAATTATGATTATTACTTTTCTTTTTTCGCAAAGAAAATCTTCGTACAAATGACTAGAAAAAGAAGAGAATATGGTGATAATTAAACGTGACAAATGCTAGCACGCTAGATTTTTATCCTAATAACTACACGCAACGATAGAAAATCTTCGTAAACTCTTCATGTTGTCACGCATTTATTTATCAGGCAGAAACAAAATTTATTAGATTACTACCTCAACCATGTGCGATATAACACTGGGACGTTTGTTTTTCAGTAAATTGGAATTCGATTTGTCATCGAAAAACGAGAACCGACCGGTGGTCATCCGGCGTTGTCGGTTCGATGCCATCGGCTGCTCTTCATAGGAGAAGACAGTGAAACGTCTTTGAAAACGTGCAATTGATGATCGTCTCGGTGGTGGGGTGCTTATTTGTTCATGGTGATTAGTGTCAGCTGATAATTCAGTTCGTTTCACAGGAGATGAGCATATGTCGGTGGATGATTGACGTCGAGGATAGTCTTGGCGAATCTCTTGAGGCTTCAAGGATAACGATCGAATACGACTTGTCGGGGGCGATGGAACATGTAAATGCTGTTGTGTTTCTTCGGTAACTAGTGAGGTGTTCATTATGGGAATCTTTTAGTTAATGAGAGGTTGTTTAATGCGTAAATAGCCAAGCGTGAAAATCAGAAAATAGTTCTGTTCTCTTTAAGAGCTGAGAAACAACGAAGAATGAGGAAAGAAGAGAAAAGTTACAAACTCTTTATTTGAATAGACGATAGTAACAGGAAGTAAACTGAACGGCGACAACAAGAGACAATTTTGCTACACACATTTTGCAATCTGATATACGCGAATAAGAGAGATAGAAAATAATGAGACGAAAAAGAAAAAAGAAGAGGAGATGGAGAAGGAGAAGTAGCAGCTGAAGAGTGAGAGTAAATATTGCATGATAGACAAAGAGAAACAAAGATTATCGTGTTTTTGTAAAGAGAACAATAGCTAATGACCTTAGAAGAATGAAGATCAACGAATGACGCTTTTCTAACTAAGTCATAATATGATGATCGTGATGATGAAAACTCATTTTCTATAATTAATAAAATAGATGACAGAAGCACATTATCTTATCTTCTTATACTCCTCGTGTCTCTCTCTCTCTCTCTGCCTCTCGTTTTCTTTTTATTGGGAGAAAAACCGAAACAGTAACAGAAAAAACGACATCATTAGCTTTTTATTACTAATGCATACGCACATTTAGTCTTAATTAAGTCTTGTCTATCAGGATGTGATCTCGGTTACTCGATTATATTTATGGAAATTTTATTTTGATATATTTCGATGTTTTTTGTCTCTATATACGGTTGCTGTATGATGAATGACTTAATTAGATCGATTATGAAAACATTTGCCGTCAATAAACTATGGCTAGATCTATTCAAGAACTTACCAAACGCGTTTCACCACCACTCGAGCTTGTTGAAGATGATAGAGGAGCTTTCAATGAACGAAACGCATCGTGCCAAAGACTTTTAATACTTTTCATATTGCGCTTTCGCGCATCATGTTCACTATCAGCAACACCACTCATCGAGTGTCGATGAGACTTGAGCAATTCTTGCTAAAAAACAAAAAAAACCAATCAATTCGTGCCACAGAAAGTATACCTATAACCCAAGAAAAAAACAAAAGAAGAAGCTATTTGCATACACGAACACAACAACAGGAGATCGACATGAGTTGTGAAAGAAAATGATCACGTTTTTGCTGTCTGTTTCACTCTCTCTCTCTTCTTTCTCTAATGAAGTCTCAAATCGTTAACTACAAGCTGTTCTTTTCTTTTGTATTCAATAATAGATTAAGTCTTTCGTGTCGAAATGATTAGTGCTTGCACATCTTTCTCAGACATCTTCATGAGCAAAGAATTATTAGAAAAAGAAGAATGAATTAATATAAAAAGAAGTAAAACGCTCAAGAAAAGATTCTTAAAGAATGGAGTCAAACGATTTACTTTTAATCGACGGGAAACAAACATTAACTATTCGTACTTGTCGTCGAGCTACTTGCCGAGAAAATGAATATCCATCATAGGCATCAATTTATGGTATAATAAGAAAATAAAACATACACAAGAGAGAAATCAATCAGCGAGATATTTTCTCTGGAGATTATTAATTTCTTTCTTTCATCATCAATGCTTACGTTTTTTATAACAAGAAACAAGAAGACCGACGAAGGAAAGAAAAAAAAACACAAGACAATCAAATCATTCAGATACGATTGCACGAAAAAGAGAAATTCGCATGTCTTTTAGCACCCCATTCTGTACCTAAGAAGTTCAGTTAACCTCTTTCTCACGCAATACAATCTCCTATCAAAACTGTCAACTGTCAAAGAAATGTTCGATATAATACAAATAAACATAGTCGTTTTTCTCTCGAAAGAAAATATATTTATCTCCTCCAATTTATGTTCGTGCTATTCTCATTTGTTTTCTTCGCGAATCGATTTTCTTCCCATCAAACACTTGCGACAACTCTAATTGAAAGGAAGACAACACATGTATTTATATTCATCTCTTTAAAGAATTTCGCCTTCTAAATAGATCAGATCAGTTTTCACGCCAATATCTTCTTTCTTCAAGTTGACATAACGTGTAGCCTACGGAAAATAATCTACGTCATATCTCGTCGATGTTCAAATCAAATTGCAAGTCAATCAAATCAATCAGCGTATCTACCCTTACCGACACTCTTTGTATCTAATGTAGCTATTGTTGTTGGTATACTGATGCGCAAGCATCTTTAGCTTTCTGAGATTATATCAAAGTATACCGAAGAAACAAAAATCGTTCTGTGAATCTGTTGACAAGAGACAATGATACAGCGATTCGATGAAAGAAAACGAGTAATTAATCAAGCTGATGAACCCATCAAACAGTTTTCGATTTACTAATGTCCGTATATATATATATATATATGCAAGCATGTTCTGTTATTGTTTGTTGCGCTTAATTGCATAATTTAGATGTGTTTTTACCATGTCGAAGTCGACGCGTCATTTAGTAAAAGCATCTTGAGATTTGTCGATCTCGGGCAGTTAGAAGTTGTCAGGCAAGAAAAGTAGGAGAAAATGCTCTAATTGTTATTGCTTTTCTCACGCTTGACTTCACTAATTTACTGGTACTATTAGATCTTTAATCTGTTTTTCTGATATGAATGATAGTAGAGCACAAGAGAACTTCTAGCGGTTTTCTTTTTTTCAAATGAATATTTTAACATTAGATGAAAGGAGTCATGACCAATCTGAAGACAATCAAGATGTCATAGATACTAGTTTATTTATTCACTTAGCTATTCATTTTTTAACTTTGTCTGTGCAAGAAGAAGGCAAGGAAAATTTTAGTCGACAAAAAACCCCGACTTTCTTTCACTTACCTGAGCCGCTAACACCGATTCTTCCAATTCGAGTAAACGTAGTTGTTGTTTCTTTTTCATCCAGTCGTTCATTTGATTCAAATATTTTTTCTCCGTTCTACAACGAAACACTTCTTTTTTTATCCAACTCCGTTCTTAGTTCCTCTTCTCAACGATATGTATGTATGTCTTTTCGCTGACGTAACGAACAAATGGTTATCTAATTTGTTGGAAAACATCTCACGTGTGAAATATATAAACTCAAGGCGTACATAAAGATACTTGACAGCTTTTGATTGGAGCTAGCTGCGGAAAGTCGACGTTTGTTTACTTACTGTTGTTGATCGTCATTCGGTTGGCATTGCTTGATCGGTTGCTTAGCAGTCGCAGTTAATATTGAAGTTTTCTCCTTTTTAATTTCTTTTAAACGTTCTCCTGTTTCTCTGCAACGTGATATTAACTGAGACTGGAGTACTGGAGCAGCATAAACAATTAACTGATCGGTTGTATGCGGCGATAAATATCGCGAATTCATTGTACTTTGAATATCCACTGGAGAAATAAACGACTCGAATTCAATATGAACTGTTGGTACCGATGAGTCTCCTGATGTTTCATTCACGGAACATATATAGTTTTCCAGCTCTTCGTTGGGATTTGCTGTTTTGCTCGTAACTACGAATGACTCGAAACTGCGATGTCGTTGTTCGTGCTAAAATCCGATAAAATTTATCTTCTTTCACTTCATCGAATATTAATAGTAACGCGAAAAGAGATCTCGATTCTCGTATGTCTGTTGTTGAAATGAAATCTTCGGTAGGAAAATATCGTTAATTTGGATAAATAAACAAAACTGTTGATCAATTCAATTAATGAATAAAAAGATGCAGATGGAGATTTTCTTTCTTTATTATTGAAGGATACTCCGTTGTACGATTAGATGACAAATCATCTATTTATAAGATTACTTATTTTCTCAAGGATATCGATACTGCAGCGAAATGTCCCCAGTTCTCGAGAGATCTTCGCATTTATTTTGACTAACTTACGTAGTTTTGTATGACTGAAGCGATCAATTGAAGATTTTGACAAGCCGTTTCAATAATTTCCACTTGCGATTGCTCCATTCCCTAGAATACATCTTCAAGTTTTATCTGAAAACAATTTTTCTGAGCATAATTTCACTTGTAAAAGTTGCGGTAGTACATGATATTGATATTTCGATCGAAGGCTGTTGACGCCAGTCAATTCCAAAACGTATGAATTATGCGCACAATGAAAGTCGGGCGTTACACCGCATTCTTCATATATCTTAGCATAGTCTTCTTGTAACTAAAATAGGAAAGTCCTTTTCATTACACGATGTATCAAAAGACAATGTTTCTCGACGTGAAATAATCTCCTCTGCGTTAATGAAATATTTATATATCTCCAGACTTACTTTCTGCACAATCTCATGACTCTTATTGACGATATTGTTCAGATCATTGCGACATTGTTTATTAATAGATAATTGAATGTTTTTACTAGTGGTAAAACAGCCCAACTGTCCCGCAATCTCTTTTTCCATGAAACAAGCCATTTTTTTCAATGCCTGTTGAAGCACAAGAACATAAGATTGATTAAATAGGGATTAGTTTTTCATATTTACCTGGGATTCTAATTCCGATTCTAATAGTAAGGATTCCCATAGATCATACATTCGGCCGCCTAGTTGAAATCTAATGAAAACATACGGAATTAAATGAAATCATCGTTCTTAATTCGATTAGCATTTACTTTCCACGAATTTCCGCTTCAGTTTTCTTCCGAAAATCGATAACAAGTTGATGCAATTGAGATGAAGCTAGAAAACATATTTTCGCCCATTGATTGGTGAAATCCGTAACTAAATTTTTAATATAGACAAGACAAGAACCGGATTTCGTCTCGTATTACTAACTTAATTTCGTAAATGCAATTGTAACTTGAGTGTATTCGATTAATTTATGCCAGGCTTGTGGAGGAGCAAAATCAACAAAGCTCAATCGACGTCGAGAATTAGCTGCCATGCTTATCGATATCTTATCTGAAATGACTTGAAAGTAAGATCATCTACTTACGTTTATCAATCGTTGCAGCAATATTTTAGATTAATTCGGCAAAATCGTCCGTCGATGAAGTTCAATCGAGACTAGATGAAATACTTATTGCTGTTATTATCGTTTCTAATCGCGACTCCGCCCACTCCTTGCGACTCGTCCTCATCATCATCTTGATTTAGCATCCTTCATCGGCTAATACTCGAATGAACATGCGCATACGATGACGATAATAGTGTCAATGATTTTACTCTCGGAATATAGAGCCGATGTAGTCTACTTACTATCACAATCTCATTTTCTTCTTCTCTTTCTCTTTTTTACTCTCTAACGCTTCTTTTACATCATTGTCTTGGTATTTGCGTTCATTTTTTCTTTTTCTCTCCTGTTTTGCGTGACATAGAGCATTTGAACAGCTCTACTCAAACTAATGACTAATAAAACATTGTATACTTTGCTTGATCCTTGCTTTTCTAGGCAGAATGAATGAATATGCCAATTAGTAAGTTAATTCGACTTGTCTTGGCCGCTTTTGTTCATCGTATTCGTTCTCACCCCCAAGGTGATTCCATATTTTCAACTCGTTTCAAATATACTCCAATCATCGATGAAATCCTTCCAAGAATCTGATCAATCTATGAGCTACATCAATCACACACCAATGAACATCATTTCCGATAATATGTTGAGAACGAGGAAGAAACAATACTGATGCAAGAACGATTCTATCAGGGATGGGTTTTTTACGAGAAGTCGTTATAAATTTTGAAATCAAAGACATATTCAAGAGTTTGAAACAGAACACTGGAGTTTTTCATTACGATAACATGCCATCAAATTCTATTTTACACTTGACTGATGTTCGTCTCATATCCAAAAAGAAAACATTTTCGTTCTTTCTTCACTTTTTTTCTCGTTATTGATTATACTCCATCAAAAAGCTCGAGAAATTCCAATAGATTAGCTGTTTAATACGATTCATTTATATGGAAACAAGCAAGACAAGTTATTATTAATGGACAGGCTGTTAATCAAATCAGTGAGAGAGCACGGAAGCAAGAAAGAAAACTAATCGCTGCTGTTCGAAGTCACATGTAACATGAAAAAGTCTAATATTCAGTGACGTTGTGTACAAGGACAGCTATTAACTCTCTTGCAAATGTGTTTTCATTTCCTAAAAATGCTTTCTCTCCCTTGAAAATGTCGGCACTTTTTGGATAGAAACAGTGATCTCGCTGTATACAAAACTAAGAGTTCATTTTTTTTCTAGGACGTAGTATTCGTTCGTTTGTCTTCAGTACGCCAAGCGTGGCGACGGTTTATTTAATGTTTCAATGATATTTTTACTTGTGCGTAAAACTCGTCCGTACATCTGTACTGTATGGACGAGTGAAAAATCCAACCAATCGCTGCTATCCGTCTTGTTCGTACAATAATATTTGCTCGTTTGTTCTCTTTCTCTCCTGACGAACGCGGACGAAAAAATATGGGCATGCGCTGCTCCATGCATACAGATCAGCCGCGCCCCCATCTTTCTTGTACACAAAAACACGCTAGCATCAGCCGTTAACATCGTGTCTTCGCTTGCATAACATATACTCGCGCGTGTACCTTGTCCTCAATGCAAGCGCATATAAATGCGATTGCAACTCTACTAGTTTCCACCCATTTCTTACAAGCATCTACTCCGTAGTCAAACACATTCAAACAATCGCAATGGCTTCAATGAATTATTGTTTCACTGTGTGTCGTGCAACTGACGAAAATGCTCAACACAGATCTCATATAAACACGGCATCACAAGCAATCGATGTTCCTCAATCATCATCGCCTGCTAATGGTGCTTACTTCTTCGGACGATTCTTTTCGTTTGGTAGTTCATCATCATCATCATCGCCTACATCAACATTTGCTAATCGATTTCTTCTCAAAGCATCTGATGTCATCCATGATGATGATAACTTAGCTTGAATGTATTCGAATCGATTGCTTTCAATTCGCTACTTATCAGATAGAAGGAACAACTCAAGAATCATACAAATGAACGTCTCTTTTTTGTACATATTTAAATCAAATATTTGACTGTGCGTGTTCCTGTTTTTGTATTTATAACAACAATAAATCATACGATTCGTATAAAACGATTCTTTTGTCTCGTCCTCGATTATTTATAAACTAATGTCGATGGAATGAAAAATCATCTGAAGATTTTTTCTTCTCACGAAATCTGAATTCATGATCGATGTTCGAAGACGACGGTTGAATTGCTCGATTGTTTCAGTATTTATTTAAATAAAGCCCATAAGAGAGAGTCACAGAGAGAGAGAGAAATACAACATCCAAAATTACTCATGAGAACAGTAAACATCTCAGTCGAAATCAACTTTCATTCTTTGATGGAACATTCAATGTTCGTTTCTTTTTGTTTTCTACAACAAATCAGTATCCATACACACATTGCTAGGCTAGAAATACATGAAAAAAAAAGAAAAAATGTATAATGCACATTTCCTTGTTTTATAAATAAATGAACAAAGAAAATGAAAAACATAATTATGTTAGTCATAAATATACAACAGAAGACAAAGGAAATGAATAATGATATGAAAAATCATCGGTGTTTTCTTGTTTGTTGTTCGAGAAGATGAACCTTATTTTCTAACAAGGTTTTCTGTTGTTCTAATTGATTGATTGTATTTTGTTGCTGTTCAATTTTCGCGTTTTCAGTCATCAATTGTTCAAGCAATTGATTGTTTACATTTGGAACTGATTGTGAATTTGTTGGATGGTTGATTTCATTTGATATATGGTCACCTGTTGATAATCGCTGATCTTTGGTATTTTCTAGAAGCAAATTCGGTGTCTGACCGTTCGTTGTTGTTTCGTGAAGAAGAGGTAGGAGTAGATCATTTTCTCCGGCAAACAGGTCTTCAATTGAGCTACCATCGGGTAAATGTTCGAACATGAGATCACGAATGTTGTCCAATGATGATTGAATATGATCAACATCACCTGTGATGTCATCCAGCGAGAAACTTAATTGTCCCATTGGGAGACCTGGCTTATGCTGTTGTTGGTCTGCTTGTTGATATACATTCGGTTGTTCGATTAGTTCTTCTTTCAATGATATGGGATTGATTTGAGACTAAAAAAGAAAGAATAGTTTACACGATATCTACTTTTATTCGATTACTAAGTATACTAAAAGCAATTTTAAAGTAGCACTATGAAATGAATTTTTATCGGAGCAAGTAGAAAGGTGGTTAACGGTTTGAAAAAGAAGATATATATTTTATTATCTTAATGAAGTACATGAATATATATATCTTTGACATAGAAATGACTGTTACAATATAGCTATAAAACATTTTGAATGAGTAATTACCGCTTTGGTGCCTGCTGACTTGGCTCCATCGGCTTGTTGATTAGTTGGATGTACATTAGATTTATTATCTGCTCTCAAATAGAAATCTGGTGTGAACATATTTCCGGCATCGTTTTCATTGCCAACGGGTTGAAATGTTGCATTTTGTTGTACATTCTGTTTTGAATCATTTGCTCCTGACGACCATTGATAATTATCATCTGCATCGTTTATTGATGGCGGTGGTGATGGAACCAGATCAATTACTGGTGAAGAATTCGTTGTAGGATGCCAACCACTTGCATCGCTATCTGTCAATTCATTGATTGTTACACTTTGTTGACGACCAAGATTAGTCGAATGTCCAGCATTTGGGTGTTGTTGCTGTTCGGTATGCATTCGTTTGTGCGGCTCGTCATTGTGCATAAGTGCAACGTGTTTTCGTTTGAGAGAAGCTGGTGACAAACCTTGTTCATTGAAATCTAATGGAGCATTATTCGCATGATGTTGACTTTGTGTTCCGTCTGGATGACCAGAATTGGCAATAAGACCTTCTTTGGGTAGTTGTTGTTGTGCAACCGATTGATCCTGATGGTGGCCCGACTGTGATGAGATAAAATGTAAAAGGAATTCCATTAATTTGGAAACAATTTGTTGTTGTTTTGCATGTTTTTGTCGTAACGAACCGATTTCGCCCCATAATGCTTGGTTTTCACTTTGCATGCAAGATAATTTATCACTCAACGACGTTTGTTTTGATTGCAGATTTCGAACATCGTCAAGTAGTCGTCCATATTCTATAGAACGACCTGACTTGGAGTCAAGATAATCAACCGAGACGAGCGCAGATGGTGTACCACCTAAAACAAAATGCATTCGTTTATTCGTAAGAAGAGACCGAGCTTGTTAATACCTCCATGTATACCACTTTTTTGGTGTGGATCCGGTGCACGTCTTTTAATCAATTCTAAAAGTGATTCTTGTCCTCGAACGAAATGTGGATGTGCAAATTCAATGTCGTCTCTCTCATTTTTTAACGAGCCGTGTTCAATATTGGAGATTTTTCTGAAACCATACATATTTAATTGACGTATAAAAGATGCAAAATTATTATGTTTAAAATATCTTGGTAGAATTTCACGAGAGAATCTTGATTGGTCATAAACATGAAACGAAGCACCTGACACATCCCAAGTAATAAGGTCATCACATAACGGATCATTGACGAGTGCCCATAGTTTTGCTAGAAATGCTGTTATTGTACTTTGAGTTGACGGATGATTATATTCAGCATTATTGCCATTACCCAAATTCGATGACGAAACATTATTTGGATCCATGTCTGAAACACAAACGGCAAATTAAGCGCCTTAACTCCATGGATTTGTACTTCGCGCAGAAGCTCAACGAGACCATCTCATTTGTAGTAGTCTGACGTCAAACATCAAACGTTTTTCGCAGCCAAGAAAATGAAACAAATTGTTCACATATTTACAGGTTGCTTGACTACTATCAAATGCGCTATTGGATACGATGCACAAGAATGATATGTATGTGAAGATAGCGGTTGCACTCTTCCTGCGAAAGACGGCATTAAGAGTTGTTCTGATGCTGTTAATAGCAGCGGTCAGGGTACACACAGAAAAGATTTTGTTAACGGTGCATTAGCTAGCTCAGATGTTTCGCAGATCTCAAAGACAACTACACCGAATACATTACAAAAGAACTCGGTATAACGAATGATATTATTGCATCATGGGGCAGACCTACACGATGGGAAAATTCAGAAGAAGTGAAGAGAAGTTTGTCAAATACGTTTGTAGGTTTGCTATGTCTCGAAAAATAATCATCGTAGATGTACGATTATGGCTAAAGGTTTATGTAAGGATAAAAAGGGTTGGCTGGAAGCCTAGTGCGATTGCGAAAAGGATTGGTAATATAACTCTGGGAGCAAAGACCGCCGTGAAGAAAATGTTTGGCAACGACACAATAGATGGTTTATCCGATGATAAAAAGCTAGTGAGATTCAATAAAGATCAGAAAAATATCTATTCGTAAACGAATAATATGTTCTAGAACGTTAGTAATTGGCTTGCAGGGAAATACATAAATCGACTAACAAATATCGCTACCGGTCCAAAATTTCAGCTTGTTACATGCTATGAAGATAAGTTAAGTACTGTCTCTAGAAAGTATCAGCGAATTCTTCTTTCAGGAAAGAAATGTAACAATGTTGCGCCTTCGTTACAAAGCTCATCAATTGTATTCATCGGACTTATAGCTTTAGTTTTCACTTTCGTTGAAACTGAATTGACTACTTCAATGATTTCAATCGTAGATTGAATGATACGTAGGTGTTTTTGTTTTGGAATAAAAGAAACACTTACAGAAATCAGGATCTTCTTGTTTCACGAAAGACATGATGAAGTTTGAGAATCAATTAACTTTGTGAACTTCGATTAAATGTTACGTAACAATAGTAGTGAATGTTCTACTAAAAACATAAGCAAAAAAGTAGAGAAAGAATTCTTCGAAACGAGTGACATACTCAATGGAAACTAAAATGCGATCAGAAGCAATCCAGAGTAAATGAACTGAATGACTCGAAACAATATCTTGTACTGTATGTTACAAGTAGGACTTATTGAAAATAAATAAATAGCCATTTGATAATGATAAACGAATGTGCTCGCTTATTAGCCAATCACTTTTTTAGACGTAAGCAGAAAGCAAAAAATTCTAAGTGTTGGTTAGCGGCCTCTAGCTATTGCAGTTAGATATTGAGTGACAGGCAAAAATTATGAATGTACATAGAAACAAAAAATCATCACACACTAATTTTGATCAAAGTTTCCTTTAAAAAAAATTTTTCAATGAAGTTAATTCTTCATTATCGAGTAACTTAACCTGATGATTAATATCGATCAACGATCTTTCCTGAACGCATGTATCCCAGATCTAACAATCCGTTCGTTTGCTTTCCATTACATCTCTATGACTATACTCATGATCGTCATTGTAAGAGTCATTTTTGTTTGAGTTAATGTACAGAGACAAAGATGTTGATTCTTTCGTCATTACAATATGAATTTAATCAGTAAGCATGCAAATATGTATAACGAAAGAAGACTGATATTTAATAGACAGCGATACAATCAAATAACAAACAAGCAGTGTCATCTCGTGTGGTTGAAATGACTATACATCCACACGTTGTCTTCAGTAATACGTACACTTATCGTTAAATAGGCATTTACCTTCTTGATCGCTAAGGTCTTCCGACTGAAAGTAAGATAGAGAAAGAGATATTTTCTGGCGCCCTGTGAAATCATCCAATATCTACAGATAAGTTAGAGTGTCAATCACCATTTTCTATATGTATTGCACAATATTTATTTATTAAAGAAGCTCAAACAAACAAGTAACGCTCGCCTGTGGACTCGCTCGGCTTTCTCGTAGATATATTGTTCTACAATGCTACCAAGATTTTTGTTTATGCAACATAGAAGAACTAACCTTGGATTCCAGTTCCTCAGCTTTTATTACTCTCCGTCAGTTCGTATCAAATTTTAAAAAAACGGCTCTTTGCCTGAAAAAAACTTTTGTACAAACACTTTCAAAAAACTAACATCAAATTCGAATTCCTCAACCCAAAAAAACCCTTTTGTCGAATTTCATCAAAAAAACTTTTTTTTCGTAAAAAGCGGTCCTTTTTCTTAAAAAAATTTTCATGAAAAATTTCAAAAAAATA
Source organism: Adineta ricciae (assembly GCA_905250025.1). Classification (NCBI taxonomy): domain Eukaryota; kingdom Metazoa; phylum Rotifera; class Eurotatoria; order Adinetida; family Adinetidae; genus Adineta; species Adineta ricciae. The sequence continues at coordinate 624,073 of CAJNOJ010000010.1, read as the reverse complement.
ACATCAGATTCGAAGTTTCCGCATTGAAATGCCTCCGGAAATGTCTTTTCGAAAAAAATCGATTTTCGATGTTCTTTTTACCCTACGGACACATAAGCAAACAGTCAATGTTTCTAAGACTCTTCGCTACGAAAAAGAGAATAAGTATGATATCGTTTCGTGAGAAATATACTCAATTATTTATTTTAAAGCGAGTAAATCGTCCGATTGATAAAAGATTTGCGTAGATAGTACTTAATGTTCCTGTGGACACCAGTCCTCCTACCTATTGTATCGAAACCCATGAATTTAATCGGTGAGTACAAATACAGATGTTTTTCAGTATTTTGAAGAGTATAAAAATCGACAGAAGTCTATCGATGATTTACACTCTTCTTCAATATTAAAGTCAAGATGCGTTGCTATCTACTTGCTGCTTTTCTCCTGGTATTTATTGCCAATTTTGCTCAATCTTTCGTAATTAAACCAAAACCGCTTATAAATTTACCATTTATACCCTACCCAATGGACACTTTACCAAATCCACCCGGACCCATTACAGGTTTACCAATTGTAGGCGAACCAATTCTTCCTGACTTAATTGAAGAAGCTTCAGCGTGTCTCTCGTGTTGTGGGCCACCACCATGTTGCCATTTCTGTGGATGAAATTTTGATCTTGATAATCTATATTTAATTGCTTCATCGATGAAAAAATAATTTTAAGATGAGAGTGAATCATGACACTCACATTCTTTTTCCAATAAATCTATTCAAGTATTTCAACTTCTTGCATTTTAAGAGAAAAGCATACACTACTGAAACGGATTTCTTACAGGATGAATTTGTCTGCGAGACAAAATCTTGAATACCATTCGAAATAATTCTTCTTTGTAAATATTTTCTGACAGAATATACAAAAAGAATGCTGTGGCAAAACAAAAATGAAATGCAAATAAAACAGGGTGTGGATAAGGTTCAGATTGTCTCATAGTTTTATGACCACCACACACCCTCATGATCGTCGAAGGTTTTCTCTATGTTTGGCTTTGACTCACTTTGTACTTCGATTGAATCAAGTTAACGACACTGATATCATTTCATTTAGAATATCAAACTACAAAAATAGGTCAAAAGAACACAAACTATTGAAGTTTTATTCGACATCGAGTTCCTTCTGACAGAAAATATTGTTTTATTTAATGGATATTTTGACATAATGACGAATATCTATTGAATTCTTAAGTTGATTTAAATTAATTTCATTGCAAAATTGAGTAAATAAAGAATTCGATGTTAAACATCGTGCTGATGTGAATTGTTCGATAAAAAAATTATTGATTCTTTACTTAAAAATGTAGTATAGTTAAGGATGTCAGTGAGCGTGCAAGGGAAGATGCAACTGAGAGCGTATAGATCAATGGGTATGTAGGCGAACATGTCAGTGACTGCGACAGGATTTCATCTAAAGCGCAATATCTATATCAATATTATCGGAGTTTTAGGACGAAAAAACTGCACATATAAATCAATTCATCTGCAAAATGATTGCTGGTAAAACGAACGTCAGCGGAGTGATTGTTGCCTACTTGTACCGACGGACCTCTGAAAAGGGTAGTATGCAAAAACAGTGGAGCTAGTTTGGTCGTGTTTCATATTTTTATCTCGTGAGGAATTGCGTTGAAAGCATTCCATGTTAAAAAGATCACATTCTATTCTCTCTAGTGTTAATTTCAATCAAATTATTGCATGTCTATATCATCAATGTCTCATTGAACAGATTATTCTATTTCTCTTCAAAAAAAGATCAAAGCTAGTGCGCAACGAAATGTCTATTCAATAAACTGAGCAGAGAATTGTCTTTTTCATGTATCATTTAACCACCCGCTAACTATCGAACTTGGCGTCATTGCTCTATTTTCCCATCACTTGATCTCAATGGTCACTTATTCTTTACCCATTAAAACATGGACACGAAAAAATTTACAGATCAAAGAACTAGAATAACAATGTGTCCTTCATTTAAGGATATGGATATTTTCAATACAGGAGAACTTATTCCTTCTTTATTTTGAAAAAACATGCACACGTGTGCAATTGGATTGTTTAAATAAAGTCATGCAATTGCGAGACAACAACGATTATGAACACGCGTCAATATCGATGGTGGGAAAAGAAGGCATGTTCGTTTTGCTGGAATTATCGCTGTTTGCTATCTCTCATCGTTGATGAATCTGATTATAGTGGTCAAAAACGAGAGAAAGAATGAAAAATGCTATCAACACACAGCTGACCAATACAGTAACGAAAGGAAGAAAACATTTGATCGCATTTCGTTCTTCCTTCCTCTTTTCTCCTTGCTTTCAAATCGTGTATATATAAATATCTCGAGAAAAGAAAAAGAAAAAGAAAAGGCGAATGACCTCTCCCATATTCATTTCAATGCCAATCTATCACCATTAATACACAAGCACACATTCGCCTCTGATTTTTTACTATTCGTAATGTTGTATGACGACAAATTCAGCTTATGATTTTCATCGTTTAATGTATCTTCTCGATACAAATAATCTCGACGATGCACGGCTTTTATTGAAACGGCAATCATTAATGACGCTCAATAATCTCTTGGATAAATTCGATAACGACGATAATCCATTGTTGCATCGTTATGTTCTTCGAAATCAAGCAGACGCTGTACATTTATTATTGGAATATGGTGCTTCGGTTTATTCAGTGAATAAATATGGTTGGCTACCTATACATTTAGCTGCTTATTGTGGACATGATAAGGCTATTCTACAATATTTACTGGAATTCGAGAAAAGGTAGTTGAATGTTTATGTCTGATATTTGTTTTCTTTCTTTCTTTCTCGTTCTCTGTTCTTTAATAAACTTTTTCAAATGATTGATAATTGCATTCGAATGTCTCGATATTTCGATGTTAATGGAAGCGAGGAAATCGTTGATGATAAACAGTTGACAGCTATGTGAATAAGAAACAGAAGTAGAATATTGAGTATTATTACACCTTACAATCGGTTTAATGAGTGTGGAAATAGATAGCTGCATAGAAAGGAAAAGGTGTGAAGGAGTTTACTTTTCTTTCGATAGAAATATTTTTAGGGTGTAATGTTTCATTAAATGCATTTGTTTCTCGATATCAAAATGATCTGTTTATAAAGTTCGAGTTCTTGCCAAAACTGCTCACTGTACGGGAGTGTTCACTATGCAGGGATTGTACCGTAAAACAGAAATAAAGTACCCAGTCGTGGGTAAGGGTGTGAATGAAGGTGAATGTGCGTGTAGGCTTCGTAATTTTTCACTCTCGCCGTCAAAATATTACTTCGCCTTGTATATTTCGAAGTAGTCAACTATTTTTATGTATAGACATGTATATTTTATTTATACGAAATATGAAAAAAAGAAAAACAACGCGCATGAATAAGTAGTCAATGTTTGTATTCGTATATATCGAATCACAATCACAAATCAATATGAAGAAGTTTTCCTGGTTGTAACGAAAAACGGCACACGATCGATCTCGGAATAACTTTGTCCCAGATACTATCCTAAAAGATATGCCAGAAAACAGTAGTTTTCACGTTTTCACATATAAAATCTCTTACTGTCGCTGGACATGACTTTCTTGCATAAGCTTCCATGAAATAGAAACATGATTGCAGACCAAGACCAATGAAAAGAAATGTCCAAAGTAGGATGTTATACACTACGCCCTTGTTTCTTGGAAGAAGGAATAGAAACAACACTAAAACAAAACTGTAGACGTTTGTTTGACTACACACAAAGACAGCTTACTTCCAACGACGCCAAACAACAAGAACATGACTGGATAGAAGAATCCCAGTGCAAAGATCATGACATACTCATGAAACGTAGCTGACAGAAGTACTACGCATATCGCTGGTATAACGCGATTTTTTCGTCCAGTTAACTAAAACGCGACGAGAAACTTTGCGAATAATATGGTCAATATGATGAGTAGATCTTACCGCAAAAACTTCCTTATAAACATATGTGTAAAGCCAATCATGAACAACAACATTCCAAGTTCGATAATAAGCAGCAAATGAAGTTGAATTCCACCAATCCTATTGAACAATGTGTAAAAATCTATTTATCTGAACTCTGTTTCTTGTCCCACTTTATAAAACATGCGGTCAGCAAATCGAAGCATTTCTGCAAATGCATTCAACCAACAGTGTAAAAACCCATAAAATCCTACAAGAATTTGCTTTAACTACAGCGGCATTCTCTTCGGATTGCTTCCTACCTAACAGTAGAAAAAGACTACCAGGCATGATTGAATTAAACAAGACTGTCATAAATATCGACAGTGTGATTTGATTCTGATTTAAATTTTCGAAAGTTGGTACACAAAATCGCACTACAACGTAATAAACATAAACAACCGCGGCGAAAACTTGTCCAAACATTTTTATAACAAAGTCCCAATGTATAACAGCATTACGAGGATATGTATCACAATAGATTAATGTTGGTGCAAATAGAAAATATAAATATTTGGAGAAATCTGGTGCAGTTAATTTCTCCGCATCTTTCTTATCCGTTGGATCGGCTTCTAAACAAAACCACATTAAGAAATCGATTTTTCAATTGAAAATCTTCTTCGAGCAAACTAGTCAATCATGCTTTTAAACTAAGAGCTAATGAAACAAAAAATCTTCGTATGTGCGCGTAGTTTTTTAACGTTCTAAGACAAACCCATGATCAAACGGCATTGCATACAGATTTTTTCAACATTTTCACGAACAAAAGAGTATATTTTCATCAGTTGACGAAGCTACAGATAAAATAGTATTTGATTTTATTCACGGAAGACTACCTACTTGTTCGAGTAAGACAATGAGCGATGAAGCAACCGGTAGTTGATGTTTTACTATTTCCCGACATGGTAAAACGAGGAATAAAATGACGTATGTGATATAGATGGTCAACCAGACGATGTCATAAATTTCTGAAAGATTAAATCAGACTTTTGCTTTGAAATTGAGGAACAATGACGTACTCAAATCTTTTGGATTTGCCAGATAGGAAACTCGATTATTCGCCCAATAGTAAAATCCCATAAAGACCAGGACTGCGGTACATAACTGCATAATAAGCCAAATGGATAATGCAATATGTAAATTTCCGAAGCATTGAAAAATCAGATGGAAATCCAAATTTAGTCTTTTGTGAAATAAATCGTTCGTTATCGATGTCAAAAGAATCAATTACTCTCAGTTTTACCTCCCATGTGCTACGAGATCGTTGATAATAACTTGCAATACGAAAATAACCATCACTGCTACGAAGACATTTCTTAAACTCTGAATATGCGATATTTCGAACAAGTCTGTGAGAAGAGAATTTCTCGCTACGAACACTCGTGATTCGTGAATTTGCCGAGTTGATGACCTAAAAAGTACATTTAATTCCGTTTCTCATCAAGTAAAGAACGAACTTTGTTGGTGATGTGTCCGGCATTTTCTGTTGTCGTAATTCTACATCGTTTTTAAATGATTGAAACTGATCGTTAACTTCACTTTCGATTCGATGCAGTTCATTGAGAAGTGATGAACGAATTTTCTGAGCAAACGATTGAATAGAAACACTGCCGTGCAATTCTTGATTGCCAACTTACCTCGGCTTCATCCTGAATCCACTGAGGACTCGGATTTGTCACTAAAACAAACGTTTAAATCGTTCAAAAACGAAATCGAATGTTGCTTACCTATATCCATTTTTCGTTTCGTTCTGTATCTGCTAGATATCGGATGATATATATATATATCTACAAAATCTGATTGCTCATTGAATGTAGCCAATAAAATGCGAAAAAGTTCATTGAAATTAAGATGTTTCAATTTCAATTAAATTTTTAAAAAATTTTCAAATTTTTAAAAATGTGTTTTTTGAAAATAACTTTCGAAAATATCTATCAAACAATACCAACTCACTGGTCTTTGTTTCACATTTTGGTTCAGATTGAAAAAATCCAATCGTTCATTACATTCATGGCATCAGCAACGGTCAAGCCAAAAAAACAATCTTTTCATGCAACACATGTGGTAATAGCTCTCTTTCAATGTTTACATTTCAATTTTCCATCTTCTTTAGTGGAATGAACTTGTCGCCAGTTTTCGTTCGAAAATCGAACTACGAAAATATCGCCGAAATTACTTCTCCCAAACACATGATCAATGTTTCACATCGACCGATGCTATCAACTGTCTGATGAACATCCTAAAATCACATCCAAATTTCGAAACAAAACAAATTGAAAAGTTTGTGAACAATCATTTCCAAACCAGTTCATTTATTTCATGTCTAGACACCACGCAATTCGTCTGTTGGAAAAGTTCTATGAATCGAAAGTTTTTACCGACGTGATCAAAAATGAACGAAAGAAAACATTCGTTGCTGAAAACGGAATTTATCAGTAAGATTATTGACGAATATATTCGCGAAAAAAGATACTATATCTCTTTGTTCTCGATAAATAGTGTTAATGATTAATTAAGAGACACTAATGACGATAAGAATTACATAACTCACTTATTCGCATGATATTGTCAAACGGGCTCATGTTTTGTTGATTGAAATAAGAAACTGAGTCAGTTGACATAGGTTGTTTTAACTCGACTGTTTAATCAGTTTGATAAGAGAACGTTCTCGAACTTTGAAACAAAGTTTACCACGAATGTTTTGTAATTTCGAATTAGATTGCTATCAAAAGCAGATGAGAATATATTTCAATCAGCGGCGAATACAACTAAACCGATTGAACAACAAGTTCAGCAATCACAAGAATCGTCAACGTCTGCGATAAGTGATGTAAATTTTCTCGTTTTCTTTTCTTCTTCATCAAAGAATGACATGAGTTATTCCAGTGTTGGAAACATTACTTTCTCGAACGTCTTGAGAAATATCTCTTAAAAACACGAAATCGCCATGGCGGTTACCTTCTTCATCAAATTGAACAAGAAATGAAACTAATTGATGGATCTCAACTTGTATCCAACCTGCATCACAGTACACCTGGCGATCCGATCACCATTGCCGGACAACTAGTAGATTGGTTACCAGAATCAATGTTAATTGTTATGGATTGTAAGACAAACATTTCATAGATGCTTCATATATATATGTGTTATATCACACAGATCCTACGAGTCTCGATGGTCGTAATTTACCTGATTATCCGGCATTCATTTTCGATTTATTTGAAATGGTTACTGATACATTTGCAATGCAGAGACAATATCTATCGTCTTCGATGGCAATTATAGATTTAATATTTCAACTTATTGCTAGCAAAGGTAAACAAACGATTGGACACAGGAGAGCGAACATTTCTGTTTTATTTGTTTTTCAAGGAAATCCAATGTCCATGGAATCATTCTATGATCGTGATGAAAATCGATCAGTTTATTGTTTTCCGAGTGAACTCTATTCAGGTCGATCAAGCAATAATCCTTACCAAACTTTAAAACATCGTCCATGTCAATCAAAACAATCGATGCGTTCGCATCGTACTGATACTTTCGATTTTAAAAAAGGATCCTCATCCGATGATGACAAATCATATGGTTTAACAAATCTTCGTCGAAAATCATTGAGTTCATGTGATCTGTTTCACGTAACATCCAAAACATTAACATCACCATTTGATGAAATACAAAATTGGCTTAATAATAAACGTAAGTATCGTTTTGGAGTTGATATCATGGAATCTTGAATAAATTTAGATACGACAACAACAACAGCAACAACTAGTCAAGAAAAGATCAGTAGTGACGAATTCGAATTGATTCAACTTGCACTACTTCATTTAACTTCGTCCAATCGACAATTTCTCTATGTTATTCTTTATTTTTTATCACAATGTATTCGAAATAGCCAATTTTGTTCGAACGAAGCAACTAAATCACGCGTAAAATTCCATAAATATATTCCAAACTGAACTCTTCCTTGTTGTTCTATAGATTCATCGTAGTTTTGCAAAACTAATCACCATCAATCATGATGAAAACCCGTGTCTCAATAACCTTCTCGATTGCTTTGTTGAGCATTATGGGAAACTATTTGATATTTCAGCAGATACAAGAAAAACCGTGTCAAGACGATTGACAAAATCCAAAAAAGAAAATAAAGTAATTTCTGTAACTTCGACCATATATCCAAAATCTATTTGCCGGTATTTAGTCGTTCATTATTCCATCATCGAATAAAAAGCTTGGCGAAGATCGACCATGGTTCGCTGAAGTGAACCAGACACGCAAACCAAAGTCATTTGGTTCGCTTCTTGTATAAACTTCAAACTCGATCACATATCGACAACGTCTCTCTTACATATATCAATATTACGTAAAACGACTTTAAATATCTTGTAAAAACAAAAAATATGTTTGTTATTTGTTATATACTGAACATAAAATGAATTAACTGTTATCTTAAAGGCGAATTAATCAATTAAGAAGATGATTTGCTGTGTTAATTAACATGTTCCCAGGGCGGAAAGAGCTAATCGACAGTCCATGTTTGAATCGAGCATCTTTTGTAAAACTAAATTTCAACTACCTTGAATCATTCTTTGAATCAGCGTCATCAAAATATTGAAAATGTATCTATGACAGTCCAAGCACAAAGATCATGTTTTCTCATGTCTGTTTTTGCTTTCCATGAAGAAATCTTTGTAAAATGGATGGGCCAAATAAGTTTTTTATAAGCTCGATAGTGCGCGAAAACTACACAGGATGTATGTTAAGAATTGATGCAAACGTATGTCCGTAACAAAAGATATTCTGTGTGATAGAAGTACACTCATTGAGGGTGACGAGGAACAATATTCAAAGGTCGATCATCAATCTCTTCTGTTCATTTGTTTCAACCGGTGTAGACAAAGAGATAACAATGACTAATTAGCAAAGTGGGTTTATATAATTAGAGCATCTTGGAAACTTTCAGTATATAATGACCTTTTCGACAGTTTCTTTTGAAATATTAAACACACGTAAGGTAATTTCCAATCCATCTATCGGAAGTGAACTAGATTTTAATAATGAAAAAACTTTCCACCAATGAAAATCATTTTGAGATTTGATTGGTTCGTATCACTGACTTGACATAACATTATTGTTTTGTTTTGTTTTGTTTTTCCTCCTTTCACTTTCATTCTGTTGAAAATTTTGTAGTGAATAATGGCTCGAGCAACTCGAAGATCACGTTTCGGACTACCAGATGTGTTTTTGCAAGAGCCAAAGCAACGAGAGGTATAAACTCAATTGACCTTTATATAAATCAATACAATTTGTCTTTGTTCAGGATGAGTTAACGGCTGAAACGGTAAAAAATGGTTTTACCTACAAACCTGTCGATGCACTGATGGAAGTAAATAGATGAATTAAAGTTCCTTCTCAGTTTCATTGTCGTTTCTGCTTAGCATGAAGGTTTCAAAGGTCAAGATTTCTTCAAGAATGCCGATGAAGGTATTCTGGAATTCTTTCGAATTATTTTACTCAAAAAAGAAGAAAATCATACGATGAACGATAGTACCAAACGAAAACCACCAACAATCAATAAATCACACTTTTGGCCATTAATGGTATGCTTTGTTTTCCTCTAAACAAACTGAGTTTTATTGAAAATAGGGACCACGAACAGCGAAATCTTTTGAACAGTGGCTATCATTATTAGCATCAACAGAATCTCTTGGGAAACTAGGAAAACAAGTATGAAAATGAATAAGAAAATGGCATTTCGTCATCATTTCGATCTATTTCAGGTGCCCATTATTCTTAAGAAAGAAGATGTTTTCCAACATCTCTATGAACATAATGTATCACTTGTACGTGCTTGTTGGTATATCAAAATGTTGGCGCTCTATCACAGTGCAAATAACGATTCAAAACAGAAGAAAAGACACGTAGCAACTGATCCTTGCACAGAATGGACAAAGATTACAACAGAACTTCTAAAAGTAAAATGCTTCATTTCGAAAAGAATTCACACGAATAAACCTGGAAATATTTTCTAGGAAGTTTTTGATCGTTTAATCAAAGAAAATATTCAAAGTCAACGTGCAACGCCTATTCCTGATATATCAACTGGTCATTTACCTGAATTAACGAATGATCAGCATGCACTTTCCTTGAATTCAGGCTCAATGACTCCTCAGTACGCGCCATCGACACCACAAATGCATCATCAATCACCATCAACCAATCCCTTATCGGACAAGACGCGTCGACAATGGGACTACTACAATCGTCTATTACGAATTTTATTCGATCAAGGTCTACTCGATCGGCAAGCAGTTGTCGAGTGGATTGTTGATACATTCATCGATCGTATTAAGCACAATGATGATCTTAATCTTCGTTATGTTATTCCACTTGTATTCCAATTTAGCAATGAAATTCTTGAGTACGAAATCTTCTCTCGCAAAATCTCGTATTATTGTTGTAAACGTCTCGGTCAATACCATACGGATATCAATCAACCAGTTAACTTCGCTAATTTAACGTCATGTCCACAACATCGCGTTATTGTCTACTCGCTTTCAGCTGTTATTCAATGTATCACTTTACGTTGTCCAGCAGCACTTCTCTACAATAATCCAATTGACGATCAACAAAAAACGGATACACTACTGTTGAATTACGGTTCACCATTGGATTTTCTTCCATGTGCACCGTCACAGCTTCCGTTACCCGTTGGCATCGATCAACAGTTGGTTAAACAAATGTTAACACAAGCGGAAGATGAAATTCGTTGTCGAAGTTCAGCGATTGAACACAAATGGTCAACAGAAAAGTTACAACAAAGCATTTCTGGTCAAACCATATCACGTGTTCTCTCTGTTCTGGAAATTCTCGATGAATTCAAAGAAGAAAAGTATCTTTTAGACAATGTTTATAACAAAATTTATCCAAATTCATATCGAACAGAATCGTTGGCAGCTGAAATCGAAATTGAAGTCATTCATCTAATGTGCGATTGGGCAATAACGACACGGCGGCACGGTGTTTATCGAGCTTTTTTCATTGCACGTTTACTTGAACGGCGACAAAATGAACTGAAAACACTTCGTTTACAAGAAGTCAACGAAGCAGCGGATGAAAAAGAATCAACACCATCGACAATCATTCAAGCTCATCCATTCCAATCATCTTTAACTGAATACGTCTTAAAGAAAGCTCCATTCATCGATGAACCATCTACAAACGATCTCGATCTAACAACATCGTTCGCATCACTCGTCATGCTCTTCTCTGAATTTATCCGTTTGAATATCTTTTCGCCCATGCAATTTATGTGCAACCTCGTCGCTCACGGCCTCGTACCGATAGTTCACGAGAATCACGACAATACAAATAGTTCCCAGGTCAACCCCACTCCTAATATGTACAAACCACATGGTTATAATACAATGATTCGACATGATACATTAAATATGGATTCCAGTTTCGATCGACGTCAAACGAATACATTCATCGATCTTGATCCATTGGAATCGATGAATGCGTCACCATCTACAACACCAAAAACACATCTCCGACAGACATCGAAAATGGACTTGAATCGTAACTCTCATCAAGCAAATGAAGATTTCAATAATCAACAGCAGAATCGTAAACGTTCGTTGTTTTATCTTCAGCAATTTCCATATCCATTAGAAGATGATTTTCGCGATGATTTCAATCAAAGAAAAATCATTCTCTTCGGAATTACACAGAAACGAGATGAAGCAAAACGGCAATTGAAGGCCAATGTTCGTCTGTTAAGTTCACTCTTCAAACTACGCAATTGTTTGGAAACAACAAGTGAAAGTCCACCATTCACTCGCCCGATTCCATTCGCATCCTATCTAAAAATTCGTAAATCAATCTTATCTCTATCTTATCATGATCAATATTATGTTACCAATCGTGTTAGTAAACTACTAATTGAACGTTTAACCAATTTCATCGAACGTCGGACAAGTCGATTACCATGGTTGGACGATGTTGCTTTCTTATTTGAATTAATGGAAAAATCTTTAAACTTATTTGGATTGATACAAACATGCGTGGATATTTTTCGAATATTTAGTCGCATTGAGTCCATGCATTCGTTAAAAGCTAGTCCAGGAATGTGTAGCTATCGATTCGAACTTTACTTAGAAATTACATCCATCTTTCGATTTTATACACCAGTTCTAATACTAATACCAAACAATATGATACAAGTTTTCGACAATTTGATACAAATTACTCAACATATTCAAGATCCAGTTCGCACAACTTCAGTCGAACGTGCCTTACTGATGCTTATGCACGATTCGTACTTTTCCTGTCCTTATATAAAGAGTAAATACATGGATCGAGTGCCACAAATAATCGCTCTGATCAAAAAAGAGTTGTACACTCAGACGTCTCAAAACAATAAACAAGATGCAGCAAGTGCCAATTGTCAATACCAGTCTGACGCTTTCCTCAACATCATTGAAGAACCGAGAAAAGCACTGACAGAATTTCAGTTCGATCGAGAAAAGATCCATCATACGAAACAATTGGATGAAAGTGCACAAGCACGAGCTAGTTTTGTTATCAACACACTAATTGCTGTTTCAAAAGCAAAAACTCTAACTTAGTAAGTCAATCAATTGATTAACTACTCATCTAATGATTTGAATTCTTCTAGTATACATGATATCGCGCATTTAGCGACTGAGTTAACATGCCAAGTAGCATCTCTCGGTTCAGTTTGGTTACTTGCTATTAAAGCTCTTAGTACATGCACACCGCCAAATCGTCAGTCAAATGCACCAAATCATACGAATGTTTTCGAAGAATTGCGTCGTATTGATGTATGTCTCTTTCTTCAAAAACAGATATTGTCTCTAAATTATTTCGTTTGATTTAGGCGAACGATCTATGTATACATGATAATCTGTCGGTTTTTATTTCAATTTTAATTGCGCGTCATGCACTTTCTATCAATGATTATATTATTGTTAGTGTTCAATCGATAATTGCTTCCACGCCGAAAGAACGTTTAGATCCTTTAGCATCGCGATCGAATCCTTCGTCATTACGTGCACGCGGTTCAAGTGGTGAAGAAGCAAATGAACCCGGTACAAGATTTACTTGTGATGTTATTGAACATCTCTTCTGTGCAAATCATATCCCGTGGACAATGATGATTTCGTCGCGTGAACGTCGGTTGTTAGCATCGAATTATCGTCTTGTTGCATTTGGAGCATTTTTGTGTGTGCTAAAGTCATTATTAATTATTAGTCAGTCATGTTTTAAAGATTGTAAAGTCTATTATGAACTGTGCCGTGAAGCAACACAGCGGCATAAGGACAATGATCGTCTGTTTAATACTTCGAATAACGATGCAAATAGTCAAGCCGAAAAAGAATTCCGGCTGTATCGTGAGCCAGTTCCAGAAGAATTAGTCGATTTATCTATGCGCGTATTGAAATTATGCTGTGATCAAGATTGGATTCAAGAACGTTGCTTAAAAGAATCGGATACACTATGTAATCAAACAAATCTATGTGATAAATTATTAGATGATGGGCAAGCACAACAATTACTCCGATTTATATGTTACAAATCAACCTCGGAATTGACTAAAGTTTCATTTGATAAAGGACCAAAACCAATCATTTCATCTTTATTACAAAATCTTAACCAATGGACATTACGTGCCACAACTCTAGAATTAAAATTGATGCTCAAAATTCTAGAATACAATGCACCTTCGCAACGACCACAGGATGCAAATTTTAACGTGTCACTAGCTCTTAAAACACATGAACACAACACGTTGCATTTGTTGCAATCGATAGCTAGTGCAACAATTGAATTATTTCAACATCAAACTGAAGGACGATATGGCGCGTTAGCACAAAACACTGAACATTATGATCGAAAAGGAATATGGTTAATTGCACCGTTGATATCACGTTTACCGGACAATGTACAAAGTCGTATATTGCAAATAGCTGGTAGGTCACATGATTATTGTGCGAAAAAATCAGAATGGAAGGGATGTCATTGTCTTTTAGGAAGTGTTCTTGAAAACGGTAATTCGATGTTGAATTCGTCGAAGAGTAAAAATGACAAAGAAAATCAAGTTCTTCGAAGCATTTCATTATTAAGTCATCAGCCATTTTTATCTCTCGTTCTTTCCTGCTTGAAAGATCAAGATGATCAACGAACTGGTCTACTTGACTCCTTACGCGGTCAACTTGAACAATTATATAAACAAGTAAGTGAACATCTCTGAACGAAATTTTTCTATCATGAACATTAGGAATGTGAACATTGTTCAACACCGGGAAAAAATCTTTCAAATATATCATTAACTGTCAAACCAACAGGGGGTAATAGTGGTATTGGTAGCGGAGGATCATATCCAGATTGTCGTTGCAATTGTCACAAAACAGACTGGCAAATCTATTCAAATAATCTGGTATTAATCTCTCTAGATAGACACCTAATCGCTTCTATCTTTTCCTTCTATTAATCGCTTCTCTGCACTTCCACCTATATTTATATATCCATCCTTCGTTGCTTTTTCTATCGATATGGTCTTGTTGGTGATCGGAATATGTCTGTTGCATGGTCTATGTCTAGTAGACTTCTTGTTTTTTAATATTTGAACTTGTTGTCGAATGAATTATGTCATTGTCAATTGTTTATTCTAGGCACCCATTGTTCAAGATGACCCGAATATGAAAGCAGTGATATTTGAATCCTTACAACTTCGATTGAGTCTTATTGGTGGAATGTTCGATACGATCGTTGTAAGTGATAGTTAATTTGCTTCTCCGTATATCACCGATTTTTCTCTTTAGCGTAACAACAATTCGGCAACAGAATGGATTTCTGTATTTGCTCAACTAATTGCATCAGGTGTCATTGATACAAAGAATAATTCGCCTCTATTAAATACCGTACTCGATATGCTTGGTGTTCTTGTTCATGGAATTGTGCCGGCGGAAGGGCCTATTGAAAATAGTCGCGTATATATGACATTGGTACGGAAGATCCGTAAAGATATTGGTGAAAGACGATCAGAAGCATTAGATGAAGTGAAACGATTCTTGCCATTACAAAAGCCATCGTTTGATATATATGTTGTTGAACCATTTGATGGTGTTAACAGTCGATCATTGAACTCCGAAATGAAAAAACATGGTTTACAAGTGGCGCGAAAAGTGAGAATATACGAAAAATGAATTGCCAAATCAAACATGATTGCGTTCTTTGTTTAGGAAAAGATTAACAGTTGGGAAATGATTGAAGGTACAAAATCAGCAACATCCATTTGCTTTTCATGGTTTTGTGCGCGAAAGACAGAACGTAAACGGTTACGATATGAAGAACAATATCGTTTATTACTTCGACACAAGCATAACATTTTTGATAAACCTCTTACTTACTTTCGAGTATGTTCTTGTCCTGTCTCCTAAGGTGTATTTATTCGTTTCTTTTTAACTGCAGGAGTTACCACGTGTTCCAGTTGAAGCTCCGGAGCATCCCGAAGTGGAGTTTGTCGCTGAGAATCGTCCATCGATTCATCCAAATCAAATGCAAACTGGTCCAGGTAGTTATGTTTCAATGGCATCTATGCATAATCCTATGATGCAACAGTCACCTGGTATGCCAATGTCTATGCAGTCACCTATGGTTGATATGTCAGGTAAACAACCGAATGCAAGTATGATGGGTATGCCGACAGCTCGTGGTACGCCGGAACGTAAAGTGCGTGGCCAAGCTCCTGGGCCGGGCGTACCTCCAGCTAAACAGCGCGCTCAACGTTTGCCGCGTGGCACGGGCCCACGAGCCGCTGCCATTCAACCGCAAGTTCCAACCGCTCCGAATGTTTACGGAGCTCAACAAGCGCCTGGACATCCCTCAATGTTTCCACAATCCACTTATGGTCAATGGATGCCATCGCAACCCATGTCTGGTCCTCAACAACCATCTATGATGTCTACATATTCTAATGGGCTGCAAATGAAACCACAACCACCACACATGATGCAAAACGTTCGACCAAACAGCATGGTTCCTGGTCGAACAAGTGTACAGTATCCAAATCAACCAATGCAACCACAGCAACAACCTAGTGCAATACCACAACAACAACAACAACAACAGCAGCAACAGCAACCACCACAAGGACAACCATCACAGATGTCAGTTGGATATGTGAATGATCCAACGTCGATGATGATGTCATCAGTTAATGCGAATCCCATGGCTCAAAATATGAATCGACAGCCACCAAGTTCCACTGTGTCTGGTAAAAGAAAACTCACGGAATCTACTATTTATGCTCCTGATCAATCACAATATGCAACGCCAGCAAAAATACCACCTCAAACAGCAGGTAATTTTTTCCGTCTTGAAAGAAGATCTCGATATCTAATCTTTATGTCGAATTAGGTGCATCAATGTCACAATATCAACCAAATCCAGTTATCATGCAACAAAACAATTATATGCATCCAGCTCAACAACAACAACAGCAACAACAACAACAACAGCAGCAGCAGCAACAACAGCAGCAGCAGCAGCAACAACAACAACAGCAGCAGCAACAACAACAACAACAGCAGCAACAGCAGCAACAACAACAACAACAACAAGTATCTCATTCACAAATGTATTCTCAAGGACAGATGCCTTCCGCTTCATATATGAATAATCAAATGCTTGGAAATCCAGCAAAGTAATACAGATAATCTTATAGAAACCGGCATCTCTCTTATTATTTGAATTTCTTCATCTTTTTCCTTTCAGTATGATGCCACAACAAACACCTGTCTATCCTAACATGATGAGTAATCAACAGACAAATGTTTACAATACTGGACCTGGCAATCCAGCGATGAATCGAACAGCAAGTCAAGCGCCTATGCCAATGTCTAATCAACAATGGCAAAACACTCAAGCAATGAACGTTGGACGGCAACCACCCAATCCATACAATCAAGTAAACTATTTATCCCGAAAACTTTTCTACTTCTAATTGTTTTCATATTCAGATGATGCCACCTGATGTTCAACAGCACTATGTTCAACAACAACAGCAGCACTATCAATAAATCGAATTCTGCCTGATAGATTGTTTTATACTGTTTCTGACGAACACATTCAATTTATACTCCTACCTTACTGCTTGTGCCCTCCGCGAAGCGTCAATGAGCAGCATCTATTATTCTGTTGTCATTTTCAATCTATATTTTTCTTTCTCTGTTTACTCATTGTTGCATCATAGAAAAAAGTGTTTTTTTAAATGTATATATCAAGCTTTATTTATTGTGTTTATCAATATATAAAAAAAATTTCGATATGAAACGGAAAAACAAAATTATTGACTTCGAAATTTTATTGATCATCACCGCTGGGTTACTTTCACTGTCAACAAGAAAGGAACAAGAGAAAATAATCTAATCTCTAGATTATTATTTATATCACACGAGCTGAATTAAATATTTATAAAACAATGAAAATTTTTCGCTTATTTTTTAACCACTTTT
The DNA here is from genome assembly GCA_905250025.1 of Adineta ricciae. Lineage (NCBI taxonomy): Eukaryota > Metazoa > Rotifera > Eurotatoria > Adinetida > Adinetidae > Adineta > Adineta ricciae. The sequence continues at coordinate 606,525 of CAJNOJ010000010.1, read as the reverse complement.
TTCGGTTCCTGTGCTCGTTCGGCATCAGTCTTCTTCCTCTTTGGCTTTTTGATCATGTCTTCGATGATTTCAGTCGATGGTCGCGTATCAGCTTTGAGTAACTTCTCCATCTGATCCAAACAAGCTTCATTTTCCTGCAAATACCAGAAAAATTTCACTGTAGATCTTCGAAAATAAGTCGCTCATCAAAGTACTTCTTTCGTATTTGATCCAATACAATCTCTTGGAATAATTAGTTTGAAATTTCTCATGTAAGCATCATTGGCTGTGAATAGCACACAAATATTACCGGCAAAACCGACTAAAATCAACTTCTCTGCATCTAAATGATTGAGGAGGATATCAAGCGGTGTAGAATAGAAGGCTGAGTGCTTGGGTTTCAGAACGAAATCTAAATAATCCAAAGAAAAAATTTCGTCCGTTCTCTTTCTCTTGTTATAAATCTTCTCACAATCATCTTCTTGTGGTTGCAATAATTGCGCTAATGGTTTTCCAGGTTTATTTTCGTTAATAACATATTCAATAACGTTATGAAAATCAGATTTCCATTTACCGAAATTATCATTCACATACACAACTGGAATACCGGCTTTGTGTGCTGCTGCTTTCAATTTCGCAATTCGTTTTCCAATTTCCTCTGCTACCAGCAACAGTTCTGAATTTCAAGAAACAGACAGGCGTTTCTCCTTCTCCAAAAATTTCTTACAAACCTTCATTTCCTTCAAAATCTAAATGATTGATCACATCGATCAACAACAATACAGTATCATTCGAGTCTGGAACCATGCCATGTAGGTCATTGGAAGTTTCGGTCATGTTAAATTTCGCTGAAAATAACTATCCGTCTGTTGATTTACTGGGGTTGTTTCTCGAGAGTTTTTTTTACCAACCAGTCAGACACCTCTCAAATAAGTCACTCGGGATTCCGATGAAAGACAAGGACATCTATTGAAGGAACACATTCTGATAATCACTTCAATTCATGGCGCTCTATCGATTTCTTTCAATATTTATTTATATTTAATGTCTAATTCAAATGAGGAATCTTCTGCGGTGACTTATACCTGTCAGACTTGCCGCACACGAAATCCATCGCGAACCAGATGTGTTCAATGCCAAGCAGGGTTTAGCGAAGATTCAGAAACTCGCCAAGAAAATGATCAACAAATAACATTAGTACATCAATTTCAAAATCTTTTTACAGATGATTTTGATCCACAATCATTCGCAAATACTCTATTGCCAATGTTAATACAACCACCCCATCAGCAATTTCGTTCGCGTCGTAAGCGACCACCTCGACGCATTAAGCGCATTGCTCGTCCATTTCGAAATTTAACCCCTCTCAATTTGCCACCTTTACAAGTTCGTCATAATCCAACATCTTCCATACCGATTCTAAATATCAACGAATTTGTACCCGGACAAATATTGACGGCTCAATCCCAACCGAATGTACCGTTAATTCAAATCCCATTGCAACTGTTTATCTTCGATCCGAATATGGAAAATTTGGGTACACGAATTTTTCGCGAAGACAACCAACTCCGACCGCTTTCTCAAGAAAATATCGATCAATTACCTGTTCTGACAAGTACGTTGTGAGAGCATGTGAATAATTAAAAATGAGGACATAAATATTAAATAGATTTGACGAGCATGCTATTCATAATCTTGCCTAAGGATAGTTTTATTCATTTTCAAGTAATCTTTTAATGCTTGAGAGCAGAATCCAATGTAATTATTCTAAAAAAAGATTTGCATTTTTACAAACATCGATGTTCCATCAAAAATAGTTTTAAATTCTAGTGACTACGTCGAGCCTGACGGTGAACCCGGCATGCTCCATATGTCTGGAAAATTTCGATTTGCTCATGCAAGTCAAACAATTACCAATCTGCCATCATATATTCCATTGCAATTGCTTAACCGAATGGCTTCTTCAACATTCAACTTGTCCCATGTGTCGAGCGAATGTTTTATCGCATCGATCCACGTTCCCGTCAGTTACTAATGATTACCGGATGGAACAATTCTTTGTAGACACATTGGAACAACAACCGAGAATTACAATCGCTCCGAATCCACCAGTAAAAACAATTGATCTGTCTCGAATCTCACCGGAGACAGCAGCCCCCTATCAACAAACATTATCTAATACTCTTCAACTACCACGTTTCGATTCATCGACAAACAGAGAATGATACAGAAGTTTTACTCGAGTCGTATTAGTGTAGAACATAAAGTGTTAGTTTTCTTCTGCTCCTATTTTTTCACACGTGTTTTTTTGTTATATCAGTTCTGCGAACACAAAACATATAGAGAAAGAAAGAGACAATTGATTCATTTCATCATCGTGAACAATGTGTTAAAGAAAAAGAAGGAAAGAAAAAAAAACAACAAAAACATTTAAGCGCGATGGTGAATGAAAATAAATATTCAATTTGTATATGTGTATCGATATATGTATAATAATCTCGGATGGAGAGTGATAATGATGACTGTAGAAGAACAGTGTGTGCATGTTTGCTGAAGTTAAAAAACAGGTGTAGAATAGAAAGAAAATTTACGAAAATACATGACGCTCAAAAACTAAAATGAAATGTACACAGAAACAGGCTAAAATTGAAGAGAAGGAGAGAAAGAGAGACAAGAAAAATGATAGAATAGGCTCACTGTGAGATGTACTGTAAACACAAATAGAGAAGATATTAGCAAAAGAGGAACAAAAACGATAAACACATTATTTGATCGTATCACTGTCTATACACTCACGAGAAAAAAAAACGAAAGAAAGAGAATACAAGTCACTGTTCTTTCAATGAATATTTCTTTTATCTATAAGTTAACATCATTATTATTTTGAAAACGAAATCGAATCGGCATCCTTTTCTATTTCTTCGCTTTGAGACCTATCGAATCATACCCATTGATTTGGCAGATGAAGTGAATGTGATTGACCGTGGAATTGTTGTTGTTGGTGGTGGTGTTGTTGTTGGTGATCGGATGAATCATTAGCACTATGTTGGGAAGAACTGTCATCTGCGTCATCAGCCATATCTTCATTTGCTCCGTCATCATCATGCATACCTGGAACTAAACTGTGTGTTAAAAGTGTTCGCGAGCCTGATGACGGGGATGATCTGTCAGTAGAGTGATGACTATTGTTGTTGTTATTACGTGGTTTTTGATGAACTTTAGCATGACGTTTACGTTCATCAGATCGAGCAAACCGACGACCGCATATATCACATGAAAATGGCTTTTCTGAAGAGAAAAATACAGTTTGGAATCAAGTAAGGCTATTATTAGCAAGTTAACCTCCGGTATGAGTGCGAATGTGTGTTGTTAAATGATCGGATCTCGAAAATGCTCGAGCACAAATTTTACACTGAAATGGTTTATCACCAGTATGGATTCGAATATGTCTAAAACGCAAATGACAATCATAATATTTTAATTGATCTCTGAAAATTCATTCGTTTGTCTCTACCTTGTCAACTCATCTGATCGAGAAAATCGTCGCGGACAATTCTCAATTGGACATGAGAATGGTCTCTCATGTATAGGAGTTTTCGATGGTCGATTTGGATAAGCTTTTGGTTTTGCAAATTGCATAGACTGACCATTGATGCCAGATGCGATATAGTCTTGTGGTTCATCTTTTATACAAGAGGATGGTGGTATTTGTAGAGTATACGTGTTTTGCGGAGTTGTTGGCCAATCATTTGTAAGAGACGATTTACCATATGAAAGACTGGAGCCATTCATGGCTAATGTTGGAATAAAACTATTGACTGCTGTTGTCGATGGTTTAACAATTGATTCATGATAGGACGGAGGTTGTTGACTTGTTCCGTATTGAACGTAATGAGATTGCTCAACATAATTCATGGTTGGTTCAGGCGTCGATACGGTTGTTATCGTTGATGCTCCTGTGGTAGTGGTTGTGGTTTTTGTTGATGAGGATGTCGAGGGAACGGGGACAGAATTCGATACTGATGATGTACTGTTCGAAGAAGCGATACTATAATCTGTAACTACTGGATTTGATGTTAATAATGTGTGTATTTGATCACTAACACTATTGGTATCGAGTACGTTGTTGTTGTTATTTGTATCGCCTAGCTTAGAATTTTCTACTAATTTTTTGGCGGTTGTAGTCGATGACGCTAATGACGAAGTCGACGTAGTTGTTGATGGTGATGTTGTTGTTATATGTGGAATAGACTTTTTCGATGGTAAACTAAATGAAAAAGGTTTGTTTTCATTGATTAAACTACGTGGTAGTTGCATTGTTGTATCGTCATTGATATCCGTCGAGGATGTTGACGAATCATCAACACCGTTTGTTAATGTCGAATTATTAGTGATAACTATCGATGGAATTGATGTTGAGGATAAAAGTTGATTTGAAGAACTTTGATGAGATGACAATAGATCGAGAGAAGATGAAGAATCGGATAACGGTCGAGGTGGTGGTGGGGCTAATGGCTGAGAAAGTACTGAGACACTTGTTGACTGCGTCTCTAAACATATGAAAACATGACGTATGAGTATATTGATGTGAGACTCATAAAAGAAAAGAATATATGAATAGAATGAGATCGATTAGCCGTTTTTCATATGCACTGTCAAATCAATGGACGACCGCCTATGTGTAGAATCGGCAGTGACTAATGTTTTTAATGTAAGCACGTTTATTTGATCATCAGGATGAATATAAAAGCAAAACATTCTTTTCATTTAATATGTTTTTGAAATGTTCGCGAAGACGAGAAAATCTCACAATGCGCCTTTATTTTTAATATTCAACAAAGAAAAAATGTCTACATCGAATTCATTATCACTCATTGTTTCATCGACATTAACTAAAGATGCAAAATTCTTCTTCTTCTTCAACCCATTTACCTACAAATTCAATTTAAATGATCTGGACCCATCTCTCGGTGAATCTTTCTCGTATTTTACTCAATCATCGTGGACAATCCTTCCTTCATCAGTACGTCGCCCTCTAAGATCAAAATCATCCGACATACCTGTGCCTAGTTCGTCAGCGGAAATAACACTGAATGAACGAACGATTACAATTGAATGATAATGATGGATAAACGCTTTTTTGTCCCTTTCATTCTCTCTCTCTCTCTGTTTCTCTTGTTCTCCTTCTTCGTTTCGGCTGGTACTACTCTACTTTATGATGATGATGAAACCTTTTCTTTTCGATCGACCAAAAAAAAAACGAGATGTAGTAACATCAATTAAAGTAGTAGAAACGAGCGAATCGTCCTCGTTGTGCTAAGACCTCGTGTCAACAAAAGCAGCAAGCTCAGCGCAAACACGCCCTTTTACAATTCTTTTCTCTCTCTCTCTCTCTCTCTTCCTTCGAAAGGTGGATTATACACTTGATAGCAATAGGAGTCTAACGAAGACGAAATAAGTTCGAGGATTTCCTTCGTTTTCGTTTTTTTTTCACTTGCTTCGCTCGGATCGTGGTCGATCATACAAAGCCAAAGAGGACGAAGGGAGAGAGAGAGAAGTAAAAGAATTTAAACAGATTCTCAATATGATAATCAAAAGATAATCATCATCTTATCTTCAAATAAAGACGCATTGACAAATATTAACCTGTTGATGACACAATAGAAAACGAAAAAAAAATTGTAATTGGCAAACACAATCGTTCTATCACTTACAATTATTTGTTGTATATATCAAATGGATATTCATTCAAAATCGAAGGAGAGAAAGATAGCATCTGACTGTCTAAGCATTGTTATCCATCAACAATCATCTAACCTACTTATGTTGTTAATCATTATCTCTTCCAAGGCTGCTCTTGTTGTCTCTTCTTTATTCTCACATCAAAATAACATTGTTGATTTCTAGGTTATGATATTGTTTCGAATCAATCTCTCTTTTCCTTCTCTGCTTATTATTCTGAACTGAGTCGTTCTCTATCATTGTTCTCATCTACTTTACACCACAGACACAACTTTCTGTTGGTGCAGATCGAAGCCCAAACCGAAATGTATTTAATCTGTCTGCTTTCTGCTAAAATCTAACGACTGACAGGTACGTGATCAGTAATGACAGTTTCTTCTTTGTAGAAGTAAGACAGAAGAAATGGTCTCGACGAAATCGTCTTGAAACATGTCGAACTTAAAGAATAGCCTTGATTGTGACAGACATATCCATGTATACACTTGATGACTAGTAGTGAAATGTTAGATAACAGAAATTAACCATATCGACATTTGACATTTCTTGCTAACAAGGATTGTCTAGCTGTCTTCGAGAGAAAGAGAGACAATATCGTCGTCGAGATTTTACAAAATTCACATGAAAGTCTTAGTCAATAACGAATGATTGTTGATATATGTAAATATTCAAACTACTTCAGCATTCCTCTTGTTTTTTCATTTGATAAACAGCATTGAGAAAGAAAATAATCTTACCCGTCAATGTTGGTGTGTGCATAGATGATGGAATTTCATAAAAAAATGTTGAATTTTTTGTACAAGTATTTGGTGTATTTAATACACATGGCGTTGTTGGTTCTTGAGAAATATTTCCGCTTAAAGTAAGCATTTTGTCCGTATTACCAATCGACGACATTTGATCGTCGGACCCGGTCGATAAAGTTGAATTGGATGTGCCTGTACTTGCTTTTGACAAATGATTCATTCTAACCAAAGCAAGCATCACTAATGCATCGATTCAAATGCAATCGAACGAATCACTGATAACGTGTCGTTGTTTTTGATTGAATTGAAGACTTAAACTTTAAACTGCATTACGAATTTATTTGAATTCAACGAAATGGAAAAAAAGAAGAAATTCTGACTTTGAAATATGTCAGCACGACGTCATTCAACCTTGTATATATAGATAAATAAAGCGTAGGTGGTTTCGAATGTATGAGGCTAGGTGAGCAAATGTGTCGCGTGTGTCGCTGTCAAATAATAAATAAATCGTCTGATTAGTAAATAAATAAATAAATCTAAAAGAATAATACTACATGACGACGATACTAAAAGAACAGAGAGGGGAGAGGGGAAAAAACAACAAGATGATTCATGCGTCTTTTTGCTCGCTAATGGTAACCTTAAAAATACATCAATTCTCTTTTTTTTATCTTACTCTTTTTTTCTTCTTTACATCGATGTGGAAAAAAAAAGAAATGATAAATAAAAGCAGTCAAGCGGTGAATATATATCTAACAATCAATAGAGAAAGATAATTCATCAGGTGACTTATGTGACCAGAATAGGAAGCAAAGATAATTACTCCAAAAACAGCCAATCTCTTTGAAGAACAATTATCCTTGATAAAACATAGAGAAGAAAAAAAAAGTGTTTTCATCGTAGTCAGATCTCGTGCGTTTGAACAAGATGAAAAATAACTGCATAGCTTTAATTATTATCTTAACTAGTGAAGAAAAAAATACGTACATATGTCGAATAAAAAGTAAAGAATTGATTTCTGTTGTAAACTCGCTTTTGTCTCGTCGACGACAACGTTCGTTTTTAACCCGATATTTTTCTGCAACAACAGCGTACACATAGACAGAAAAAGAAAAAAAAATGCTCTCGCCCTTGTGCGCCTTTCATCGTCCTTTACACGACTAAATTGCAAAGAAGAGAAGAAAAAGAAAGGAAAAAAAAGAGATTGTAAGAAAAAGAATCATCAGCGTAGATAGCACGAGTATTCTCTTCTTGTAGGAAAAAAAAACGCACATGAATAGCCAAGGAGAACACATACTAATTGTCGTGTTTTGCTTTCTTTTTTTTCTCTTTCTTTTCCGCACACACGTTGAGCAGTCAAACTAAACAGATGCCAAAATATTCTTCCTAGAATTACCAAAGGAATATCAAGTGACTTTTGTCTCGTTATCAGAACTGATAAATAACGATTTCATAGAGAAATTAACACAAATTTATTGGCGAGAAATCAGATCTTAACTGATGTTATTCTTCGCCGCTCTCGCTTCTGTCGTCGATACAATCAAATGTTAATTTCAAATGTAAATAAATAAATAACTCAACGGAAATGACCAAAAGATTCTATTTAGAATTCACTTGAGAAAAAAAACAATAACCTTCATTTAGAAAGTTTCTTACCTAATTACACATAATGACAAAACCTTTTTTTTTTCTTTTCCTACTTTTCAGAACTGAAAAGAAAACTATCCAAACTATTTCTTGATTGGAGATTCTTATGAACCAGTTAGAAATAGATACACACAATTATGACATCTGTGCGAAAAAAGCTGTAGACGAATTTGTAATTCATTCTTTTGATTAACCAAGGAAAATTGTGACCATGAGGCAAGCTCGATCGTCTTTCAAGTATTGATCGAAACTAGAACGAATTTGCATTTAAAAGATTTCTCTTTTAAAATAGCTCGCAAAATGACGAAAACGCACGACTGGAACGCCGAAGAAATCGATTTGCTAATGAATCAACGATTCAATCAGTATAAAGAATTGTTTTGACATCGTCGATTATATTTTTTATTCGCTTTCTGTCTTCAAGAGCAAATCAAACATCGATCCGGACCAACCATTGATAGGTACATGTGAAACATTAGAGAAAAGCTATCTTCGTCTGACAAGTGTATGTTCACCTGTTGATTAAATCTCTTATTTGCTTGATTGTTTCTCCAGGCACCAGATCCTTCAATAATTCGACCATTATATGTACTTGAAAAGGCATTTCCGTTTATTATGGATAAATATAAAGCAAACGATGATTGGTCGTATGTAAGCAGTCAGTTGAAAAGTATCCGACAGGATCTGATGGTTCAATGTATACGAAACAATTTTACGGTGCGAGTTTACGAAGAAAATGCTCGACTTGCACTTGAAATGGTATTGAAGAAAACGAGAAGAAGACAGATGAAGAATTCCTTTGTTTCTCTTAGGGTGATCGTGATCAATTTGTTCAATGTCAAACTCAATTAGAAGCTTTGTATGACAGTGATGATTGCACTCGAAGTAACCTAGCTGAATTTCTTATCTATCGTTTACTCTATTCGTTGCTAATCAATGATTATAAAAGTAAGGACTGCAGATAATCATTTTTCTGAATTGACGAATGTTTCTTAGGAGTGAATCGAATCTTAATCGATATTAATCGAGTGACGAAAACAGAAGACTTGAATACAACTCTGCAGTTCTGTTCCGCTTTTCGCCGAAAGAATTACATGCAACTGTTCGTATTCTACAAATCCTTGCCAAGACTGGCTCAATGCTTAGTCAATCTCTTTCTGGATATTTATCGTAAGCAAATCATCGAAATTCTCATATGGGGGTTTGTATTTCTTAAAATTGTCAAGTTAGAAAAGGAAAATTTACTGCATAGGTTTTCTCCAACATTTCCAATGGAAGTTGTGACATCGATGTTAGCATACGACTCGGATGAACTCTGTCAGGAACATCTTCGTTCACTTGGCATCAAATTTACTCCGGATATCCCAATGGCTATTGATTGTAAAACAAGTCGGACAGATTTCGCCAAGCGTTAATAGAAATTTGATTGAATTTTGTTTTGTTTTCTAGTTTGAAACTTCAAGATTCATTTTAAATGAGCATTGCTCTAAATCTTTCTTGTTATGTGCTATGTATTTATTTGGAATAAAAACTATTCATATGAAAAAATCTTCTTCCGAACAAGCTTTTCATTCGACGAATTTTGATGTGTCACGTTCTATTAAAACAAAACGTGCTGGCGTCTTTTTTATAGTTTCTTTATCGTATTGACGAGATTCTGAAGCGATATGTCTATTAAAGTTATTATTGACATTGTTTTATACCCAAGGACGAAAGAGAAAAAACCAAGAAACAGAAAGGTAATTTTTTCTTCTTTTCAGAAAAGTTGTAAACTACAGAGAACCTTTCCTTTTTCGAGTTGGTTATACTTCTTTGCTTCTATGAGCCAATGTTTATACTAAAAATATTTGTCTCCCTCAATCTTCTATCTACAGTTCGTTCTCATCTAAAAGACGATGATCTGATCATTGGTAATGAGCATCTGTTGACTTCACAACAAAAGTGAATGGATTGTTTTTTAGAACCGTTGGATTTATTTCTTAATTCAAGCGATTCATTGGGTATTTTATATTGCAATAGTCAAGTTCCAATCGCTGCAGAAGGTAAAATCCTAACGGCTTCGTTTGGCAAACCAGTAGAAGCGCCTCCGGCATTTGGTTTTCGAACTGAAACACATAATTCAACAACACTTAAAATTCTCATTAAACCGAACAATTTCATCGGTGCGAATTACATCTATTGTCATTGGAATAACAATATCACTTATGGTCAGAAAGCGGATCTTGTTATTGGAGGTATGAGAATAAAGAAAATAAAAAACATATTTTGAGATATTTGCTATGCTGAATATGATGAGTATATGCTTTCCTATCTGTTCGTTTGTTTCAAACGTCGGGCTCCTCAAGTCGTAAATCGATCATTGTTTTTTTTATTTGTGCCATAAATATTATCGTACATATGAAGATTTATGCTTGATTATCTTAGAAAAACCTGGTATTATTGAATTGAAAGAACCTTGTCGTGCATATGATTATCTTTATGTTGAATGTCAATTGCATGCGCCAGTAATTGCTCGCGGATTTCAGAATGGCTTTCGAAAACTTTTTGATTTTACGGAACTGACGACAAAGTATGTTTATGCTTTTCGAGCTATGAATAATCGATTTTTTTTGTTTATAGTGAGCGATTCTATCATCATGTACCGGAACTGATCAAAATTGTTAATAATGAAGATTTGATTTTTCGTTTCAAACCACTTGATCGAGGTCACATTCCCAAAGATGTTCTGATGAATGTCAATCTGACATTAGCTGGTTTCGGTTCATCAATCTTCACATTTTTCATCAGGCCAAGTAAAGACATATGAAGGGAAATATTCACCTCATCGCTGACTCTATTATTTCTATTGATAGAGTTCACTACTCGCGTGGACTTTCGAATAGAAAACATTCTTTCAACACGTGCGACGATTCACATCAAATACAACAAAACAGGCGCTGTGAGCAATCGCCTATGCTCAGGGTACATTCAATCACAGAAGGACTCCAACCGATGGGAATATTTCTCAGTGAGACGAAAATGCATGAACTGATATGAACCAAACATGATTCTTTAGAACGTTACAGCAACTTCAAATGATAAGATTGAACTTAGTTATCTTCGACCGTCAACCGAATATCAAATATGTCTTCGTTGTTATCATAAACTAACTGATGACTCCTTTGATGAAAAACATTGTCAAAAAATAATTACAGGTAAATATATTCTTATTGATGATTTATGTAATCCATTTAACTTTTAGAATCACTGTTTTCGAATAAATTCTTTGTGGCAATCGTTATCATTGCAGGTGTACTAGTTATTTTAATTGTTCTGTATGTATTTCCAAGAGAAACGAATTAGAATTACATATAATTTTCTTTCTACTGTTGGAGATACGTAAAACGACGAATAGATCAGAAGAAACAGTCAGCAAGCCAAACGACGATCAATCAGGTAATAAGTTTGTTCACCGATAATTTCGAACAGTACTGAAATTATCTGTATAAATATTGATAATACGTATTGGTATCTTTCATCTAGCATGATCCCTTGCTACAGCCTCCAGTTGTTGACGTAAATATTACGAGGAACAGTTTCATTACATTTCATTGAACTACATTTCTATTTCTAGTTACCAGTGCTTCGAGAACAGTCTATCGGTTCCGCAGACACTCAGTCGATTCATACTGACCGATATGAACATTTTGGAGTGAGTTTTATCAAAAAAAAAAAAGAAAACTTCTTTACTACATATTACACTTGTTTTGTTTTCTAGACTGATTTCAACGAAACCATAGGAGTGGCCGATCGTGTTTGTCCAGATACCAGGGACTTGACATGTTCCAGAATGAATATGTCAACGTAACTAAACTTTCAATAGAATACATCTCTATTTGATAATTGCTATTATTTCGTATCACACGAAGGGAAATTTAAACATGGGATTCGTTTTAGTATTTTTTCATCTGTGCACACATATTTCGTTACTTAATAAAATCATTTTTGTCTTTAAAACTGTACTCTGAAGAGAGAAAGTCGACCACCGCGTTAATAACCAGATACATGTAGGTATAGCGTTATGTATTATAACGAACGCGCTCAAGTACCGAGAACGAAAGAGAAGGAGAAAAAATTCTGCGGAGTCCTTTCATACCGGAAGAGAAATAAATCGAACCAATCCAGGAGTGATATACATACATAAACTTTAATATAATTCTACATATATTAGGCTCATTTGACATACATAGAAATCGATATTCATACGTGAATTTGATTTGTATATGGCAACGAAAATGTTAAAAGTAATTCTATTGCTTTTAATCATCTCATCAACATGTAAGTTAGATAATGAAATTCCTACTGACCATGAATATCAATTTCCTTTATTTATGTGTAGTAATTGATGCACGTAGTCGACGTAAACGACGTCAAGTATCTGGATCTAGTTCTTATTCTGCCACAGTTCCATTTACTTATCCATCAGGTTCATTCTACAGTGCTCCTGGCTATGGCTATACTAATGGGGCCTATTCATCGGATCTACCTTATGATACAAATTATCGCGTTACTGGCGTCGATCCTTATGGTGTCCCTGTAACCTATAATACACAATATTCCTATGGTACAGGTGCACCTTATCAATTTCCCAATCTAGGCAGTACTTATGGAAGTGGTTTATGGGGTTTCAGTATACCTGGATTTAATAATCAATATCCTAATTGGAATCAAGGTAATAGTTATCAATATTATACAGGTGGAACAGGTACTGGATTGACGAACAATGGGTACTATTGGTTTCGTCGAAGTCAACCTATTCCATTTGGAGATCAACCTGTTCCTAATGTGGAAGGTATTTCATTTAATCAGAATCAACCTATTTCTACAGCAAATCGTCCACCAGAGAAGTGAAACTGACAAAAATGTACTACTATGTGGATGATCAACTTCAGATGATTTATTTCTTTCAAAAAACATTTGGAATAAAATAGCTAGCTTTCTTTTTCTTTTATTCTTCTCGAAAATGAATCTAATAAAATGATTGTTCTAACCGAAATGTCCTTTTAATCCAAATATTTTTCACAAACAACTCTCAAGAGTTTTATTTAACGTCATAAAATGTCTTTGGCAACATACATCCATGCTGATAACTATTCATTTATTCTTCTTCAAGGATCGAAAAAATAATAATCATTTCAATCTTTCTCTTTCTTTCCTCTTGTCGATTGGAAGACCGCTTTTTTTTTAATACAAAATCAAAAAAGAAAGACAAGAAAAAGTTCCACTCAACATGCAGAAAGAAGCAATCACGAACGAATAAAAACTGTATAGACACATGACGACTGTATGATTATGTTTATTATTGCATTGCTTCGAGGCCTTTGAAAGAGAAGTAAGAAGCGAGAACGATGAATACCCTTCTATAACAAAGAGAAATATTGCGCGTACGTTACTAGTTATGTACAGAATGTCAAAAAAAAGGGGAGAAGGAGAAATGTGTTGTTATACCTATGTTGTACATCTCAATGGACTAGAAGGACTAACGGCGATGATAGAATCGAGAAAAAAATGCTTGTTAGAATAGAGGAAGAGAGAAAAAAAAGAAGAAAAAAGGCGCGTTTAAACGTCCTTTTTGCGGATGAATATATATATATGTCAACATTGAGTGCGGTTGGGAGCGGAAAAAGAGCTAGAACTATATTACCGAGCGTGAACTCTTTATAAATGTAAGCAAAGTGTCACGTTTGCCATTTGCGTTCACTTTGATCCTTGAGAGAATAAATCAAAAGTTACTCTGCTTTATTAACCGTAGATAATCAAATAAAAACATGGAATGGACGCAAACCTTTGTGTTATTACTCATTTTACAGTTATTGTTCATTCCAGGTATGAAGTCAAGAGTTAAATGTCCGAGAAAACCTGATTTTATTTTGTTTGACATAGATACCAAAGGTAATGCAAATCGTCGCCGTCGTCGTCGTCGTCAAACATCAGGATCACTGTATGGTACAAATGCAAATCTAGGTGCGAGTGCGCCATCAGGATTTAATTATCCTGCCAGTACGAATATCCAAGGAATACGTTTAAACAATCCCGATGCACGAGACCTTCTCGGCAATCCAATCATATCAACAAATGCAGAGGGTGCTTTAAGTAGTGTCAATCTGTATAATCAACCGCGGCCTCAACAGCAACAGGTATACGGAACAAACGATCAATCACTGCTGAATACAATGTATAATGGAAATAATTACTATTCAGGAGGTACTATAGCGTCAACATTTTAGTTTCAGATTATGCATTGGACTCTTTTCTGTTCGAAGGTACACGTGGTACGTCATCAAACACACAGATGGCTTATCCACCCAATAGTAATCAAGTTTTAACAAATAAAGATCTTTACGGTACTATTTCAAATACAAATACTAACAACAATCAGTACGGCTACAGTAGTAACCTTCTACCGAACAGTAATACCTATGGTGGAGCGATGGGAAGTAGTAGCAGCAATTTAATACCGAGTAGCAATACTTATACTGGACAAATGGGTAGCAATACGAATCTAGTGCCGAATAGTAATACGTACAGTGGCGTTATGGGTACTAATAGTAACCCGAACTCGTGGTCGAATACAAATAACTACAATCGTTATAGTCAAGGCGGTGCTAATCCGTGGTATCCAAATCGCGATACAGGTTATAGCAATAATAATAACTATAACAGTTATGGCTATCAAAGCGGATATTCAAATTATTATAATAACAGCTATCGATTAGACACATCGTGTTTATTGATCATTTTTACGATTCTTATGGCTCGTACGTTATAGTAGAAAATAATACGGATTAATCTTTATATAATATTCGATATTCCAGTATATATACATGCAGAATTTTTTTTCTTTGTTCGTTGTGCGTTAAAGATTATATTCGTTACAGCGACTGTTCTCTCTCTCTCTCTCTCTCTCTCTCTCTCTTTTCTTTTTTTACTTATTAAAGATTTGATATTTATACCGAATTGTTCCATGAAGAAACTTCTTTTCCAACATGAGGAACAAATGTCGAAGTTGAAGTTGTATTGACAGAACATTGAATGAACTTTCATTTTGTTGGAAGTATGTACTTGCATAAGACAAATTAACTAAATAAACAATTGTCTATCAGACTGCATTCTCCTTGAAGTTCACTCTGTTTTTTTTCACTCTTTCAATTGAAGTAAAAAAAAAATTCGTCGATAATCAGTTGTTGAAAGAAGCAAAGACTGAAAGTTCATCATCTTTTTCAACTCTGCTATTAGATCAAAACAAGAGTAAGTCATTAGTGAAACTGAGAAACGCATTTACACGGAACACAGATTTTCTTCGTTTGACAACGCCGGTTGTTCTCATCATTGTCATCAGTAATTGCTCCGAAGTTAATTCCATTGATTGTTTGTTTTGTGCATTTTTTAAACTTCAATTTCTATCTTGGTGAGAAACCAGTTAAAAATACTGTCGTATTCATAATTGAGTTTTTTGACTATCGTCACATAAGTGAATTATGGACAGTTGAGGGAGCAAAAAGATGTTTTATCTCATTAGAATTTAGTCAGATAGGCATTGCAATGAAGTGATTTCGTGTGTTATAGAAGTGAGATTTGTCATTGATTGATGGAGTGAAAAACGAAACAAAGTCTCGCGACAAAATGTGTTTGTCTTGGTGAGTGAGAAGCCCGATTCTTCTGCTGTTGCTATCAACTTACCTTTTCTGCCTTCGGCACGAAAATATCCTTCTTATTTGTTAATGTTACTTTCGTAGTTTTTCGTTAGATTGAAGTGGAAAACGTTGTCACTATCGTTCTTCTTTCCTTTGTAACGAATTCACTGATGACAACGTTAAATATATATATACAAAAAAAAGCGTACGAGCGAAGATTGACAGAGAGAGAGAGATTTCGTGTCAGCGAAACGAAAAAGCAAAATTGGCGAACGACAATAGTAAAAATGTATTAGAGATAACAACATGACATTTCATTTTATCAGATTCCTTTACGTCTGCTTGTAAGCTCTTTCGTTTGTTGTTGTTGTTGTTTTTGTTATTGTCATTCTTGAAATGAAATCCAATCTGCTGAATAATGTGAATGAAATTCAATCCAAGTGATTGTTATATCTTCCAACTTTAGATACAAAGAACATGTTAACCAGTACTCTTTCAAGTCCAATGGCCAATGTCATTCATCAGAATGACACAAATTCTAAACGAACAGCTCGATCGAAAAGTCAACCATTGACGGACAGTCGATATACATTTCTTCCATCTATAAGTCCGTCAGCTGTACGTCCAACAAGAAGTTTCTTTGAAAATCTTCTTCGCTTAAAACCATATGGATCGCTGTCGACAGCCAGTACAGGAGATAATCGAACGAAAGTCTCATTAAACTTGGCGACTACACTGCCTAGTGACCGATCGTCTCACGGTAAACATGGATATCAATCTATTGTTTCAGGTTACAGCATACATTCACCTATTCATCAGTCTCCACGCGATCACCGAGTATTATTCTACTCAATGAATGGATTCTTATTCAAATTATTATTTTTAGCCTCTCCCAACTCGTTTAATAGTCAAATTTCGTCGCGCACGTGATTTAGTTTTATTTGCTATTTATTGGTGTAATTTTGCCCGGAAAAAGTCTGCTTAAGAAAACATTCATGAAAAATCAATCTATTCTAGCTTTTTTTTCTCATTCCATCAGAAACCAATTGTGTTCAATGAAGTATCAATCGTTTTCACAATCAATCGGTGGAAAAGACACGGTTATATTTGATAAATCAAGTTTTAAAATTCAAACAGTAAGATCATACAAACGTATTCTGAACAAGATGTCCAATTCGTCTATCTTTGTTTATATAGACAGACATTTTACCTATTGTGAAGGAATTCTTTACGCAAATACCTGGTGAACGCGATCTAAACAAAGCTGATCCGGTAAGGGCTATTTCAATCGATGATAATATTTGAAATGCAACTTCAATGGAGTATTCGATTACTTTTCCATTGTGGATATTGTCTTTGTTACTATGACTATATCAAAACAATGTGGTTGTTTATCTAGGTTCGGAGATGTTTAGCGGATGTTCGACCGTTCTCTCGGTTGCCAAAGGTATTTCAGGATCAGTTATTACAGAGTGCTTGGTATGAATGGTAAGTATGTTTTCTTTGCAATTTCTTTAGTTCACATTTGTTGTTTGAGTTTTCCCGAACGTCGTACAATTATTCGACAAGATGAGCGACCAGCTTATTTTTATATCGTCCTTTCCGGTTCAGCAATTCCAACGTATAGAAGTGACAGTGATGGTGCAGTCGAGACACTTCCCGTGCTGAAACGAGGGTCGACCTTTGGAGTACGAATATGTTCGTCTTCTACCAGATTTGTACTACATTCTATTTCACATAGGATAAGAGTTTATTGTATGATTCAAAGCAAAACTCGACTGTTATGTCGAGAACACAAGTGGAATTGTTAGTTCTATCAAAAGATGTAAGTAGATGAATATGATCAAACGTACTTGAGTCGTTTGTGTCTTATCTAGGATTTTAAAAAAATTTTTGCGACGAGAGATCGACATTGTAGTAAAGCAGATTTACGATACTTGAAGTAAGATCAAGGTTGAATGCTAATAAAAACTACTATAACTGATTTGATTTGAACAGAAATCACATTGCGTTTCTACGTGGCTTTCCATTGGATCGCTTAAATGAAATCCCCAATGGTATTCAACATCTTCATTTTGGGTATGAGTTTGTATACACGTTGATTTATTGATCGTTGACGAATATAGACCATCGGAAGTGATTGCAAAGGATAGTCGACGGATGAAGCATGTGTTTATTGTGAAAAAAGGTTCATTGGATATATGGAAACGTCTTGATCCAATCGATGATGATGAACATGATCCAACTAAAACAACTTCAGAACGGATGGAAAACGAGAAAAGTTTGTCTTTTCGCAGAACATGCTTTGTTACAAACATCTAACTTGCTTGTAGATATTGATGTTGATAATGATTTAACAGGAGATACTCGTGCATTATTCTCAGACATTCATCTGGGTGGTGATAGTAGCTCATTGGTGAGTTCGATTGGTCCCGATACAGATGTTCATGCTAATCAATCGCCAGCTGATGATCGACGTGCCTCATCAGCGTTATCCACGCGATCTCGAAGTATCATTCCTGATGATAAGGTAATTCTGGGAAATATTTTCACGATTTTCTATTCAATAGTCATCTTATATTAGAAATTTCCTGGATTAATTGATAGAAGAGATCGAATACAACTGATTGATTATGAAACATTGTCTATAAATAGTACAGGAACAAAGCTTACGTTAACAAACGCCTTGCTGAAGCCAAATCAACTAAATATAAAAGTAAGGAATCGTCTATTGTTCTTTCCTTCGTAACATTTTGTTCTAGGAAACAACAAAATGCCAATTAATCCACCCAGATAAAAGACTCTACGTTCATGTCAAAACACTAAACGAAGGACAACATTTCGTAGGTTTCTTTCTTTATAATACTATTTTCAGTTACAAACGAGCATATTTCTATTCAGGGTGTCACAGATTTACTATTTCCTAATCAGCCAGCATTAACAGTTGTTAGTAATGAATGTGAATGTTTCTTATTGGATAAAAATTGTTTTACTCAACTTTCTTCTGATCAGTACAAGAAAGCAGTGCGACGAGCTGAAACACCTTTTCCGAATGACACTGAATTCGATGAGAAATATCATCATCAACAATTGTGGAAACGTTACTCAGAAAGAACGTACAAAAAAACGGTTGATCGTATCGCTCAACGACAGTCCGCCAAGATCAAATCATCATTACCAACTGATGAACATCAACAATCTTCTTCATTTGTCATCGATGCTGTTTAATATTCATCACAAAAAAGTACTCCAAAGTCCTTTTTCTTCTCTGTATTTATTTTATTTTCTCAACATAAATCATTGACATACTGACGTACCTCAGAGAATTCTTCCGATGAGAAATAAATGTTCATAATCCTGTCGAATAATTTCATTGATCAAGCCGATCGCGTTTGATATCAATCAAACGCATTGACTGAATCAGTGACTTGTCGAATTTATTTTTTCATTGAATCCATTCATTCACATTTGATGCACCCTTTCTCCGTCTCTCTCATGTGAATAGGCGACCTCTGCGAGTATAGAAAAAAAAAGAAATGCCTTGGTTAGTCACGAATGAGTCAATTGGACATATTTTGTTTTGTTTCTCCTTTTTAGTTAATGAAATTCGAAGGAGAAATTTTATTGATTTCGTTGTTGTCATTGTTATTGAAGCACAATCACTTTCTATATATGGACATTCGTCAAATCGTCGTTCTTGTTTTTGAGATGAATCATTTTTATTTGCCAGTTTTATTATTAATCGTATACATCACATATTTTCATGTTATTCATGAAAATATGAAGGCGAGCATTGTTTCTTTTCGTTGAGAGAATCGACTTTTTCGCATCTGTCATTTAAATTGGATTTATTTTCTAGAAATGGACGATCAATTAAAACGTCTCGAAGCGATTACCAATCGATTAGAAGCAGTTGCTCAAAAATTCTCGTCGCCAGCATCGTCGGCTGTCAATGGACATCCGAATGTGAATAATGGAACTGCTGACGAACTTGATCATTTGCCCATCCTACGCGATTATGATACAATAATCAATGAATCGGTTCAACCATTTTTGAATAGTTCGAAAAAAATTGGTGGAGATCTGACAGCAATGGCTGATCACGTACAACGTTTATTTACTGCTCAACAGGAGTTTATTAAACGAGCTGTTCAAAGTAAGAAGCCGAACGATCAGCAGATAACGGAAATAATTAAGCCGCAATCGAACGAAATTGAAGCGATTTCGAGTATGTTTGAAATGAAAGGGAAAACGAATGAAGATTGATTTGCATCGATAGATTACACAAACAAAAATCGTAAATCTCCATTATTCAATCATTTATCAGCCATCTCCGAGGGTATTCCAGCACTCGGCTGGATTCTTGTTTCACCAACACCTGGTCCGCATATCAAAGATATGACAGAAGCTGCTCAGTTTTATTCCAATCGTGTCCTCAAAGAGTTCAAAGACAAAGATCCAACTCACGTAGAATGGGTCAGATTATGGACGAAAATATTGAATGATCTTCATACATACGTCAGACAACATCATACTACTGGTTTAGCTTGGGCATCTCATGGTAAACGTGATGTTGATTCAACCAATGTAGCAACATCAGTAAACAAACCTGCTTCAGGCGGAGTTCCACCTCCCCCACCCCCTCCTCCTCCTCCTCCTCCACCTATGCAATTAGATAGCGCTCTTAACGCTTTGGTCGATAATAGTCGTAATGAACTGATGAGTTCCATCAATGCATTGGGCCAAGGTGCAACATCTCATTTGAAAAAAGTTCCGGATGAACTTAAAACACACAAAAATCCGCAATTGAGACAAAGTACAGGTATGCAGAAGCATCTTTCTCGTATCATTCAGCTTCTAGTCTCGTTATTTAAGAAGCTCCTCATGAAAAGAAAGGTCCAGCACAATTTGTTGATGGAAAACCAGTTGTACCACCTAAACCTGGCAAACCAGCATCTGCTCCATCACCTGTTAAAACACAAGTAAGTCGTATTTACCTTACATCTATACTTTGCAAAACGATCTTCATACTTTTGTTAGACAGCGGTCAATACATCGAAACCGACCACTGTAAGTGGACCTCCGAAATTAGTACTTGAAGGTAACAAATGGTTGGTTGAATATCAGAAAGATAAACATGATCTTCGCATAACTGACACCAACATGAAACATAGTATTTACATATACAAGTGCGTCAATTCCACAGTTGTTGTCGAAGGCAAAGTGAATTCGATTGTTCTTGATCAATGTACGAAAGTTGGTCTTCAATTCACATCTGTTGTATCATTAGTTGAATTTATCAATTGTAAAAGTATGAAAGCTCAAGTCATCGATCGTGTTCCGACCTTGCAAATTGAGAAAACCGATGGCTGCCACATATATTTATCTACGTCGTCACTTGACACAGAATTTATCACATCAAAATCGTCCGAAATGAGTGTTAACATTCCATTCGGCGATGGTGAGTACAAAGAATTTCCCATTGCCGAACAATTCAAAACGTGTCTTCAAAACGGTAAACAATTGGTCACCGTACCAAATGAATCGTCTGGTGTTTAACGACACCAGCTTTCCGGTACTATCTTTTTCCACTAAAAGTATCGAAAAATATTGTGCGTGATCATCATTTTCTGTTTATTATTTGTATCTTATCCATGTTTATTTTATTTCCAACTAGCTCTGCAATCAAAAGTATTTTTCACGCTTTCTCAGTTCTAAAGCTTGCACTAGTATTTGATTAAGATCTGCTTATTTTTTATCTCAACACGTACGCAATTATTTAACGTTCTGGCTCTCTCTCTCTCTATTCTGACATAAAATGCTCTTTTTTGTCTTTGAAAGAATAAATATGATTAACAAAATAGTGTAAGTTCGATTTGGATGGATATTTTACCGTGACTGATGAGTAGAGAAGGGGTAAGCTAGTCATGGACACACGCAGTGCGTAATCATTTATTTCAAATAATCGGTGATTAACTATTGATTCGAAACAGGACGAACGAAAATTGTAAACAAACGATTCGAGAAAAAACAACCTTCCCAGTTTCTTTCCTTTCACATTCATCTTTAGCCGTTAACAGCTGACTTGTTTTTCGACAGCTTAGGACAAAATCCCCAATGCAGTTCGATGATTTCTATGAAACTGTTCAGTCATTTGGTCGATACCAAAAACTCAAATATCTTCTTGTATGTCTTACTTACGTTTTACCTCCAATTATGGTTTACACGTGGACATTTACAGCAGCCACTCCATCTTTTCGTTGCCAATTATCATCCGAAGACGATCCGAATAACGATTTCACGCAGCATGTTTTAGCACGTCATGTTCCAAGTGAAACTCAATGTCGTGAGTATAAAAGCACCATATCCGTACAAGAATGTCAAAGATGCTATTTGAGTACAAATAAAAGTTATCACGATGAAAGTAATGGTAACACATTGAAAGCTTGTACGAGTTTTAGCTTCGATCGAACGTATTATGAATCAACATTAGTTGAAGAAGTTTGTTTCGCAGTTAAGAAACAAGAGAGGAATAAAGTCTCTTATTTTTAGTGGTCGATGGTCTGTGATCGAGTATCGTGGAAGAGTTTGTCTCAAATGATATTCTTCTTTGGCTATATGATTGGTTCGCTGGTCTTTGGTGTTTTGTCGGACAAGTACATTGATTCGAAATTGTCTGCTGATTTTCGTTTTTATATAACTTTTATGTTAAGATTTGGAAGACGACCAATTATGGGTATTTCGTTTTTTATTATTTCCTTCGCCAGTTTTCTCTGTGCATTTGCGCCGCAAGATGGCCTTGGATTTGAGTTAAGTTATTCACTTTTTATTTTGGGGCGATTTTTGCTAGCTTGTGCATCACGTGGTGTTGCTTTGACAGGCTTCGTCATTGGTACGTGACGTCCTTTCTTTATCTATATTTATTCTCTTCAATATCTTTGTAGGTGTAGAAATCGGTTAGTAAAAACGAACTTTATTTCATTCAATTTTAATTGTAAATGGCATGATAATTAGTCTACTTTCTATTTAGTCGGACCGAGGCAACGATTGTTAACTGGTATTATCATCCAGTATTTTTTCGCCATAGGTGAATTGATACTATTAGTATTTGCGTATTTCTTTCGGTCGTGGTATTTACTACATACAACTTTAGCGATTTTGTCACTACCATTTTTGATTGTCTACTTGTAACTAGTGTGATATGGTGGATAGTTCGATGATAGTTGTTTGATTTTCTTTGTAGTTTGTTGCCGGAAAGTCCGCGCTGGATGATATCGAAAGGTCATTACGAGCGAGGAGAAAAAGTCCTTCGTCATATAGCAAAAATCAATCAAACTAGTTTTGATTCTATTGCCTATCAACGGCTTATTACTGAAGAGAAAAAGGTAAGAAGAACGTGATAATACAAATGTGTTCCGATCATAATTATGAATTAGAGAGAAGCAATAATTGATGAAAAACGCCATGGATTCATGATTTTGTTTCGATCAAAAACTATGTTTATTATAACACTCAATATATCTTTTCAATGGTAAAGTCACCGAGAAAGCTGATTTGTTCGTCACATTGATCAGTGAGGATATTTTCTAGGTTTGTTCAAAATCTAGTCTTTTATGGAGTTTCACAAAATACAGGTAACGAAAACTGATTTCTCCGTTGAATAAAATAATACATATATATTTCTTTCAGGCACTTGGTTATCAAATCCATACATATCCTTTGGAGCTGGCGCTATTGTTGAAATACTTGCTTATTTCAGTGTTCATTTACTTCTTCGCTTGTGGGGCCGAAAAACTATTTATTGTGCCTTCGCTACGGGTTTTGCAGTTTTCGCAATTTTAGTCGTGCCAGTTCAGGTATTAATGATCAAAGGTAGCCCAGGTAATTGATCTATGAAGAGTCGTTTCATGAAAACGGAGCTTTCGCGTTCTGTGTGCTTTTCCTTTAATTTAGGTCAAAATGGATTAATGTTTGCAATCCATGTGATTTTGAAGTTTTTTGCCACCGGTTCATATGCGATTATCTATATATATGCAAATGAACTATTTCCAACTCAAGTTCGAAATACTGGTATGGGTATTTGTTCAATGATCGCTCGCGTAGGGGCTATCGCAGGAACATTATCAAATGATTTACTAGTAAATACTTTTGAGAATTTCTGGTTTGGTTGACATTGATTGCGGGATTCGCGTTTCTTTTCTAGGCAAGAGTTTGGCTATACTTTCCGATTGTTGTTTTCGGTGTGACGTCGATAATTGCCGTATCATTTGTAACAATTTGCCCGGAAACACTGAATAAATCATTGCCTCAAACAGTTGATGATGTTGAACTTATGGGTCTTGCTCTGTAAGTATTTAGTCCGTTTTTGAGAAAAATTCCACGAATTTTATCTGTGTTTATTTAGGCCGTGGGGAAGACCAAAACGCTTGACGCGTGTCCAAGTTGATGATGAGAATAATACAGATGAAAATATTGCATTGAAGCTACCAACTGGGGGAGATAATGCTTGATTGTACGTTGCTCTGAAGGATTTCTCTCGGTCATGGGGGTGAATATAAAGCGATTTCATCCAACAATATCTTTTTCTCCGTCATTGGAAAATTTCTATAGGAAAACACAACATCAATCCATTTTCGCTTTCCTACTTGCAATAAAAATCAACGACTTCGAAAATATCTCGTTCTCACAAATGATATCTATATTTCTAATAAGAACACATACAGAAGATTTAGTATAGAAATGTAGAATGAAGCTTGTATTCCGAAAACTAATGTAGATGCAAACGCAGATGCCGATGTAGTTACAGTAACTGTTGCAATGACTGCACTTGTGTTGCGCATCGGTGTCCCCATATTTGTGCCATTAGGTGGCATGCCACCACCATTACTAACTGCACTTGGTGTAGCAGTTGAGTTCACACCAATTGTCACTACCCCAGTCCAACTGGTCTCCGAGTTCTGCGTGATTGATAACAGTGTCACTGACCCATTCGATGAGGCATAGATATTATCTTCTGAGTTTCGAGTTCGGACGATCGTATGTGTCGAGTAAGGTGACATGAGTGCGACCGAATCGGTGAGCGTATCGTTGAAGAAAAGTTGACCCGTGTGTGACACATGGCCGCCTGAGTATGTTCCACTAGTATTGCTTGTCACATTCATTCCAACGTGTACTTTGAGGTGAATGTGTGTTGCACGACCTGTGTACCATCCTGGGTAGATTGTATTGAATGTTGCAATACCGTTTCCATCCGTTAGAGTCAATCCTATACGAAATCATAATGTGCAAAACATGTCATCTGATGACGAGAGTGTACTAAGTGACACATACCTCGGAAGAATGTCTGATTATCGTTTGCACCGTTTTGAACACCTTGACTCGCTGCGATGTAGTGCGAGTAGATTCCCACTGCATCGCAGTGCCAGAGATCAACGAGTGCGTTGACCAGAGGTGTGCAGTTGTTTGTATCGGTGACATAGACAGAGAGGCGAAGTGCAATACCAGCTTTGCCTTCTCTGAAAATAGGAGAAGAAAAAGAGAACGTTGAGCGAACTTAGTTGAAGAAGTAGATGTCCTGACGTGATATTTTGGCGGATAGTAGCATTCCAGTAGTACGGTCCTTCAACAGCCTGTGGTGTGAGAATACAGCCAGACGCTTTACTGATCTGTCGTTTACATCGTGCAGCTACAAATGACGTGTGTGAAAATGAAATAATTTAGGTGAATTGTTACTTGTTGACGAGACACGATCAGAAGATATGTGATAGAAACAAATACAAAGAAGAACAATGGATACTCGTAAAATAATCATGGCCAATAAGTTTCGTCAATAAGGCGTCAAAGAGAAGCAGATATTATGTACGAAAACGTGCGTGTATGCGTGAAGATCTCTTCGTCTGTAGATAGATTTTTTGTCCCTAAAACATTCGATTCTAGCGTATGGCAACAGCAAAAATAGTCTTACTTGATGAGTATACAGCTGATGCTGTTGTTTTGAGAGTAGTGTTGAAAGACATGTGTTGCCTTTATACATATATGTGTATGTATGTGAATTAATGGAATTAGTGCATGAATCAAACGAAAAAAGGACATACTTTTGTTTCGGTACTAACTCACCTACACTCGGTAAATAGATTGTTAGTCAAAATCAGGTATAGAAAAAAAGTACCTTTGTATAAAACTACAATCAGTGAATAAACATGATATACAGAATAGTCATTTATCTTAATGCGAGCGACATTAGAAAGAAACTATGCATACGCATAAGCGTTTTGAAAAACAATTGCTTTTTAATGGTGCAAGACATGCGTATTTCTAGGTATAGCCAAGAATAGTGCCGAGTAGCATCCAGTGAAGAAATGTTTGTATTGTCTTCCATAGAAATGTACTTAGATTTTAGTCTGTTTCATCTTATAAGAAAGAGAGCATCATTGTACAAATAATGTTTTGTTTGTCAATTTAAATATGTTGTTCAAAAATTTATGATTCTTACGGAAAACGATTAGAGTAAATACACCCGCATTTCATTTTCTATTTTATGTTAATTTATTAATTCCCATAATTATTTTCCATGTCAGTTTTACGAACTTATCGTCAAGCTCTGTGTTCATTCTATTTCCAAGTCTCCGTATTATTTTGTCGCTCAGTTTTGTAATCGCCTTTGTGCACCACCTGTCAATTGATATTCCAGGCCACCTTAGGAGTATGTTTGACAAAGGTACAAATAGGAACGAGATTGATTCAGTAGCTGAATCACTCGTGCTGTCAAAACATATCACTGGTGTGCTTTCAATCATTGAGAAATCTTATTTTTTTATGATCATCTATTGAAACCAGAAATAAGGCAGTAAAAGAAAACTTGAGTGCATCTTCCATTCAAGGGCATAATTATGACCGACAAAGAGGTTTGTTGGTAAAAACATTTCTTTAATGTCGGCTTGTATACCTTCGTACCGACTATTTCATACATGTAATTGATATTTAAGTGTATTACGTACTGTTAGCGTCATTAAGCTGGCGTAGATAGATTTTACAGCAACGTGATACTTCTCCTAATGACGATCGAGTTTTTCTAGCTTCGATGGTTTTTTTATTTAAGTTGCGTCGTAGATCTTGTCAGGTGTAAGCAAAGATCTATGAATAATAATGATTTTCGCATTATCATAATAGGTCACGATTGATACCTGAAAGATACTCGATTACTAAGCAAGACTGACAGCTAGGTGTTAGCATCGATTCTTCGTACTGCCTAGAACAGCACTCCAGGGATTTTTCAATTCTAAAGACGTAAATTCGTTGACCGTAATGAAAAGAATCACATGATAATTAAGTTCCTCTGTGCTCAAGTCTTTTTCTCTTGAAGCATTTCTCTAATTCTATGAACACCACTTCAGCATACTACCTACAGAATAAAGTTTCAAATTACACAACAGTGTAATATGCATCTTCATCCACAAGAGATACTATCGTTCGATAAAAGACTTTTGTTTCCACTTATTAATACGAAGATATTCAAACATTTTTTCTCATTTCTATTCATTGAAGAAATATTTAAAAAACTTTAAGAGTTTCGAGTTCGGACGATCGTATGTGTCGAGTAAGGTGACATGACTGCAATCAAATCAATCAGCGTATCTTTGAAGAACAGCTGACCCATGTGTGACGCATGGTCGCATGAGTATGTTCCACTAGTGTTGCTTGTCACATTCATTCCAACGTGTACTTTGAGGTGAATGTGTGTTGACCAAAGGTGTACAATTGTTTGCATCGGTGACATAGACAGAGAGGCGAAGTGCAATACCAGCTTTGCCTTCTCTAAAAATAGGAGAAGAGAAGAGAAGTGAGATGTTACGTGTTGATGAGACACGATCAGAAGATGTGGGATAAAAACAAATGTAGAGCATGGTAAGAAATAGCTGCAAAGTACCGGTCGTGAACAGATATATCTGGTCGAGTATCTAAAGAAAGAGCTTGTGTCTTTAGAAGAACGTTTCGTGTCAATATAGTATCTTACTGTAGTTAAAGGAATCGTTTGCAGGAATACAAATGTTGTTTGATGATGAGAAATAAAATATGTACCGAAAAGAATGATTTAAGACTGAGATTATTGATTTCCATCCTGCGACAAGACTCCTACAAATAAGTCGTACGTAACAAGTTTAAAATGTTTTGTTTGTATATCTGTTATGTCAACAAGAGACGAGAGGAAAAATTAGATAGATATTTTGTAAAATTCCTGTACCTATATAGGCTTGGAAAAAGTACATCTCGTAAGACGTATTGACAGACAACAAACAATTTTAGGTTGTAACCGCTCTTGTGCAATTAGCATAAAATAAATTAATCACAAAAACGATCGCATCATCAATGATACGACTTGGTTTTCAGCGTGACTCGATGGTGAAACTTTCGGTACTAAAATTGCTCCAAGTGTTATTTTTATTGACAATGAATTTTTTCAGGGTAATTTCACAGTTGATAGAATCATTGTATGAAAATTACCGCTAATAATTTGAATCCATCATACACGGCACGGAAGAATTATAGAAAAAAGAATTGAGGGTCTTACCGCTTCGCATATGAGAATCTTTCAAGCAACACAAGATTTACTTCCATTTATCTTCCAACGCAGCAACGTCAGATAAATTCGAACTTATTACGAGCTCATTAAAAAAGAAAAGATATTCGCAAAGACGGAATTACTTTTCAAGTTGATCATTAACTCGAATGCAGATAGATAACAAAGTACGAATGGTAAAACACACCGATACTTGATTAATATGCTTTTGATCAATGTTATTCATTGCCCTCTAGTTTTTGTCATTGAATAAGCCGCTTTGAACTTCAAAGAAAATGCGTATATAGATTGGAGGTTTTGAAGAATCCGTCGTAATCCCATTCTCTAGGTGAGAAAGTTCTTCTCTGTCAGTGAACGTTGTTTTGAACCTTGACATGACAGATTAATTGGAGTTTACTCGATGTCAAATTGAAGTTTGCAAAATCTTCATTTCTCTAATGAAAAATATAGTGTTTCCTCGTACTAACAATGACCTTAGATGTCTATTCTCATTTTACATATCACATTACAATGCAGATCACTTTTTGTTTACATATTCATGAAGCGATTAGTTCATTGTACGGCTTTGTGCTCTTCTGACTATCATAGAGTAATGTTAATATTGTTTTGCATATAATCAGTTTGCTTTATTTGCTAAGATCCTTTTTCTTTTTCTTCCGACGATGTCTGAATGTATTTGATTACAATAGGATCTACTGTCGAGAGTTGTGACCACTCTAATGATCGTGCCATTTGTTTGTCGACTTCGGGGTGAATATTTTTATTCGACTATTCTTATTGAGAACGGTCGAAAATATGTTTTCCTCTTTCTTTTCCTTCAATTACTTTTAGCCCCACAATCTGCATTAGTATTTGTTTAACTACTTCTCCGATAATCGATTTCTCGTTGACGAATTCAATTGTATAAGCAAATCATCAAACATTTTTTCATATTCATTATTAGTTATTGACCAAGTCGGTTGAAAACGCCGTAGAACATCATTATAAACACAATGACAACTTAATTACATGTTAGCATGACGGTAACGATAAATGCAAGAAATTATAATTGACCTACGTGTGTGTTCTTGAATATCAATACAACATGTCGAATGACGTCAACACTTTATGAGATAACCGAAATAATTTTCTACTAGTGACGATATCCCTTATTCAAAATTCGAAAAGACAATGGAGTCCTAATAGAGACCGTGTACCGTGTTTACGGCCTGTTCGGAAGTGTTGCTAGCGTGCTAATTGTTGCATTAAACATGGTCTTGATAACAGAAATCAATTATAGAATAGAATCAGACGAATCTAATAGTCGTCATAGACGTAATTTCAGACAGGAAATATGAACTTTCTGTGGGTGCGATTCTGGTACTTAGCAGCTTCAATGTCAGGAAGAATTTTGTGTTTTT
The DNA here is from genome assembly GCA_905250025.1 of Adineta ricciae. Taxonomy (NCBI): domain Eukaryota; kingdom Metazoa; phylum Rotifera; class Eurotatoria; order Adinetida; family Adinetidae; genus Adineta; species Adineta ricciae. Next base: position 576,764 of record CAJNOJ010000010.1, on the reverse strand, counting down.
ATTTCATATGTCTTATATTTCGAACGTAAACAATGAATATAACAATTCAAATGAACTATGCGAGAAAAAAGACGAATTGCTCATATCTATTTTATTCAAGCTCGGAAATCATCATTGCATACTTGAGAACGTCATCAGTAAATACATAACCTCTGCTCGTACGTCATCACAGCATGCCACAGAGTGCAATTGATTTTGCAGTAAGAAACTCGTATTTTTATGCTTCTCATTCTTCTCCTAAAGACTATTATGAATAATTTAACTCAATAAATGCTAATGCGTTTGCACATTCAGACAGCAATTATATTCACGAACACAATAACATAAACATTACCTTTTATCAGTGTGACCTGTTTTTGGCCACGAGGAGAAGAGATGAAAACGTGGCAGTTCAATTCCATTCGATCAAAATCGAGCTTTTTCGCTTGTAAAAGAAACAAATATAAATATATCCGTAGGATATTTATCATTCATAGGACACAAGTCATATTGTCAATCATTTAGTACTTGATTTTCGATTAGACACATCGATTATTTGTAACGATGCTATTTTTCTTAGAAAATAAAAGACTCCTGTTGCCGATAAACTTTTATTGCTCGATATATCTGTCTGTAATTGTCAACGGTTCTTTTCTTTCCATTAATTTCCTGATACCATTTAACCCTGGGGTAGATGACGAGTAGCAGAATTGTTAACAAAAGAAAAATATTTAGTACTCATAATCAAACTAGGTTCTATACAGAGAAAGGTGAACCGAACATAGCATTCATATTGATGGATACGCATGTGAATAAAAAGAATTCGAAATTCTTTTGTCTTCTATTGAGGTTGAATAGATAAACATTTCACAGAAAAAAGGTTTTGCCACACGATGGAGAAAATAAATCTCTTCATTTAATATGCGGTGAAAAATAGAACTAAAAATATATTGATGAAGAAAACGCCTAGACTGTTGAATAATTCAACTGGGCAATTTAGCATGAAATCTAAAGAAAAATAAATATAACCAGTAATTATTTGTAGAGATTTTACTCGGAATTTTTTTTTCAGGAAAAAATGTACTTGTATTTGTATACCCCCCGAACAGCAAAAGAAAGTTCCGAGTGCGTGTAGTGCGAACACCTCTAAGACTAAATACTAATGTTAATACACAGATTAGAAATCATTCGGAAAGTTGTACTGAAAAATTTACAATACAAACGTGGTTTTGCATCCATCATGCTAATCCTACGACATACTTTGAATGCGATGCAGTCATGCAAGAGTACATAACACTTTGAAATATTGTTATGAACATTTTTCTTTGATGTGTTTATTTGACTTCAAAACACAACATGAAAGCGCATTGAGATTTTCGAAAACAAAAAGTAGTAGTTCATGTTCTTTGTTCTTCGCCTACAAATAGAATGAGAATAATTGCCACAGAGAAGAGAGAAAAAAAATAAGCGAAGAGAGAAACTATCTCTTTATCTATCGACTCTTTTTTCCTCTTTCTCTCTGTTCCATCCATCTCGTTCCTTCTGCTCATTTTCTTTTCTCTTATATTAAGATCTTCTTTCAAAAAAAAATAGAAATCAAAACATATTGTCATGAATTTCGGGATGAATAACACCACAACTGCCGTTATTATTCATATTCCCAGTTTACGTGTCCTCATTGCCATGATATGTGTCGCTCTGTATATATTCGGCTATACAGGTTGTTTTCTATCAATCGTCACGTTCAGCTCAAAAAAACTTCGTAGTCATTCGACCGGTTTTTTATTTCTCATCATGGCATTTGTTGATATCTTTAATTTGTTCGCTAGTTTACAGTATTTTCTCGAAGTAATTTACCATATTAATGTATTTACATTGTCAATCCATTGGTGTCGATTCTTTACCATGTAAGTAGAATTCTCCTACTTGTTTCTTATTGTTTGTTTGATAACGTTTCAGCTGTAACTACGAGCTGTACTTTGGATTCTCTTGGATATTCGCATTTATATCATTGGACCGTTGGATGAAAGTCGAATGGCCGACAAAAAGTCAAACATTATGTACGCGAACGCGATTTCTCTACTTGTGTTTGATAGGTTTACTATTAAGTTTGATTCAGAATGTCGTCTACGCTTTTCTCTGTTTAAACGACAAATGTCGACAGAAAACATTGACTTGTGAGATATTTATTCACGTTGTTTATATAAGTCTCTACATGGTTATTCCAATTGTGATTATTCTTCTTTCAATTAGTCGAACGTGTTTAATAACACTGCATATAAAAAAACGTTTTCGTTCATCGAATCAATCGAATGCATTCGCGAAGAATCTTTGCATAGCTTCTCAAAATAATCGACATTCAACTTTTGAAAGTACAATCACGTCGGCAATTCAAACCAGTCGCACGTCAAGTTCGTACGTTGGTTCATCTGCACCGAATGGCGAATATTGTAAACTCAATCCTACCCAATGTCGTCCGTTGACTCGTATGACAACCATTCGTCGGCGACGTGCTGGTTTAGATACTCAAATGATTATTTTAATATCAATTAATGTCGCACCATTTATTCTCGTTCATATTATCACGGAAATAGCATATCTTTTCGAAAGTTATTCGAGCTTCGTTGCTGGATCTCCAGTAGCTCAGCTGTTCATCATTTTAATTTATCTTTCGTGGTATTTGATATCGGCTACGCGCTTCTATACCAATTGTCTTTTGTCACGAATCTATCGTGAAGAATTTCTTAGTCGGATAGCAATGCTAAGGAATCGTTGTAAGCCGCCAATTGTTCTAGTCGGTCAAGGGCGCTCGCCACGACATTCAACAAGGACACAAATTCGACGGATTGTCAATGGTGTCGAAAATACGTTAATACCAACTATGGATATGAAATCGATCACGATGACATAGAAACAATATCATTGTTATAGTCCCGTCCATGTGAAATCATCGAAATCTTGTTTGTTTTGATGTTGTTTCAATACTGTTTTGTTATTCAATCTATGATTGGATTCATTCTTTTGTAATAAAATCAAAAAATAGACTTTCTGCTTTGAGTCAGTGCAAAAAAAAGATGTTTGAAAACGAATTTCAACTAGTAATTTGTTTATTAGCGAATAGGAACTGTTATTAAATTACATCAATGTTGTTAGGACAGATATAGACGTCAATTTCCAACGAAGAATAGAAGAAGAAAACCATTATCGATACTCGTATTCATGCCCTTGAGAGAAATAGAACATCAGTCGACAATATCTTTGTTGTGTGAATCTATCGGCTAGATATTCCAGTCACCTGAGGCGTTTTTTCTCAACTAAGTATAGGCGGTGTCAGACATTACATTAATGCACCTACCTTTCTTTATGATTATAATTTTATTCTATACTCAGAGACAAAAAAATGTCACATATTATTAAAATATTCATCCGTTTCTATTTATACACATCTGACTATAATTAAAAGCGAACATATAATCGGAAAGAGAAGTGCTCGATGAGGATATTTAGTTTGCCAGATGATTTCTCATACCTAATCTGTAATTAATTGCTAAGCTTTAACAGCAGGCGCAAATCTTGAAATGGCTGGTTCGCCGATGACGAGAGAAGAAATCCTCGGACTCGATATTGTCGACATGTTTTGCCACTAAAGATATACGGAAATAAATAATAAATCATTACATTATCTGTTTTTCCATCAATAATCATATGGACAACAGTTGATGTCAACATATTTTCAGAAGAGATCTTAGATCAGGATGGTCTTATGTCAACCTATATGAATATTAAACGACGAAGGACATTTTTTATCCCATTACCAAAAGAAAACAAACACCTTTTCTTATCAAATAATAGAGATCTTGCGATATTGTTAGCATTGCAATTAGTAAAATATAGAGTAGTAATAAGATGTCTATTGAACATGTTTAGCTTCTTCAAAGTAACTCACGAATCTATCTCATCTCATTAATATATCATGTAAAAACAGTTAATAGCAATTGTACTTGGAAAGAAGGTAGTCTACTCAATCTTCAATTCTGAAAATGAGTCTATATTTAGCCGTCTCGTTTCAATTGACATTAATACTCAACTGATAATCATTAGGGAACTTTATTTGACTATGAATTAATTGTTGCCACGTGAAAGCGCTTGCATCAGATGATCGGACCAATAACATCCTGAATGTTACAGACATTAATTAGTAATCTTAGGATTGTGTAAGATTATAACGTATGAAATATAAATACACGCAATTTAGGTTTACTTCATTATCGTCTACCTGCTCGGGTTTTTGGCAAGAAAGAATGGAGGATCGTTTCATAATAAGCTTTGAAAGACTCGAGATTTCCTCATCTTGTTTTTATCTTATTCTGTAATGGAAGACGACTAATGTTTCCAATGCCTTTAATTACATATATGTATAGGTCAAAATAATATTTACTTCGATCTGTCACGTCGAGTAGCGGACTTCGATCTCAGTAGTAACATAATAATTCTCTGCTGTATTTGGCACTATAAATATTTCTAAATGTCAAACGACACGGTTGTTCTATATTCATCTGCAGATACTAGTGACGAGGTGTTTGGAATCCAATTGAATGACATAAAGTAATAAAAATAGTTCACTGCCGTTATCATTTGATTAATGTACCTAATGTCATCTTAAAATTTGGTAAACATTGTAAACTAATTTATCAAAGGCGCTAGAAAAAATAAATTGTGAGTGAGGTCATGCAAAGTATTCTGCACTTTGTAGAAATTAAGCTAACATCCGGAAACAATCGTTGGTTGCGGGTTACATTGACAAAGTTTTCTAGTTTAGAAGAACTCATCCGAAATCATAAACAATTCTTTTGATTTCTAAGAACATCAACGAGAATAGGTACTCATCATCTGAAGAATATTAAAAAGTATCTGAACAATGATAATGGAATATGAAGTGTGCTAACTAATGGAAACGATGTTTTTGTTTCAATATTAATGAATATGATCAGAAGAGCGAACAATAAACAGAGGTTGATATTGTGCTTATTGGTGATAGATAGTACATTGCCTTGTAGACAAAACAAATTCATACTAATCGGCAGGAGGTTAGAAGATTTCTCTAGCATTCATCTAAAAATATCGAGCATTCTCTCATTTAATATTCTTTATTGAGACTCATATAGCCTTAAAAGATAACCTTTCATCATACACACAGAACGTCCTGCTAGTTCAATTGCATGTTAATACGATAGCTGCATCATTCCAAGCTGTTGATAATCTATTCAACCGAGCTAACACGTTTTTCTCATGTCGTTTTTGCTTGAAACCAGGACAGAAGGTAAGGAGAGCCTTGTTTTTATGCAGTGGAACTGAATACATAGAGAGGATTTAGATGCAGTGTTTTTATATACACATAATGAGATTTGTTTTATTTAAGCAAAATAAAAGCCAAAAATGTAATACACACAGATCGTTTTTTTTTTTTCATTCAGAACTGTGTCGTCAAATATTCATAACAAATAACACCGAATATAAATACACACATAAACAGAAGTAGAAAAGATTATTTATTAGGACCAAAAACGAAATCGTGATTTTGTCGAACGTAGACTGTCATCAATCGAGGAATCTCGTGACGAACTGCGTACAAATCGTGGCAAGGATGATTTTCGTGATGGAACGAAACGCCGTCGTGAAACTGGAGGATGGTCAATAGCTATGCTTGTTGCTGATATAACTGTTTGATGATTGCCTTGCGAATTGCTTGTGCGAAGTATAGCTGATATCGAACGATCTATGAAGGAAGTATTCAAAAGAATCGTACAAAAAAGATTTAACGAATTTTCGTACTTGGTTTGGTTATCAAAGGAAATGAAGTTGCTGTTGTTGATCGAGACATAGGTATGGGTTGTTCTGCTAGATATTGTTGAGTTTTGAGCGTAGCTAATCGTGTATATAATGGGATTTCTAAGCCTTTCGATAAGTTTTCTTCAACATAGGCACGTTCGTATTCTAAAGCATCGATCATTTGCATTTTATCCAATGGTGTACGATGTGCGAATAAGAATGTCTTATTCTGAACACGATCGTATAGACGCCAGGCGAACAATAAATGTACCAGATTTTCTTCATCCAATCGAGATACTGTAAGAAAAGAAGAGATCAAATCGGCGAGAGATTCAATCAGTGCCTGTTTACCTTTTCCATCGATCAAATCTTCGAATTCTGCATTATCTAAATCAGCACGTCCGAAATAAATCAATGAATTTCGTCGATCCTAAATCATATATGATAAATATTGGCGGCAAACTTCATTTTCTTTCAATATACCTTTTTACAGATGATAAGAACGTGATCAAATAGAAAGAGAGTCACTTGTTCTTTTTTTCCATTTTGATACAAATAAGCATCGGCGCGACCAAGCCCTTGTGTACTTGTTTCAATCAAATTTTTACCCTAAACAATAATCATTTTCCTTTCATTCAATCGACAAAAATCATTATTCATTACCTGCCAATGGTCAACCGTTGATTGCCATTTGTGAATAACTTCCACATATTCCATTCGTCGTTTTCTCTCATTGATGAAACACGCGACATCACGCATTGTATTAACTGCTTGTTGTATATTTTCATAATCTCGATGGTCAGGATTGGTATATTTCAATAATTCATTCAATTGCAATGGATATTGACAAATACGTTGAATGGGCGAAAGTAGGAAACCGTCCAATTTCAATTCAATCATATTGGCTTGTAAGCGACAAGTCTAAAATTAAGAAAAGATGAACTTGATTGGGTTGGTTTGTAAGGGGAAATTACTTCAAAAAAGTTTTGGTAAGCCAAATTATTTTCTAGTTTCGTTAATTCTAAGCATGATAATGGATGATTGATGCAATAATCTGAATATTTCTTGAAGTCCTCTTTCTGAAAATCAAAACGAGATGATGTTTTCGTGGAAGAGAAAAAGATAAACGAAAGACATACGTAGAGAAGAAAGCATTTACCAATGAGACTTTCGTGAGGATTTTGTTCGTTGATTGATAATTTTAATAGTTGAAAAAATGCTTGTTGAAAATGATAAATTTCTTCGATATTTCCCATCAACAATTCAATCTGCTTTGCAGTAAATAAATCCTCTCGAGTCCGCATTTTCTTCAAATATCCCTAGATAAAAACAATTGGAATTATTACCCCAATTCTTGAATTTTCTCTTTAAACTTACATCGATTAAATTTTTCAAATGTACAAGATAATCATGTTCAGTTTTATAGATTTCCTTGATCACACTTGCACGTTTGAAATTATCCGCATAGAACTTGACTCGCCCGTCATTGGTTGGATGCCATCCTTGTTGATTCGGCCAAGGCTTATTCGTATCCGAGATGTGATAAGCTATTTTCGATGATTCGATCGGTACCACATTGGCGTAGACAGGGATGTCTGTATTGGCCAGACAACCGACAAGCGATGATGTTGGAATCGGTGGTGAACGAGAATGACTTCGGAAACCTGATGAAGACGAAGATGATGTTGATGCGAGACAAATGAGATTTCGATTTGATCGAATCGGAATTTCTTCATCGATCAATGTCGACGAACATTGCTTTCGACGTAATTGTATTGGATCGAAATGATGCGACGTAGGCTAAAAGATTTTAATTATAATAAACAGACTAAAGTTCAGATATGTAAGGACTAACTTTAATTTTATGCGTGACGGCTTGTTGGACGATAATTGGTCGAATTCGACATTCTTTGATTTGATAATGACGTCGGTGTTTATCTGATTTTCTTGCTGTTTTTTCTCGTATTTTTTCCCCTTGATTTTCATTTTCTAACCGTTGATAATGGCGAAGCGCTTCAGATATGAGAGTACCATTACCTAAACAAAAGACACACACACATACTATACAGTTAATCTCTTTCGATTTAATGACATTCCGACAGATAGGAAATGTTATCTATTTGTTTCAAACAACTATGTCGATTGATCAGGTGTATAAGAAATCTTTGCTCATTAAATAACGATTATTCATATTGTTTATTTATTCTTTGTATACAACTCTAAACTAATGTCAATTTATATGATAGATGAGAGAATAACTGCGAAGATTTCTTTTGAACAACATGCAGATGTATTGTTCGAAAAGTTTATCAGATCGAGTTCGAATTAAAAGACAACACATACCGATAGATAGTTATTGCCTTATGAACTCATGTCCACTAATCTTGTCAATCATTTGAACTCAGTTGATTGACCTCTTGTTAATCGTTATGTTTCAAAACGAGAAACAAAAACACACACAGTCGCATTATGTCTGTGTGAAAAAAAAAACGACGAGAAGATCAACAAACAATCATTAACGCGGAAAGCCTTTCAAGAGACTTTTACTTTTAACACATTTCTCCAGTCTTAAAACAAGACAAATAATCTTCCTACCGTTCTCAATCGGAAATATCAGTCGTTGATTTATTTTTCTATCAACATATGCGTTGATTTCTATATCTATGACATCATTGACTGAGACATTCGAAATTTTATTATTTGACTAACATCTTGACATTCACGTATGTCCTTTCTAAATACTTAAAAATCAACATTCTTGATGAAGAGCGATAAGAATATCTCGACATACAATTTCCAAACGGAAATATGGGAAAATACTTTTCGGCGCTCCATGCTCATTTTCGATTAGACCTTCTTGATGTGCTCACGCCAAGAAATCTGTAAAATTTCAAACAAAATCTAACCTTTTGGTGTCGTCATTATTTATTTGATTATCTAATTCGTTTTCCATTCAGTAGTTATTAATGAACTGTATGATAGATAGCAGAAAACGAAGAAGCCTATATCTAATGTATCTGCCATATGGAACAATAATATTTACATCTTTATTGAGCATGTCAGTTCTATTTTCACTTTCGCAATCATTTCGATGATTAAGGAAAACAACGTTAGTACATTCGCGTTTGATGTGTTGCGTATTCAAAAGAACAGCAATCAGCATCTTTCTCCACTTACCGGCTGTTGTTAACAAAACGGATTAATATTTTAACACGAAAACTTTGCTCTACTTTGTTCGTTTCCAAATGACATTCTCTGGTCAATCAACGATCAATCGTCTATCCTCAGGGATATTCAATTAGTCTACGAGCACTTTTTATGATTGATAAAAACAATAAAAACATTGACTATGTCATTCGCTTTTTAACATCAGATACGACAAAAAAGAAGGAGATGTTACTTACGTTTTAAACTACAGCGAACGGTAACCGATGTTGATTTTCCGTTTTCTTTTATGTAACGAAAACGTATTTTTCTCATGTTCGAATGGCGAAAGAGAAGATCCGGTGTGTTAACGAGATGATTGTCTGAGGGAATGATCGAGAGCAAGCGATGGAAAAGAAAAGATTAAATAATCGAATAGCCAATCTGTGGCTGAGAAGAGAAGAGAGAGAAGGAAAAACGAATTTCTCTCTTTCGCTCAATTGTATTCGAATAGATAAACACGAAATGATTTTTTTCTAGACGAATGAATATCAACCTCATACTGCGAAGGAGAGAGAGAAAATTTATCAAGAGAGAATCTTCTCGGGTGGCCACTTTTATGGAAAACAACGGTGTTCGCGCTCATGCTCACGAAGTTCTTAAGTACGCACGAATACTTACCGAAGAGTTGATGGTTGTCATGCATAAACATTGTATTTCGTTCAGTTGTTGATTGTAACGTAGTGAACTTGAAAATGAGAAGAAAAAGAAAAGCAATGGATCAAAAGGATTTACAAACAAATAATTGAAAGACAATCGTGCGTAATCACACTTTTGTTAACATATACGAAGTGAAACAATCGTGTTTTTTCTCTATCTCTTTCTACAGCTTTGAAAGACGCAAGTATAAGAGACAACAAAATGAACGAACCTTAGAAGAGACATGATAATCGTTGAGATCGGTTTTAGATATCCAACTTAGTGGAATTCGAATCGTGGTTGGTGCATAAAGATCGTAACCAATCTGAATGGAAAGATTGTCCTCATACTTCGTTTGATGGTATGGAATGTAAACGAAATCATAAAAGTGATCAGTTTGCAGAAGAGAATGATCATATAATTTTGGCTGAAATAAAGTTAACGTTTGTTTATTTATCAGAACAGCGTAAAATGGCCGAAGATATTGACTCCATGACCAATGGAGGCTATCAGAAGTGATGGATTGATAATTGTTATAAAGCGAACAATTTAGTCTGGCTTGAAGAAGAAGATCGATATGACCGAGATCGAATGGAATGTGCAATTTGCAGATAATTGAAGTAGATGCAGTCGAATGTGTATTGTATCCAAATGAACCAGATAATGAGAAATTAGGAATGAAAAGTTTAGGTTTGGATCTGAATATTGAATAGTTTAGTAGACGAGAACGTCGTTTCGATGCTTCTTTTGCTTTGAATGGTCGTTCATTGAGACTATGATTCAATGACATCGATTGTCGTCGTTTTAAAGGTAAGAGAAACGATGACACGCGTTTGATTTTGTTGAATGACGAACTGGAATTGGTTTTAGGCGGTGAGACATGATCTGTATTCGTCGTGGGTTTTTGAAAGAAGAGACAGTTTTCATGTTCTTGTTTTGAGGGTGACAGAAGAATGAAACATGACGATGGACGACTAATTGATGACGAGAGTGAATCATTTTTCGAAAACGAACGTCGGGCAAGTTTGACGTGTTGATCTGCTGGATTTGTTGACGATGAACGTACAAATGAGTTTGTCGTACGAATATTTCGACTGAATTTTGTTATAGAATGAAAGAAGTTTGAGAGATGAAATGATGATCGATGCGAATGAGAAGATTTCTCAATTGATGGAGAATATTTAGTACCATGAAGAATGGGAATTGTAGTGGAAATCTTAGGAGAATTTAGCGTTGAAGACATTTAAAGATATTCAGTCATTATTCTTTAAAAAAAAAGCGATCTAGAATTAATAAATTAGCACGAGAGATTTTTCCATTGGAATACCTGGAAGAAAAGCGTTTGCATCGATACAAAGGTGCGCGTCTTGTTCCAGGTATGATAGGTAAATTCAATTGGTTAGTATCAACTTACAAATTAATCGATATTTTTCAATAGAGTATCTTCAAGAATTTTTTTTCTTGAGTTCTATTCGAAATAAAATCGATTTTTCATTCGATCAGATGTCACTACAATCGACAAAGATTTTCATTCGCTGTAGCGCTACGTTATTCCTCAATCAACTGATTATCTCATCTCGCACAGATATGATTAGATCAGAACTTCTTCAGATAGAAAGAAGATGAGTCGTTACAAGCAGTTCGACGATGAGCTAAGTACAGCGGATGTGCCTGAAGCAGCAGTTTTACCCGAGCTTGACGTTGATGAACCAAATCAATTAGAATTCAAACCTCAACTTCGTAATTACGAATCCAATGGTGTGTCTTCAACGAAGAAACTCAATATGGATTATTTGAAAATTTATCTCTTCAGACGGTCGCGTTTAGAACGTTTTCTGATGATTACGACAATTCTTCTTCTATTTATATTATTCATGAGTTTTGTATCAGTTCACAATCGTCAGCAAGGGAAGAAAGCAGAGCGATCTGAACAAATGTGTTTAGCACCCGCTTGTATTCAAGTTTCTTCGGCGATCTATTCAGGAATGAACGAATCTGTCGAACCATGCGATGATTTTCATGAATTCGTATGCGGCCAGTGGATTAAAAGAAATCTTATTCCGAAAGGTCATTCAAGTTGGTCGACAACGAAAGAACTTAGCCGGAAAAATCTTATTCTACTGAAAGGTATTCTCGAACAACAGGTCACAAGTGATGGAGCCCAAAGAGATTTCAATGCTGAGTATGAAGCAGTGAAATTCTATCGATCCTGCATGAATGTAGATGATATTGAACAACAAGGAGTTCAACCATTGGAAAAATTTTTGCAAGAGAATTTCAATTTCACATTGAACCAATGGATTCATATCGATCAAAATCGAACATGGGAAGAACAATTTGCTTTATTAACTAAGATTCTTCTGTCGAAATATGGATTTTCATATCTCTTAACCATCGCAATCGGACCCGATGATAAGAATTCATCATGGAATGTGCTTCATGTAAGTTGATATTACATAAAAATGCGTTCAAAGGTCATTGTTATCTATTGAAACCAGGTCAACCAACCTCAACTCGGTCTTGATAGTCGTGATTATTATATCAATTCATCGACGAATAATCGCAGTGATCCTGAGACTGATGCTCGAAATAAAATTGTAAATCCGCTTTGCAGCTGCGTTTATCATTTCTGCATAAAATTCTTTAGATTCGGGATACATATATCAAAGTCGCTGCTGATGTTTTACAATATATTGGTTTCGATAAGAATCAATCTGAAAAGCGTATCAACGATATTGTTGCTTTTGAAACTGAACTTGCTATTGTCAGTTGTAAGTGAAGGTATCGTTGATTAATTCCATTCGTATCTTGTTTTCAAACTAGTACCGATGGAAGTCTTACAGAAACCGAATGAAACATATTTTCTAATGAGCTTAAAGCAACTTCAAGATTTGTATCAACCATTGAAAGTGGATATTTATTCTCTTCTCAATGATATGTTAAGCATCAATGCATCAAATCCAATAAAACTCAACGAAAACGAGCAAGTCATTGTCCTTTCAATCGATATGATGCTTAAAGTTTCAAAGATATTGCAAGCTTACTTATTAAATCCACAGAAAAGTCATATAGTTATCGATCATATATTATTTTCACTAATTTTCGATCTCAGTTCGCATTTATCGACCACCTTTGAAAAATTATCATTTCCACTGTTGAAAGAACTCTATGGAATGGAATCCCTACCTGAGCGATGGGAACAGTGCATCAAAGAAACCGATGGAGCATTTGGTTATGGTCTCGGTATGTAACTACGTAATAAAGCAATGCGATCACTATTCTTTTTATTTTAGGTGCTCTGTATACGAAAGCGGTTTTTGGTGAGAAAGATCGTCAACAAGCGTATGAATTGATTTCAAATATTCGTGAAATGTTTGATACAAATCTTGATCAGATGGCTTGGATTGATGAACAATCGAAAAGTGAAGCAAAGAAAAAATTGAAGAAAATGACGGAAAAAATTGGATACCCCGATTTCATTAATAATAGAACAAAACTAAACGAACGGTTAGTTGATGTATTGTTGTTTGATGAAAACCAACACTTTTGGCTATCGATGATAGATACATGGGTCACTCAATGATTGAAAATGAGTATTTCAACAATGGAATCAAAGTTTCACAGCGCGAACGTCGACGATCAATTTTAAAATTTCGTCAAAAAGTCGATCTCACCGAGTAAAACGCTTAATTTAAAAAAATAGTTTATTTATATCCTTGAGTTGCTTTTTAGCTGGAGTATGACACCACGAACTGTAAATGCTTACTATACATCATCAGCCAATGAGATCGTTTTTCCGGCCGGAATTCTTCAACCACCATTTTTTCATAAGGATATTCCAATCTCCATGAATTATGGTGCAATTGGCACAGTAAAGTCGTCACACGAGTAGGAAATTTGTCAATCATTTGTTTCTTTAGGTTATCGGTCATGAGATCACACATGGTTTCGACGACCAAGGTCGAGAATATGACGCGGATGGAAATATGCGTTCATGGTGGACTAAATTAGCGTTGGACAACTTCGAAGAACGAACCAAATGTTTCGTTGAACAATATTCAGGCTATGCATTGGATGGACAGGCCGAAAATGGGCAAAGAACATTAAGTAAATATAATGTCATCAGTTCGATTCCACCGATATTGCGAACATATGAAAAGTATAATCGAATGTTTTAGGGAGAGAATAGATCAAAGAAGATGATATAATGCTGTAAGATTTTTTCTTTTTCTGACTAACCGCTCTAACTAATTCGTTTTGTTTCCTTATTAATTGCACTACATCGTTTGCTTATTTCATCTATCTCTGTATTTTCTTAGGTGAAAACATCGCAGATAACGGTGGCTTAAAATTATCTTATCTCGCTTACCAAAAGCATAAACAACGTCGATTAAATAACGGCAATAATCTTCGTTTACCCGGCCTATCTTACAACAATGATCAGCTATTCTTTATTGCATTTGCTCACGTATGTCAACCGTGCCATTGTGATCTTTTTCTTTGAAAAGGAAAAGATTTTGTTGTAATCAATAGAGTTGGTGCAGTTTGGAAACACCCAATGCTATCCATTATGATCTAATCAATGATCCACACTCGCCTGCACGTATTCGTATCATTGGTACAATTTCAAATAGTGTCGAATTTGCTCAAGCATTTTCATGTCTACCAAAATCACGGATGAATCCGAGTAAAAAATGCCATTTATGGTAAGTTGCAGCGAATCAAATTTTTGTTTATAATGATGTAATTAAAAATACACGTTTTCATGAGCTTTTCGTATCGTCAAGTTTAATTGCTTTCATGTTGTTGAACAAATTAAGTGTTTCTCTCTGTCGCATTTTAAATGTTTTTTGTACAAATTTTAATTTCACTTCTATTAATTCATGTAAATATATCTCTACACAATACTTTTACGCGATTTACTCTCAAACAAAGAGTCAAAAGTACGTTATCTTCGTTGCTAACAATAGAATAATCTCCATGGAGTCTTCAGCGTATCACTATCAGATATAAAATGATAATGCATGATAAGAGAAGTGAGTCAGCACAGTTCATATCTAACTATTTCTAAATATGTATTTTATCACAGATACAAAACAAACATGCTTTAATGCTTTACAAAGTCTCTATAGAACATGTCTTGAATGTAGAGTAAGATAGCGATGGGTTGGATGAGTATGAGCGATATCCATACAGCCATGTTTCCGTAAGTTTTATTTTCAGCTTTAACTCGCTTTACTGCTAGAGCCATGGGTACTTGGATGATGATTGACAAAAAACTCCACGGACGAACCATTCGTAATGGTACGCTGACCAAGTACTAAAAGAATCGAAGTCGCTTTTTTTTCTGCTTGTTTACCAAGAGAATTTCTCTTACTTCATGAAAGAACGCACTAATTGCGAACACCACAAATGAACCAAGTAGTTTACTGAAACCTAATTGATTCACTAATGGATTGTAAACATGTCGCTTGCAGAAATCGTGAACGATCGTATTCCATCGATTCCAGAATTCGTATAAATCCGTTGCATTCCACCAGTCCCGATAGAATAAACGATCACCGAAACATAATAACTCAGCCAATAAGTTCAATGTCGAATGGAAATACGCGTAGAATAATAATAACCAAATAAAATGATTCGGTAATGCAAGACGGAGCAAACGTTCAATATTTTCCAAAATTGAATACTGATTCAAGGGTCGATCCAGGGTACGTAAGATTGGTAAGATCCATTGCTGACTTAAACAATATTGTAAGGAGAAAATGATCAAGATCTCAGCAGAACGTCGACATATGAAGTTTTTTCGAATGCATGGCGAACGCGGAAAATTTAATTGATAGCAAAGTGTTGGTGCAAATATGAAATAATAGAGGTTTCTTAGCGTTAAATTTTGAGGGTAAACGACACAATCTTTTGTTTGTTTAATGCCATCGTGTTTCTTTTCGAATAAGTCTTGTCGGCATCGATAGTTAACGTGTGTATAAGACACTAACTTGAGAAATACGATTGAATAAGAGCATACAGCTATAAATGCACCAGCTGGATTCGGTTGGCAATGATTGATGTAAAGAGCAGGAAAGATAAGAATAGAACTGAGATTAATCATTTGAAACAAAAAGGAATACATTCGTGATGAACATCTACTCAATCGCACTTCCAACCAAAATTGGATGAGAATAAAAATATTCACCAAGATAATTAAAAGTACCTGGAACGAGAAAATATCGAAATAGGAAGCAAGCGATATTTTCTATCAACGAACCGATGGCCAATTAGTGGGATCTTTGATAAATCTTAATGGCCAATTAAACTCAACTAATAGTCCATATTTGAGAATATTCTCGAGCACAAGTCGAAAACTTCCGATAGCCAAAATAACATAGAGAAGATTACAAAAACCACGATAGCTCTCAGAACCACTTGTTGATGACAATAATGACGGTTTTTCCAACACCGTTGTTGCCATACTAAACACGCAAATAGCTTTTTTCTCTTAGCATCCTACGCAATCAGTTCATACTTCGCTGATATATTGATTCGAGGACAATGGTCAGTTGATATCTAATATACCATAGATTATAATGCTCGGATTATTGTCATATATATATATATACATGCGTACATGTGAGAAAAGAAAAAATGACACGCAGTGTGCATTACACACGATAAAAGATAGACGCAAATAGTCATGCGCTGTCCGAATGATCTCTTTCTCACCGCGATATGAAGATTCATTAGTGTGGTGTATTAAATATCACAAACTTTCGGTTTCTCAATGCATCTGTTTGAATTGTACTTAGACAAAGCTATATTTAATGATTAGATCTGAAAATAGAAAGAGAGATACTCTGCGTAGAACTTTATTTATGTCTTTGAAATTGTCTTGACATGTAACGAATCCAATTATTAGTTCTAACGAACAAGAGATATACTTAACGAACATCATTGTCACCAACTCTATTGTTCTGTCATCTTGAGTTAGAAACTTTTTTCAATAATCATACTGAGAGAAAAGAAAAGGAAGAAACTTTTTCATCTCTCAGCTATTGTCGTTAGAATTTCAAGTTGTGTTATTATTGTTCGATTACAAAAACTATGAAAGAATAAGATGAAGAAATCATCGGCAATTACTTCTGCTCTCATCAATCTCTCTTTTTTTTCAGACATTAAGAAGAGAGAAACGTCGCATTTCTCTTCGCATAGCCGATCATTCGAGCTATATATCCCACATAGATTAAACTCGGTGATTGCCTCCATAGCACAGACGGGTTCATATTAGTTCAGGTAATCTTCTCATCAATAGTCATTTTCCCGGAAAACGATCGACAAATGACTATTACGATAATAAAATATGATTAGACATACTCATTAGAAGTATAAGTTTTACAGCGATACTTTCCAATCTAAATATAGAGATAATGGATTGTTGTCTATTTTCGCCTGAGAAGAAAGAACTTGTTGATCATGGTTTGTAATTAATAAATTGAAGTAGTAGAATCTTCTTCTTAAGCTCTGCGTTGGATGGTACACTGACTGCACAATGAGCCGATTGCAAAAAGTAGATGCCCCCACGCAGGATCGAACTACGGACCTCCAGTTTACAAGACTGGCGCTCTACCACTGAGCTATAGGGGCTTCGGATCGTCCCACTCACATCTTTCAAGTTCTCCTGTGCTAATTCTTTTATTTAACTTTGTTTTTTTAGTGATTTACAATCTCATATTATTCTTTATATCCTATTCTTCAACAAAATGATTTCATCACGTTTCGTTTTTTTACAACTATCCATTGTTGTTCTTATCATGGTTACATTGTCAGCAACAACAAAGATACCTCAATCAACAGACGACGCAGTGTCTCAACATCAAAATAATGAAGTTCGTCTAATCATGTCTAGCTTTCTTTCCCCTGAATATCTTTCTATCATCGTAGCGTCCTTCAACATCTGCTCTCGAAAATCATCAACATCGTCAAACTTTCAAACACGATACCCTCAATGATATCAATACCGGTGATGACGATGAAGACGATGACGACGATGATGCTTTGAATACAAACGATAGTGAAGAAGAAGAATATCGTAATGATTATTATCAAGATCAAGACAATCAAGCGATATGGTCTCCAGTATTCCACAAACGTTATGCAAAAAAATTAGCTCGTGGTGGTAGCTCCAGTATCAACGTTGCGGATGGTCGTCTTTGGGCAATTCCATACCGTTTTGGTAAACGAGCTTCTTTTGTTGCTGCGGCTTTACCGTATCGATTCGGTAAACGTGCAGCAGCCATACACTTTCAATTCGGAAAGAAAAACGCCGCTTTGTAGATATCTGGCGTTATTTTAATAAAAATACAAATAAACGTTTTGTTGTCTCAGAAATATTCCTCAATAAAGAAAAAAAAAAGAGCATGCGACTGGCAATGAACGAACAGTTGATAAAAAGAATTTCTTCTCCTTTCGAGATTGTTTTCCTATTGAAAAAAGCGAAGGATATTTTCCTGACAGAAGGCTAAATCTTAATGTTTATTTCACTTTCTGACAGAGAAAAAAACGGCTTTTTTTCTAATTGTAGTTGATTATATACCTGTGCATTAAGCATCTTTCAATCGACGTATTAATTACGTTCAGATTATCATCATTAACAATGGCACATCCTCCGGTTACTTGGATTTTATTAAGCGTATTGCTCATGGTGAAAATCTTTCACGTTCATTATTAATAAAATCGAGTAGAAGAACGGCATTTTTGTTCTGGCATGTTCACAACGAACATTGACAGAAAGTAATCAATTGTGAATGATTTTTATTGAATGCCTATTTTATTATGAGGATATCTTTTGCAAAATTCTATCAAGCAATTGATTTGACGAGAGGAAGATGAAAACAACATCGATGGAATAAGAAACCACGTTCTGTCTTTTAAAGCAATAAACATATGCCTGCTTTCTCTTCTTTCTCCTGATCATTAAAATCGAACTAGTTCGTAACGACTGCCTAGTTTCTTTTTTTTCTTTCTTAATTATTTTGGTATGGTTTTGCCTTTTTCTTTCATTAAGAAACTTCTATGTCGATACATATTATTAATAACCGTCTCCATAGAGATTAACGAGGTTAGGATAAAGCAACAATTGTATTATCTATTTCTTCAGATGTGTTAGAGCACGTTCTGTTGTTCGACAAAGCGCGCGACGCGCCATCATTTTCTTATGTGTTCTGTGCATTAAGACAGCAGACATGTATTCTTAGTCGTCGACCATCTTTGTACATCCGGTCAATGAGAAAGCAGAGAAAAAGAAGGAAGAAAACATTCTCAAGCATTACTAAAAATAAATATCGAAGGAGTGAAGATAGATAAGCATTGCAGTAAAAAGAACTCGAGGAGAAAGAAGAAGAAAAAAGAAATCTACATAATCCATCTAAATAGTATAGTTGTTAGATGAATGTATCAGAGAGTATTCGAGAAAAGCAGTTCTTCGACTTATCGATATCAGTAGTGTAAGGACGATTTCGTAGTTATATGTGCACAGTGGAAAAACAACGGTAAGTTGTTTGTGAATCTGTTTCTATGGAGATTGTTGCGTATTTTTCTTCTCTTGGATTATAAGAGGTATTGAGATAAAAAAAACGCGTATCTTGTGAACATTGTGTTTCTTCAATAGAAAAGTGAAACACTTGTGTAGTCGACAAACAAAATCAATTATCAACGCGATAAACTACTCGAACGAGACACATAATTTATTGTTTAAAAGATTAGAACAGACATTTCACAATGTTTTCGCTCAGAGTTCTACTTTAATTAAGTACGTAACAAGAACTCTATCCGTGTCACAGCTCTACTTTTATCGATGAAAAAGAACATGAAGGTTCTATTTCATAGCGAATCCAACGCATGTGAATTTAATGGAAAGAAAACATTTCCTTAACGTGCACTATTTTAGTGCGTCAAAGAAGAATCACGAGGAATTATTTGTCGACATAATAGAGATATCACGGAGTGCTTGCTTGCTTGCCTATTTTCTATTATCATCATCTTTTCAACAAAATTCTTCTTTCTCCTCCATTCTCGTTCTCTTTTATCAGGTAGAAAAGCGGTTCTGACATGAATATACTACCGAGAGACAAAGCTCGTCTTTAGACATCTGTCTCTTTAGAATTCAGTTGATTTGCCAAGGAAAGAGAAAGAAATTTGAACATGCACCTCTGAGTTAAAGTCAACATAGGCATGTGCTTCGATCCATATGTTTGCGTGGTATGCTTTCTCTTCTCCTTTTTCTTTCTTTTCTATGTTATATATATATCACTGTAATACGCTTACGAAATATGATCTAGCTTAATCAATGTGAAGCAGAAAGAACGGTGCATCGAGTAGCATCATAGTAGTTTTATGATCATTAACCTTTTATGTTTTCTTTTCATTTCAGTCGTTTTTCTTTGTACTTTCAGGTGGAAAATCGACTTTATCTTTTGGCAAGTATTCTATGCCAAGTCTCGCTCATCGTTTACGTTTATATAAGTATCCACCGTTCATGATGTCAGCTCGTTTTCGTAAACGTTCTCACGTACTCTACATACTCGTGACGTTAAATATAATTTTCTTTTTTATCGTATACCGACGACTTATTTTGATTACACCACCATCAGGCCCATCGATTGATTTATCCATCGCTTCGTTTATCGACAATAGTTTGAATGATGATTCTGACCAATATGCATCTTTATCATCGTCATCCATTTGTTATATACCTCGATTTGATCCATGGGATCAGAGTATAGCGAAATCTATACGTATTAAACCACGATACCGATGTCCGACTAATAAAGAAAACTTGATTAACGTTGTTAACAACACATATCTAGTGTTCAATCAAACTGTCAATCAGACATACTTTTCTTCATCGATTACGCACTGTGTCTATTTGAAAGTCGGAAGGAATTCTGAGGAGAAACTATTTCGTGATTGGTCTTATACATTATCAGAACCAATGTTGATCACAAATGGATGTACGGGTTCGATTACAGATGTAGACTTTGTTTTAACTCGTTGTTACAATGATAGAAAAGAGCATTTCGATGGCAACATCTTCTGGTAAGTTCGTTCGACGATATTCAATCATTTAAATAATGTATATAGGGCTGTTCTCGAGAAATTTATCTATTATTGATGAACACATCCGTTGAGATCGTTTTTACATTAATATTTAAGTAAAATCATTAGAGAATTTGATTTTCATTTATAATGACAATCAATAATGAATACAGCGATGAAGTGATGGCTTCCGAAGTATTTGATCATCGCTGTAGAGAAGATTCTTCATCTAATGGAATTTCCGATCTTTGTGTTCTTTGATAGAAATCGAAGTGCATCCGATGAAGAAAAACTTTAGGAAGAAATCGTTAATTTTCATTCATTCTATTTTGTACTTTAGCGGTTCGAATTGTTCGACTACTGTTAAAATCAATCCTGTCGATAAAAAAAGCTCATCCACAACAGCGAAACCGTCAAATCTAGTTTACGAATATATTCATCCGTTGTTTCGTTTGAAAAAGCCTCGTTTTTCTCGCGATACATGGCTAAACAAAGAAACAGCAACATGGATGTCCAAACTCATGTCATCTTCGACTCCGGATCGTTCACCACCATCCGTAATCATGGTCATTCTCGATGCTGTTAGCGATCTACAAGCTCGTCGAGCGTTGCCTCAAACATTGTCCTATTTAAAATCTCAAGGTCTATTTACGTTCCAACGACATAGCATCGTAGGAGACGGAACATTTGAAAATATCGTTCCATTACTATTCGGCCAATCAGCAACGAATTATCAAAAACCGAATATCAACGACAGTCGATATGAATTCACTCGTATAGAAACAAAGGTTGAACCGAAAACAAAACGACGTTATCAAGTGAAAAAGATCGTTCATTATCCTGGTCCATACGATGATTATCCATTTATCATAAAAAATTTCTCTCGGTTAAATTATACAACGTTTTTCAGTGAAGAGTGGCGTGAAAGTGCGTTCTATAACTTAAAAAACGGTTTTCGTCAGCAGCCAACCGACTTTTATCTTCGTCCGTATTGGCTCTCATTATACGAAACATTGTCTTACAACAAATATGCTGGCAATTCCAATCCGAAACCGTGCTATCTCAATAAATTGCTGCATTTTCTTTCATTAGACTGGTTAGAGCAGTTTCTTCATCTTCATCACAAAACACCCGATTATCCCACGTTCGGCATAATGAAAATGAATGAAATGAGTCATGATTATCTAGAGAGGTTATTCTGGATCGATTATGATTTGAAAACTTTCTTTGAGAACTTATTTCAAAACAATTTAATGAATAACACGATATTAATCGTCTGTGGTGATCACGGACATCGACAACATCGATTACGATTGACACGTATTGGAAGTTTCGAGGTGAAATTACCGTTTTTTTCCATGTTATTTCCGCAATCGTATAAACAACAATTTCCACAGGCAATGATGAATCTGAAAAATAATGAGCAAAGTATGTAGAATACTTGACTGTGAACAAGAAAACAACAGAGGAGTTTTGAATTTAGTGCTCACATCTTGGTGGGATGTGTTTGAGACATTAGCGAATATTTTGAAGATGGTTGAACAGCCTAATATATTCGATCCACTCTTAGTCAATTGGCAATCAACAACGCCAGGCATATCACTTTTTCATCCAATCCCAGAACGAAATTGTTCTTCGGCCGGTATTCCAGGTAAAGATTTCACATCATCACGATTTACTACTGAGAATGAACAATCTTTGGTTTTCCTATAGAGAAATACTGTCCGTGTTCACGTAGTACTCCACTCGATATAACATTACCTGTGATTAAAGACCTAGCAGTAGCAAGTATTGATCACATCAATAACGTTAAATTGAAATCACATACCCATTTGTGTCTTCCACTTGAATTGAAAGTAATTATACGCGCGGAAGTCGAAGTATTAGCAGCACCAAAAAAAGTCAATGATAATAAGAATGCCACAAATCAATTTACTCATTCATATACAGTTCTCTTCGAGGTCTCGCCATCTGGCGGTATTTTTGAAAGTCGCCTTCTTTATCATGAACAAACCAAGCGCATACAATTACACAGTGATATTCTTCGTGTTAATCTTTACGGGCAAACGTCGGCTTGTATACAGGATAAATATGAATTACGATCATTTTGCTACTGTATATCGTATCATCAAAAGTTCAAGGCGAACCAGTCAGTTTCAGTTACAACTCAATATGCATCTGTTCATACAGTAAATAGTTCAACGATAATTACCAAAAACTGAATATTGATCACTTCTACTCATACGTTTTTATGATCTTTCATATTGTTTGATCGCCGGCGGTCGCATTTTCTTTTTTTTTTCGTTTTGTTGTTATTATACATACAGAAGCGATGTTATTAAATAATATTTTTGCCTTATGATTACAAATTCTATCACTGTGAGAGCAGTTCGACATGCATACATGAGAAAGTTATGGGCTGCTGCTTAAATGTCCTTTATTGTTGAATTAGAAGTGCAATACAATAAGAGGATAAAATTAACCTTGACAAGCTTTGCAATCACACGATCGGATACGTGTGTAGAGAGCTGTCGTAATGAATCGAGGAACGCCGACTGTTGCACATTCCATCGATATTTCTTCGGTGTAAGTATCGCTTGGTCCACAGCACATACATGTCGAATTGCCAAATGAATAGAGCTCATTGCCCATTTCTAATGTATTGCTTGCACCAGACTCACAACCACCAGTACATCGTTCACGTGGAACTTCGGTCAATGATACACATTTACCGTTATGAACTTTAACACGCTCGGCGGGTAATATTTCCAGACGACATTTACTTTCGACTAAACGAGAAACGAATTTATAGTTCATCATGAAACAAATCGATAAAGGACCATACTTCTAGTCTTGTTACATGTACCACAGCAATGGCCAGATTGAGGAGGAATCCACGTGTAACGGTAGTTTGAATCTTGATCTTGTCTCGATAAACATGTCTGTTCGTTTTCAGCACATGTAGTAAAACAGTCAAGTTTGCCGTGGCGGCAAGTACACTGTTCACATGGATTGGCTGGATTGACTATAATTTGCTTAGGCTAAAGATAACATTTACGAACTATAGAGAATGGCAAATCTTCTAGTGAACTTACTGGTACGACAATAACTTGCGATCCATTCTGTACGTAACATTCTGTGTGAGGAGTCGTAACTGGTGGGGTAACAGTTGTTGTAGGTACTGGACTTGTAGTGCCTTAACATGACAGAGCAAAAGAAAAGTAATCAAATCTGCATATGATTTAGCATAGTTGAACTTACAGATCTCATTGCATTGTTCATACTGCGTTTCTCGACGAACAGTGTGGTTATTTTCAGTGGTTACATAATCAACTTCAGAATCTGGTAATGCCATACATGTCTTTCCAGCACACTTGGGCTCGGGTGAAATACATAAGTGATATCGTTTACGTATTCCTTTGCATGTTTGACTGCATTCGGTCCAATGCGTCCATAAACTCCATTTTCCATCGACATTTGCACCACTAACTGGTTGAATATCAATCTTACCTGTTTCGCGACAAACACTAGATAAAACAAAACATTCAGATGTGTTCTTACTAATAAGATTTGAAAGATATAGTTACATTTTTTCACATGGCGTTTCCCGAATGATTTCGCCCACTTTATATGTAATGACCGAACCATTTGGTGCGTTATAAGTACAAACAATTGTACAATTCGAAGAACATGATCGTTTGTATTCTTCTGTACGATTGTCTGGACAATTTCTTCCACCGTATGTTCGGAAGCGACTCTGTGTGCCGTTACAAGTGTTCGAACAATCAGTAAATGGTCCCCATTGTGACCATTCACACACAGTACAATTCTTATCTTCTTTGACGACGCAACCATCTTTGCATGTATATTTAGTGCAAGAATCTCGTACATTGCTTTCACCATTCACCAACGTACTGTTATCTGTTGGTAGACGACAGACGCATTCTTTACGCTCGACACATTGTCCGTTAGGTGCCATAATTTTAGGTGGAGGACATATGCAACCTGGCACGCAAGTATCTGGACGTCGGCATTGATTGTCGCATGTTAAGGAGTCACATGTACGATCACAATCGTTAGCGCATTCGTGATAGATTTTACCATTAGTACAGTTTGATTCTTAAAAGAAAGGATAGAAGCATGTCACATAACTAGTTTGGATTTCCTCGTTGTCAAACTTACCACATGAATGGGAATGGCACACTTGTGTTTGGTATGAATTTCCTGTACATTCTTTGCCATCACATGAAGGTGCTGGATTAGTGCACGATCGATTTCGATATTGTATTCCGCAATCACATGGTTTTGAACATGTTGACCAAGTTGACCATTCTGTAAATTTACCATCGATGCGGCAGCATTGTGGGTTACATGGCCGTGTTTCACGTAGATTTGTGTCCGTGCAATTTTCATTTTCTGATGTTCTAAATTGACGAGTACGTTCCTGTTGACCAGTACCACATGATTTTGAGCATGATGACCAATGACACCAATCAGTGACATCACATGTACAGTTCACACCTTTCACACATGGGCATGGATCGCCTATGCATGGTAGTGTTTCCGTTATTTGTCGAGCACACAATGGATTGTATGGATATGTTGGAATTAAATTGCGTGAATGTATTCGGGATCCTTCTTTGCCGCATGATGCATTGCATCTGCTCCATTGGGACCATGGAGTATATTTGCAGTCCTCTGTAAAAAAAAAGCAGATAAGTCAAAAAATATCTTACTAAATAAAGTTAATTAGATTTACCTAAACATGGAACTTGTTCCTTGGTTATTCCATTTGGTTTACAAGTGAGACGAGTGCAATTATTGATGAATATCGATGCGTTTCGATCAATCTTGTCATCAATCTTAATTGATATATTTGTTACTTCCAAGGTTGTCGAGTTGATTAAATATCCGACGAAATCTTCAAAAGAAGCAAGTCAATTTTGCTCTTATTCTTCGCGATAATACAAAAAAAAGTGAATTCAACTTACCGTCACTTGGTGGTTCTCGGTCTAATTGTTGGCGGTATTTTTCACGCGTAATCGTACATTCTTCGCAAGATACGTCAGAACATGAGTCTGTCTCGTATAATGGTTGATGGCATTGGCCACTGATAACGGAACGTGTTCGAGATCGGGTACGACCGTGTTGACATTCAGCTGAACACGTTGACCATTCTTGCCACTGAGTTAAAACGCAACCTGATGTAGTGCCAGTTACTTTCGTTGTTGACGGCGATCGCGTAACTAAAGTGCAAGAAGATAGTTTGTTTATTGAGAATCCTGAACGGCAGACTGGGTAGTTTACCTTCAGAGAAGCATCCGATGACACTGAGGGTAACGTTCTTCGGACTTTCGTCATCGAATGTTGATACGATCTCGATAACAATCTTCCAAACATTGTTCACGTCTAAAGTGCTTGGAAGGGCAGGCGAATCCGATGGTGAGGTATATGCCACAATCAAATTATCATTTTCATCAAAAAATGATACAGCAATCTGATTAACATTTGTCTCGCTCTCTTCAGGCACTTTGACAACAAACAAATTGCCAGGACGATTAAATACGATAGTTATATTGGGATTCACTGCTGTTTCAGGAAAACTAACGCCACTTTGACCTACAGTAAAGTTCTTCACATTAACAGTGAGCTCTGGAGTAGTTGATATATCTTCAATAACTGTAGCTTCTGATTTCATTGCTTCGATTTTAACACAAACACTGGGCCCTGTCGTAGCCGATGTAGATGATACACCGGTCACTTCCACAGTGCTAGCTGCTGTTGTAGATGATTCACCCTCTAAAACAACTTTTTATACATAAACAACTTTCTTGTCTAATTTCACTTACCATATGGAATACATCCAATTATTATGATACTAATATTTTTCGGTAAACCACCATCTGTCGTGCCGATTACCTTGATTTCCAATTTGCCAATTGGTACTTGGGGTACCAGTTGCTGAATCTAAATAAATTATAAAAAAGTAAGCATACAGCAACTTCATTTTAAGTCAATCATACAGTCGTAACGCCTGGTATTGTTTCAACAACCCACAATTGCCCTGTGCCATTTCGGATAATTTCACCGTTCGTACTGTAGAATTTGACTACGATCTGATTCACATTACTTGCACCATCCTTCATTGGTATAGAGATCGACACAATCCGCGAAACTACATATTCGTTCAACTCAACCAAAAATGTAGGGCGTTCAATGTCCAATGAGCTGTATCCCGCAGCATCTGCGCGCATTGATGCTACTGGTATCAGATTATTCGTTTCCAACTGTTTAATTCGTACAACTGCATCATTGTAATACATCACATCACTATTGTAGCATGGGGCACCACTTGTGACAGTTTGATTTCCACTCGGTGTCACTGCAACAAAACACCATAATCAAAGAAGTTCCACACCCCTCCTTCGTCACAACACATCACCTCTTCTTCTAATCTCGACAACTCCGAAAAAACCATTTCGCTCACCTTCCGTTTCGCGACCACCACCATACACCACATATAACTCCCGATCAACTACACTTACCCACACTCCATTCCTCCTATGTCTATTCTTACTAACTTCTTCTGACCTACCAATCCATCATCCACAGCTGACTTCAACTAATATCAATCCCCAGTACACTACACCAGCACAGCTTCATATTATACATTCGCACATACCTGTAGTCTTCGTTGTCTCCACAGTTACCAAAGAACTAATACTGACGAACGACGTACTGCTTCCAAAAGTACCATACGAAGTGGACTCATATATTCCGCTCGAAGGTGTTCCTTGCGTAGCTCCAGTTCCTAGCGTCACTGTGCTTGCTCCTGTACCTGGTGTTCCTTGTGTAGCTCCAGTGCCTGCAGTTCCCTGTGTAGCACCAGTTCCTTGTGTAGCTCCAGTTCCTTGTGTTGCTCCAGTTCCTTGTGTTGCTCCAGTTGCTCCAGTGGCTCCAGTAGCTCCAGTGGCACCTGTTGGTGCTGTGCCCGGTGTTCCTTGGGTGGCTCCGGTTCCTGGCGTCAGCGTGCTCGCGCCCGTACCTGGTGTTCCCTGAGCA